>OY728146.1:141248013-141848013 GCA_963277665.1 Viscum album
TATAAATATATTTAAATAAATTAAATTATTCACTGGTCTCTTTATTAGTGGTAATAGAAATTAATGAGAAATGAAACCTTTATCATTTCTAAAAAAGAACTAATAAATGGTCACCCTTTATTAGTTATTATTTTAGCACTGGTAAAGGTTCCATTTCTTAGTTCTGATAAAGGGATCCCCTCTATCAATATTTTTTAGTGCTGATAAAGGGCATCAATTAATAAAGTGGGATATGTAGTAGTGTCACATAAATAATTCTTTGTATTTTAATACTTTTGGTCATATGAAAATTATTTTTCAAATTCTAAAGTGATAATAAAATATTGTTAAAAATAGTGATATAAAAATAATACAATAATATTTACAATCATTCTCATATAAAATGAGTCTAAAAGGGCACACATTTTTTATTAGAACTATTTTTGTGGGAGTTTTAAAAATCATTGATAATGGATATTTTTTAAGGTTTCTAAGGACCGAATAACATTTATTGATTAAACATAATATAACAAGAATCCTCAAACCTATGATCTACATGCTATGAAATAAAATTTATTTGGACACTGATACTATCTTCTATCATGAGTTTCATAAATATTGAGAATCTACCAGACAGATTATTCCTCCATGTTGTGTCGAAGTGGTAACTACAATCACCCAATGTTTAGTTAGGATTCTCACCATAAGGAAATTGAGATTTTCATGAAAGTTGAAACAAGTGATATATATTTAGATGTTACTAAAGAGAGTATTAAAAATCAATAAATTTTGGTCCCTAATAGTGAATAAGAAATTATTGTAATTTTCTACATACCTCACCCCTTGCATATACAACCCACCACTAATTCTCCTTATCGCCCCGTAACCACTTTACCACCACCTCTTATGCCTCACTTATACCCATGATAAACCTGAAACCCTACCATCCATCAAAAAGCATCTCTGGCTAGCCACCCTTGCTGACCCAAATTGTTATGGAACCTCCACCCCTCATATCACTTGTTAACTGGAGCAAGTTTCCTAGGATAAACATTTTAAAGGTTGACTAGAACCTATGAAACCTAGCCTCCCCCAAAGTATTCCACCCCATTTATCACATCATAAACCTCATACTAATAATTAATTGGTTATTTAATGGAATTTAATTTTTATTATAGGTTTTGGGGGGAGTCCATTTGATTTTTTTATGAAAATTTGGGTTACCGCACATTTAGAACATGATTATTCCAAACCATGTTGAGACCATGAATATGGTGTCTGTTAAGGGACATAGAGCCACTTAACATGGATGGTTCATGGTTTCCCTGATCACATGAGGCAACTATGTGGGTGTGCATGTGTTCCTAATGAAGGGTGCAAAGCTATAACCTTTTTTGGTAAACTATGTGGCAACCGTGTGTAGGACCCTATTTTAAAATTCTAAAACTTATGATTTTCCCTTGATGAAATAATAATAATAATATAAGATACCATCCCATCCCATTTCCCCTTACCCAAAACCAAATCCCTACCACTCATTACTTTACTCACATGACACTGATGACTAAGAGGCCCCCTTCCACATGTGAACAACTCTCCCCCTTCTATGTTTATTTATTCCACTTGTGATTTCAAGCATGTTATGGTTAGTGTAAGCCTACTCACCCTCCCTTTCATCCCCTCATGATTTTACTTTCCCCAAATAATTGGAAACTATTTAGATAAACCCTAGGGTTCTGGGATGACTTATTTTTTTGGGTTTTGTTATTTCATTGGGTTCTGTGTGCCTTGTCTTAATTTTTGATGCTTCTCCATTGATGGTGATGTGTTTCAGATCGATCAATATCGATTCAAGGTTGGTTTTATTCATGTATGACTCTTTAATTTTGGAAACAAGTATATATTAAGTTTTAAATTAATGATTTAATTATTAAATGATGTATTAAATTTAGTTGAGCATTTTTGAGAGGAAAATAATTTTTTATTTAATATCTATCTCAATCTATAAGGATCCATCCTTAAAACATTACATAATCTTGAGTTTTCAAAAAATAATTCACTTTATTACATTTATGAAAACTTTTTTAGGTTTATAGTTTTAGAGAATTTTTTAATAAATCTTATATAACAAATCCATTCATTAAAAAGTGTCACTTCCACTGAGTGTCCATTTTTACACAATATAAAACTTTTAAAATGAAACATGTTTTCTTTTCATGAAAAATATTCATGACTCTATTCATGAATTATTATTTATTCCAACTCATCTTTAAACATTTTGAAAAACATTTGAAGACATGGAATGAGAAAAAAAATCCCAGTAAGGTATATGAAGGAAATAAATCCATTAGTCCAGTAGAAAAAATGAAAACCTATAAAACATTTACCTTATTCATATTATTATTTGACTATATAAAATAAAATCATATACAGTTGTGGAAAAACCTTTTTTCTTAAATTAAACCATTAAAACCCTTGATAAATAAATATAAACCCATAAAGGCATATAGAAATGACTGGAGCCTAATTAATTCAATTGTAGAAACCTCCAAAGTTATCTCCCTCTTCTTTCCAATGAATAAAAGGAATAATTCCCAATGCATTGATGATCTATATCTGGATCACATGTTGTATAAGATATATTAGGACCACCAATCCTATAAAATTTATCAATATCACCCATTATCATCAATAATTCCAAAGTACCATATAAAGAATAGAATTTTTTTAAAATTACACATTTTCAACAAAAAACCCTTGAAACACTCTTTTAAAATCACATGAATAACACTTTCAGATATCAAATTACCTTTTTCATTTAAATAATTTTGAGAACCAAATATTCCATTGAAAGAAGGGGCGAGATATTTCTTTTAAAAAACATAGAATATTGAAATGGAATAAAAAATATAATAGTGGTCATGATGGTGGGAAAATTTCATCCATATGTATTCACTAAAATATAATATTCCTTTTTTATTTTTTAAAGAATGTCACAATGTTCCCAAAAAAATACAAAAAATAAAATAAAATTTGAATACATTTGTAATAATGTCAAAGGAGATATAAAATTACCTTTTAAATATATATAAGGATTTATACATCCATAATTTTTTTAATATTCTTCATATAAAGAACAAATATTTTAAAATAATTCTTTTATAAATTAAAAATAAGGTTTTAAGTTAAAGCATACTTTACCTTGAGTCCAGGTATCACGTACGTTCTTTTTCATCCATAATAATAAAATTTTGTTAGTTATTTACTCTATTAATAACCATTTTAGTGTTTATTATTCCTTATATTTAACTTTTCCCCATGAAATATTAAATTAATTAATGAATTAATTTCATGTTGGATGTTTTGAAGATATTTATCTCATATATACAAAATTACTTGGTAGGTTGAATATGGTCAAATGGATGATGGTTATATTATTATAATAATTTTAATTATGTAATAATTATATTTTTTATAAATTAAATATAATTTTAGAACCATCCAAGTATAGTGTATATGAAAAATAAATTTATATCATGGAGATGGAAGTCCATACGTATGCATGAGTAACATTTCCATTTTTTAATGAAGATGAGGGAAATAAAGTAAGTATCATTTTTCTTCTTCTAGAATTATGATTATATCATAAATATAATATTATTTATTTAAATATACTCATATATACTATCCATGTGTGGTTTTGAGGAAAAATAAAATACATTAGTTTGTGTGGTGATTATCCACATATGAACACGAGTGATGTTTTATTTTTCATTGGATGGTAATGAAAGAAGTTGAATATTTATTTTCCATTTTATAATGATATTTATATAAAATATATCATAATATTTCATGTTAATACATCCTTATGATCATCCATAAAAAGGCAGTGATAAAAAATGAAATAAATTTTCTTTACGAGGCGGTTGTTCACACATACGAATAAAAGATACTTTTATTTTCCCTTAAATGGATAAGTAGATGAAAAATGATTATAAAATAAACATAATAAAATTGAATTATATTGAAGATACTAATTTTATTATATCAAAATGATTAGTATATATTTGATGGTGTACGAACTTGGGTTTTCTTATGAAGAAAATATCTCTTCTTTTTTAGTTTGAATATTTATTTATTGACTAATGTAAATACCCTATGTGAACAAAGATGTATCGGGGGTTTTTAGGGCTTGTTTAGAGCCCGTAACCCATGTTTTGGGGTAAAAATGGCTAGGAACATGGTTAGTTAAAACCGTGTAGGGTAGACCGCATGGTTTGATGAAACCATGAGAGACTAGATAGAGGGAAGCTACATGCTACACAGTTTCAGTCAAACCATGAAAATGGGGCCACAAGGCCATGTAATAACCTCTATAATTTTGTCAAAGGTTTTTTCATGGTTTCTTCATGGTTATTCACACTATATAGTGTAACCATGTGGGTTACTCTTTCCTACAGTTAATCGTGTAGGGTTGGTGCACAATTTTTCAAATTGTGTGCCTAAACCGTACGACCCATAGAATTTTGGGAAATTTTATAATTTTAAATTATGACTAAAAATTATATTTTCTTATTAGAATTTTTTTTAAGGAAAAGTGAGAAACCATGTAGTTTCAACCAGGAGTGAAGCCCTCAAAATATGCCACAAATTTATTAAAATAGGACTTATTCCTATTAGAATTTCCCTCCCGAAATAGAATCTAGGAGATAGAGTACCCCTGGGGATCTGGCTCGTTGAGGTTGAATTATTCAAAGAGATCTTCTAGATTTTCCCAATTTTGAGAGTACTCTTCCTTAATTAGATTCCCTTAATTAAAAGTCATTATCATTATAAGATAATTCTTGTCGATCCATGCCACTTTCTCACTATTAACATGTAGGATCAGAATAATGATGTAGATGCTCAATATACAAGAGGGGGGGGGGGGTGAATTTTACACTTTAAAAATTTCCTTAAACAAGGAAAGATCTAAGTTTAACAAAGTTAAACTAATAAAACTCACAACATCACTAACACCAATGAAAGATTGGGACAAAGTATGAAGTTACAAACTTCTAGTTCTATGCTCTTTCTTAAATCTGGAAAGTGATTCTCAAAACAGGTTCCAGAAATATGGATCCAGAAATTGAAACTTAACCAAAGTTTACAATATGAGATTCTAACTTATAGCGTATAGAATCTAAATTAATCAGAGTACAAGTGCAAGGAAATATAAGAAGATTATACTTTCCTTACAATACAAAATTGCAGTGGAAAAAAAAGTAGTAAAACTACAAGTAACAAGATATAAATCTTTTAACCCAAAGAGACGGGCATCCAACAACTTTGGATAAAGGTCTCTTGATTTATAATTTCAATAAATTCTATCTTACCCACACCAGGGTAAGCCCTCGATATGAAGATCAGAGTCTCTGTCTTGCTATCCCCATAAGCCCTCAACTTCAAGGTAGTTGGAACCTCTGTCTTCCTGAGAAAGGAAGCCCAAAAACTTCAAGGTAGTCGACACCTCTGTCTTCCTATCCCTAGAATCCCTCGAATGTAATCACCAACATTCAGAGTCGCACGAAGAAATATGAACGAGAAGTTCAGTACGCACAAGGCCTGAAAAGATTCTCTCTCTAGAAATCACCTTAACAACGTTTGGTTTCTAGAGTGATCAACTTCAGTTTCAATTATTGTTGTTAGCTCTTTCAAATGAGATCCTATTTATAGGCTCGGTTAGGACAGTTGGCTACCTCCTCCAACAGTCATATTTTCCTTAAATTTCGGAGGGACTTGTACATGTGTCACTAAACCAACGGTTAGTTAGAAACAGAATGGATGGCATCGTTTTATAACAAAACATGTGTAACTGAAATCACGACATCGTTTTATAATGAAATGAGTGTAAGCATAAGAAAAACTGAAGTTCATAATTTAATCAAATAAAAGTTTGGAGTCTAACCAAAAATGAACTTCGGAGTCTGTAATAAATAGATATTAGGATTCTGTTTTATAGGAATTCAGAACCTGAATTCTGTAGAAATCCGGAGTCTAAATTTCTAAGGAAATTCGGAGTCTAGTTTCACCATATTTCAGAATATAAACTTACAGAATTTGGAATTGAACTCATAAAATTTCGGAGTCGAACTAGTAAAAGTTCGAAGTCGAACTCATAAAATTTCAGAGTCAAACTGGTAAAAGTTCAGATTCGAACTCATAAAAGAACGGAGTCGAACTAGTAAAAGTTCGGAGTCGAACTCATAAAAGTTCAGAGTCAAACTAGTAAAAGTTCGGAGTCAAACTTTGTTAGAGTTCGTATCTATAATTCAGAAAGGAACTATATGAGAGTTCGTATCCATAATTTGGAATGTAAATATATGAGAGTTCATATATAGAATTCGGAATGGAACTATATGAGAGTTCGTATCCATAATTCGGAGTCGAACTATATGAGAGTTCGTATCTAGAATTCGGAAAGGAACTTTATGAGAGTTCGTATCTAGAATTTGGAATGGAACTATATGAGAGTTCATATCCAGAATTCGGAATGGAAATTCATTAGAGTTCCTTTCCAAAATTCGGAGTGGAACCTCATTACAGTTCATATCCAGAATTCGGAGTGAAACTTCATTACAGTTCATACCCGGAATTCGGAGTGGAACTTCATTACAGTTCATATCTGGAATTCGAATCCTAAAACAGAATGCTTCATATCTAAGTATTTTATGATTCTTAGGTTTTAGGTATGAATCTGATTTTTATACTTATGAAAAATATTGATATGTATAATGAAATCTAGGTTAGGGGTAAATTTCTTTGAGAAGGAAATTTTCCTTATATAAGTAAAATGTAGATTTTCTTAAGTATAGGGTGTTTGTGATTTTCAAAACAACAAGGAATAGAAAAGTCATAAGGAAAACCTTATTGACTCAAAAATCTCCCCCTTTTTGGAAAGCACAAACATCATTTCGAAAAATATTATAAGAACTTTGAAAAATTTCATCATACTTTGAAATTAAAACTTATCTACCTTTGTTCATGAATGATGGTGAATACAACTAACCCCCCCTTAGGCATTGAAACTCTAAGGATTGTATTCTGAATTTCTGAAGTGGAGTTTTCATTATCATAAGAATGAAAAACCTTCGTAATGAGAAACTCCCCCTTACTTTAAGGATATTTCACTTAGAAATTATTCCTTCTCCATTTAAAATTTTTCTTCTCCCCTTTTGAGTAGTTCTTTTTCCTTATCCCCCTTTGTGATTTTAAAAAATAATTTAAGGGAATGGAAAATAAATATGGTACCTGAAACATTATTATATAACAACCAAGATACAACCAACCAAAAGTTTCATTAGAGTTGAAAAAATTTTATAAGGAAAGACAAATGAAACAAAATATCGGATTGAGTCTATTTGTCTTCCTTTTCCTTCAGGATTAGTTTCTTCAACAAGATTTTTAGCTTCTTCAAGTATTTTTGATCCTCCTCAGATTGCTTCTCCAAAGCTGTGATCCTTTCTTGTTGAGATTTCAACACCTCTGCCTGAGCCTTCATGGCCTCTTCTTGCATCTTCACTAACTCATCTTTCTTAACAAGTTTTTCTTGGAGCTCAATCTGAAGATCTCCATCCCTTATAAAATTTTGAGCAAGAGAGTTTTCCTTATCATTCAGTTCTTTCACTTGTTGACTCCGAGAACATTGCTCAATGATCAGATCATCCTGAAGATTATTAATCTTGTTATCCTCAGTGTTAAAGTCATCTTTTACCTCATTTTGAAAGCGATCAAACTCATCCATGTCTTATTTAATTTTCTTAGACCACAAAGTGATTTTGCTACATGATTTCCTGTGTACATCATAATTGATAAGGAAATTTCTATGGTCAACTTCAATCTTCACACACTTATCCATCACCATGGATAAGGATTCCTATTTATGATTCAAGCTATGTTGCAGCATCTGGAATCTGGAGTCTATAGTAGGAAATATTGGAATAGTGTCCACCAACTTTTTCAAAGGTTCAACAAAAAAATCATGATCGTGTGCTGATGACTCCAAATCCGATATCTTTCTTGGGGATTGTTCTTCTTCAATTTGCACCAACTTTTTTTTAGAAGAACCACCAACCTCTTTATTTATGATGATATCTTTTATTGGTGTGTCCATGACCACTTTCTTACCTTTATCTATTTTCAGAATGGGTTGATCATCTAGAGAATCTTCCTCACTCTCTGATAGTTGAGCAATTTGGTCTTCATTTATTTTCTGCTCCTTCCTCAAGAAAATTCTTCTCAAAGGATTATTACTCATCATACAAAACATTTTCTTTCTCTTTCTCTTGCTTATCATCATCCTTCCTACTTTTTTTCTCAACTCCCTTTCCCAGAGTGACCAATTTTGTGGATTCATCCTTTTCTTGATAATCTTCGACTTGTTTGATTAGGTCATCAAGATCATCACTTCCTTCTTCTTCTTCTACTCTCTCAACAACTTATTCAGCAGCTGTTTTCTCTACTTCTTCAACAACTTCTTTACCCTTAGACTTTTCCGAAGTGGGGTATTTCTTGCCAGGGGTTTCTGGTAAATATTGGACATCAAAGGTTTCAGGAATGGGAATATTCTCAGAGGCTATTTCAGTTGCTTTCAAAAGATATTGAACAATCTCTTCTTCTGACATCTTCTTCTTTAATTTCTTTTCTTTTGCTTGTTTTTCTAACTCATCCGCAGCTCTTTCTCCTTAGGCCTTAGCCTCAGTAGGGTCTAATCTGAACTATGGATCTCCTTCTTTTCTTTTCTCCTTGTCTTATCTCCACTTATATGCTACCTCATCTGGATATACTTTCTATTTTTTCGGCTTGGGAGGTGCAGACTGGGTTTCCTTAGCTTTGGGAGTCTTGTCTTCAACAACCACTTCCTTAAGCTTTCTCTTCTTAGTCACTTTCTTCACTGGTTCAGACTTCTCCACATTTTCCGGAATGTTTTCAGCCTCTTCCTCTGGTAAAGGGTAGAATTCTCTGGATTCAACAGAAAAACCCATCTTCATCCTCTTTAATGTTTCATCACTGACCAACATTACCTTGTAATTTCTTTGCTTGAAAGTGAAAGAAACTTTAAATGAATCAAGACATCTGATGAAAAGTTTAGAAAGCAAGGAAGGATACATTATGATCTGAGCTTTCATATTCCCTTCTTTAATATTATTAACTGTAATCAAAACATGCCTCATCAAATTTATCTTCCTTAGATTTACCAAGAAATCTAGGATGTAAATGTCACTCTTCTTGAGATTATCCTTATCACTTCTTCTTGGTACAAGAAAACCTTGTACCCACAGCTATAGAATCTGATTATTCGGAGTGAGATGAGAAATATTAGCAGTCTTGGCATCTTTAAGTCCAAGACATTTCAATTCCTTCACTTTGTTGAAACTCCCTTGCTCATTCGGAAGCTTATGTGAACAAAACTCAGCTTCACCTTCATAAATTAAACCCACCAAACTTGGAGCCTTGGTGTAGGATAATTTGTAAGTCTTCCCATAAGACTTGAAAGAAAACAAATTTCTGCGATCTTCCTCAAGGAAGGAAACAGACTCATAGAACTCAATAAGCAAATATATATAAACCGGATCCTATTTCTCTGGATTTGACAAGCAAACCTCCTCCCCGCCATTCAGTTTGATATTCTTAGTTATAAGAGAATCATACTTGAAGAAGCTCAGATGCACTAACCTCTCCCTGTAAACTAACCATTTTGAGATTGGTTTTGAGGTAGACATATCTTAGGAAGTATCTTCAACATACATTTGGAATGGAGAGTTCTGGAAAATTAAAAACGGCCTTTAAGAAGGGATATAGAGCTTCGACACACGAGAGCTTGAAAAACTGATGTGGGAAGACCATTGGGGTTTCCCTTTATATAGGTGATGGTGTTGACCTTTGAACTTCCAAAAACCATCTAATGGTTGAAAAACCCTTTGATCTGATCTGACGGTTGAAAACATACCCAGAAGGAAATCTTGAATCCGATCTTTTTAGTTTTTAAGAAAAACAATCAGATTTAAGAAAACTAGAATCCCAGAAATTTTAAAATTCATAGAAAAATACCAGTAAGAAAAATATGATTACAAAGACTTATGTAAGGAAATAATACCTTTCGGATTGACCAGTAAGTTTGTTCGTAATAGGTGATATTCTTCTTGAAGAAAAATTAGACTACAAAAAAAAAACTAACTTTGAAAAAACTCGCTATGAAAAATATGAGTATGAAAATTCTTATTACAAAAATTTCCATTACGAAAATTCTCATTACAAAAATTCTCATTACGAAGATTATCATTACGAAAATTCTCATTACGAATAATTGAGTACAAAAAATTTCATTATGAAAAGTATGAGTATGAAAATTTTTATTACAAAAGTTCCAGTTCTGAAAATTCCCATTACGAAAATATCAGTTCTGAAAACTTAATTATGAAAATTTCAGTTCTGAAAAATTCATTATGAAAATTTCTAGTTCCAATAATTTCATTACGAAAGATTTTGAAAAACTCATTAATTTTTTTTTTGAAAAACTCACAATTAAATGTACTGCCCCTATGAAAAGGAGTTTATTATTGTTCAACAAGAAGTTAATGAAGAAGGATTACCTTACAGTTATCATTATTAACTTCTGTTTAATGTATTCAAATATATTGGAGGGTAAAGATTTTGTGAAAATGTCATCAAGTTGATCTTGCATTCTGATAAATTGAAGAATGATATCTCCTTCTATCTTGATAATCTTTTCGAAATATCTTTTGTTACCAGTCATGTTCCAGGAACATCCACTATCCATGTACCAAGTATTGTTGTTGGTACTTTCCCTATTTTCCTAAAAATGAGAAACAAGTTAGGTTTTCGGAATCCATACTTTCTTGGATCCGGAATTTTCAGATAACAAAATTTTGGGTATCCACATTTTTTTAGAAAAATATGATTTATGAAACCCAAGAGATTGAACTCTATTCAAAGAACAAATTTTCTTCCAATTGCCACCACTTTGACACTTAGTGCAAAAAGGGGCACTTTGAGGAATAAAATAATTGTTACTAAAAGTTGGTTTTGCATGGGTATAACCAAATCCAGATTTGTTTCTTAAAGGTCATATTTGTGAATACATCTTATCAAAATTTTCTTTACCTAAGGTAAATTTTGACAAACACGTCTTTAAGGAAAATATTTCGGACTTGAGTTTTATAACCAAGTTTTTATCTTCAAAATCATTAGATTTAAAACTAGGGCTAGGCTCAAAAACACTTTTCATAGAAATTACTTTTTCTAGATCATTAGAAAGTTTATTCCTCTCAGAATTTACTTCCTCAAGATTTTTTGAAATATTTATAAAATCAGCATTTTTCTTATCAAGATCTTTAGAAAGATCTGATATTTCTTTAATAAGAATAATATTCATAGAGTTTTCCTTATCAAGTTTTTTATTGAGTTTTGAATTCTCAATATCAAGAAGTTCAGCAAACCTAGAAACTTCTTCATAGGTTTCTAAAGTATTTTCTTCATCAGAAGAATACTCTTCATCCAAAGAGTTATAACATTTACTATCATTAGGATTTAAAGAAACGTTGGTCAATGATTCAACATTGTGTACCTTAGCCATAAAACAATGATTGTAAATAGGTAATCTGGTTATAAGACCAAGATTATTCTGTCCTAAGGATTCATAATCAGAAGATTCATCTAAAGAGTCACCACCACTGGCACTCCAAGTATCATTAGATTTAAAAACTTTCTTAGCTTTGGACTTGTAATACTTCTTTTTGTTCCTTTCAGAATGCCTCTCTTTTCTTTATTTCTTTTTAAGCATAGGTCAATCAGGTCTAATATGTCCAGCTCTCTTGCATTTATAGCATGTGACCTCTGAATCTTTCTTATCTTTCATATCCTTCTTCTTATACTTGGATTGGAAATTTCTCTGACCATCTATCTTGTTCATTATTCGAGCAAGATTTGCTAACTCATTCTCCGAGACTTCACTCTCACTAGATTCGGATTGGATAACAACCTTCTTAGACTTGGATCTAGTTACTCTCTTAGGAGTCTTAGCTTTCATGTGATTTAATGTTGTAGTAAAAGCAACAGTACCATTCCCATTCTTATTTTTGATGTTGTCAGCATCTCTCTACATTCTTGTTTCATGTTGGAGAAGAGTTCCAAACAACTCATCTAAGGAAATTTGAGTGACCTTCTTGTTCTCATCAATAGCTGTTCTCTTTGATTCCCACTCGTTGGGAATAATATCAATGATCATGTCAAATAGAGCTTCATCATCCAGACCTTTTTCTCCCATAGATTGTAAGATATTCACGATAGTCATGAATCTCTATTGTACTTTGAAAATGGGTTCGCCATAAGGAAAATTGAAACCATGATACTCAGCTCTAAGCATAGCTCTTCTAGTCTCAATGACTTTGGATGTACCAAAATGAGTAACTTCGAGTTTCTTCCATATACATTTAACTGTTTCACATGAAGAAATTTGGCTATATATGTTCCTAGTCATTGAACATAGTAGAGTATTGTGTACCTTATAGTTTAATTGATAATCATGCTTCTCTTGGTTGGTGAAAGCACTTACTTCCTTATCAGGAATTTTATAACCACTGGTAAGCATAACAAAGTTATCTACCCCAATATTGATAATGAAAGTATTCATTCAATCTCTCCAGTATTCATAATCATTGCCATAAAAAATTGGTGGTCTTGTAGGATTTAGGTTGTCGATGGAACCAACATTTAAACCTACCATCCTTAAGAAAATCTTTCTACACAAAAACTTGTTAAAAACAAAAGTTCGGATTCAAGGAAAATATTCCTAAGCAAGGAAAATATAGAACAATGAAAATATGAGCAAGAAAAACTTATATGTGAGTATAAGTATTTCAGAGACTCCCTTTGATACCAAATGTAAGATTGGTATAGAGTATGAGGTTTCCAACCTCTGATACCAATTGTATGATCAAAATAATGATGTAGATGCTCAATATACAAGAGGGGGGGGGGTGAATTGTACACTTAATTTCCTTAAACAAGGAAAGATATAATTTTAACAAAGTTAAACTAATCAAACTCACAACACCTCTAACACCAATGAAAGATTGGGACAAAGTATGAAGTTACAAACTTCTAGTTCTATGCTCTTGCTTAAATCTGGAAAGTGATTCCGAAAACAGGTTCCGGAAATATGGATCCGGAAATTGAAACTTAACCAAAGTTTACAATATGAGATTCTACCTTATATTATATAGAATCTAAATTAATCAGAGTACAAGTGTAAGGAAATATAAGAAAATTATACTTTCCTTACAATACAAAAATGCAGCGGAAAAACAATTAGTAAAACTACATGTAACAAGATATAAATATTTTAACCCAAAGAGAAGGGTATCCAACAACCTTCGATAAAGGTACCTTGATTTATACTTTCAAGCAAGTCTGTCTTACCCACACTAGGGTAATCCCTCGATACGAAGATCAGAGTCTCTGTCTTGCTATCCCCGCAAGCCCTCAACTTCAAGGTAGTTAGAACCTTTCTCTTCCTCAGTAAGGAAGCCCACGAACTTCAAGGTAGTCGACACCTCTGTCTTCCTATCCCTGGAAGCCCTCGAATGTAATCACCAACATTTGGAGTTGCACGAAGCAATCTGAATAAGCAGTTCAGTACGCACAAGGAATGAAAAGCTTCTCTCTCTAGAAATCAACTTAACAGCTTGTGGTTTCTAGAGTGATCAACTTTAGTGTCAATTATTATTATTAGCTCTTTCAAATGAGCTCCTATTATACGCTCGGTTGGAACGGTCGGCTCCCTCCTCCAACGGTCATATTTTCCTTAAATTTCAGAGGGAGCTATACATGTGTCACTAAACCAACGGTTAGTTAGAAACAAAATGGATGACTTCGTTTTATAACAAAACATGTGTAACTGAAAGCACGATATCATTTTATAATGAAATGAGTGTAAGCATAAGAAAAACTGAAGTTCGGAATGTAAGAAAATAAATGTTCGAAGTCTAACCAAAAATTAACTTTGGAGTATGTAATAAATAGATATTCGGATTCTATTTTATAGGAATTTGGAACCTGAATTCTGTAGAAATCCAGAGTCTGGATTTATAAGGAAATTCGGAGTCTGGTTTCACCAGAGTTCAGAATCTGAACTTACAGAATTCGAAATTGAAATCATAAAAGTTTGGAGTTGAACTAGTAAAAGTTCAGAGTCGAACTCATAAATGTTCGGAGTCGAACTAGTAAAAGTTCGTAGTCAAACTCATAAAATTTCGGAGTCGAACTAATAAATGTTTGGAGTCGAACTCATAAAAGTTCGGAGTCGAACTAGTAAAAGTTCAGAGTCGAAATTTGTTAGAGTTTGTATCCAGAATTTGGAATGGAACTATATGAGAGTTCGTATCCAGAATTCGGAATGGAACTATATGAGAGTTCGTATCCAGAATTCGGAATGGAACTATATGAGAGTTCGTATCCAGAATTCGGAGTCGAACTATATGAGAGTTCGTATCCAGAATTCGGAATGGAACTTTATAAGAGTTTGTATTCATAATTTGTAATGGAACTATATGAGAGTTCATATCCATAATTCGAAATGGAACTTCATTAGAGTTCATATCCAGAATTCGGAGTGGAACTTCATTACAGTTCATATCCGGAATTCGGAGTGGAACTTCATTATAGTTCATATCCGGAATTCGGAGTGGAACTTCATTACATTTCATATCCAGAATTCAGATCCTAAAACAGAATGCTTCATATCTAATTATTATATGATGCCGAGGTTTTAGGTATGAATCTTATTTTTATACTTAAGAAAAATATTGATATGTATAAGGAAATCTAGGTTAGGGGTAAATTCCTTTGAGAAGGAAATTTTCCTTATATAAGTAAAATGTAGATTTTCTTAAGTATAGGGTGTTTGGGATTTTCAAAACAAGAAGGAATGGAAAATTCATAAGGAAAACCTTATTGACTCAACATAACATCCACATGAACCAACCTAACCATCATCTTTTCTGCCTCTTGTTGTGTATCATTGATATAAATAAATTCCTTCACCATTTATTCATTAGAGTGGACAAGCAATTTTGGTAGTTTCTGTTTGGTTACTTCCAATACACCAATTTTCCCTCACCATCCTCAATAACATCAACCATCACTTCTTCAGGATTCTCATATAGATTAACACTAGATATAGGCATGCGTTCCTTCTCCTTGGATTTCATCATTTTAGCTGACCTGGTCTCCATTTGTTTTGGTAGGTATGAGTAATCCTTGCACCATTTTCTTTTCTTTCCTATTGAAAAGACTTCAGTCTAAGTCCCACCTATTATTTCAGCTTCACTATAAATATTTTGATCTTGATTCAATTCCTCCAGACCTGCAAAATGATTACTGGTCTAGATGTTCTCATGGCTGTGTCTCAGACCTTCAACCTAGTGTCCCACCAGCCCCTGCATTAGACCCTTCTTAGGAACATTCTAACTTCCACCCTCAGTTGTATTCTTAGCATCCAAAATTATGATTGTATCATTCATGATCCCTTCTTTAACCTACATATTCCTGGAATCAACATTCTGTTGTCCCTCCAGATCCACTAAAGAACCTTGTTTGGGGTCCTCCCATGGTTCCTTAATATCATATTCCTAATCATTATCACCGGTACCATTCCTAGAATACGAATCCACACCTCTAGTTTTATTTCTCCTCCTCCACAATCCTCTACTCTAAGAAAGTATCCCCTACAATCTCAGTGTCCCCTGAAGGACCTGCCAAATCTTACTTTAGTCTGTTCAAAACATCAATGAACTTCATGTTAGAAGGTTTCACCACTTCCTATTTCAGTAGCATTGCAACATTCGCAATACCACTAATAGTATCCCTACTGGAATTACTTTTAAGGACTTCTTCATCTATGGATTGCACATCATTCAGCCCTAGAGTAAGATCCACCACCTGCTACTTCAACTCACCAGTCTTACTTCTACCTCCATGCCTACAATTCACCAGTTCATGTCCCATATTCTTACAAGATTCATAGAAACTTACCCATGATTCATAGATGACCGACTGCTTGTATCATAATTCTTCACTAATATAAATCCATATAAAATAAACCAGTCTATGGGATATATCAACTTCAACACACACCTTGGGGGTGACTGGATGTCGCACTGATCTAGTTTTACTACCCCAGCATAGAAATCTTCCAACCAAGATGTAGGAAGAAGAATTATTTTTAAATTTATTCACATTTCTTATTTAGGATATGTCCTCCCTCCTTCCCTTATTACATTTTGATATTACATGATTGAATTTATTTAATAGATTAAATGTAATTGGTTAAATGAGAGGGTATAATCAAAGGTTGTTTTTGAATTTCTTCAATGGATTAAATATAAGTGGTCAAATGAGTGGGTATACTCATAGGATGTTTTTGAATTTCATGAATATTTTCTTTTTTAAAATGTGACATATGAGTGGGTATTCTCATAAGATGAATTTAATGTAAAATGGTTATGTGAATGGGTATACCCATATGTTATGGAATTATTAATGGTATGAGATGAGGAATGATTCTTTAGATACATTGGATGTGTTTCCTTGGATGTTGATGTAGTAGTGGATGCCTTGGATAGATTATTCTCCTTGGGTCTTGATTCCATTGGATGCCTTGATATTTTCTACACCTTGGATATAGCTTGATTGGACTCATGTAGCACATGATCAGTATGACATGCTCCTAGGAATCAAGCTAATTCATAACTGACTTTACATAGAGATGATCCTGGGACTCGATGAGGATTCCTTTGTCTTCGAAACCTTGTATCCAATCCTTCATGATCTAACACTTTTACATACAACATAACCATGATAAATATTATATGCTTGGTTGATAGACTTAGCCATCAATGTTTCTAACACATCATATTGTATGTTAAGTCCATGTTTGAAATAGTTCTATGGTTGTATGATAAGGCCATGAGATTTAATTTCTTTAACCTATAGCTTCCTAGTATAAGATATTGAATATCTTTTATATAGAGCCTTGAGAGGATATTCAATATTTATAGTTTAGTAGTTTACAAGTCATGACATATTTACTTTTATTTACTAATTTCATGTTTACTTGCATATTGTTATCTTGTTATATTACACACCTAGGACTTGTTTAGATCCTTAGGTGGTTGCCTACTGGGATTGTGTCTCACACCCTTTTTGGGAAACCATTTGGTACTGAACAAGACTATTTGGATGATGGTCAGGATATGGTAAAGTAACCATATTTCAAGATCTGATTGTTTTCCATGCTTAGGAGCATTGGAGCTGGGGATCGAGTTGAGGATCATGATGCTATTATAAGATAAAGACCTTATATAATTTTGGGTATTTTGGATACTTGTATTATACTGTACTACTATGTACATATTTTGGATACTTTTAAGATACATGTATCATAATCATTTTATATGAGACACCTCTGGATTGTTATGTATTCCAGCCTTATTTTTTATTCATAAGTTGATTGTTTACTACTTTAATAACTTGTATGTTATTGGTTTAGCTATGTATCACTTTAGTAATGAGAACATAATCTCCCCACATACACCCCTAGGACCTCGCTTCTAGTCGGTATCCTCTAACATTTGGGAAGATGCACTTGAGGCATGTAGCCAACCGAGATTATGGCACTATCGAGTGGAATCTAGGTCCATGATTCTACAAAGTGTCATGAGATAATATTTTCTTATTTTTTTTACTATTTGATGACAATAGAAAGGGATAAGAAGGTAATGGAGTGTGTTAATGATATGTTCATGAGAGTAGCTACCCTACGTATAGGGAAATCCAAATTTCCTCAAATGGAATTTCTATTTTCTGGATTTTGGCTACTAAAGTTGATTTGATTCCACCATTGGGTGATGCACTTGAATTTTGATGTTATCATTTTATGTGAATATAAGTTATATTTTTTTCTAACCTGATGATATGAAAGTGTTCCATCTCATTCATCATATAGGAACCTTCTATATTACGCATTCCATGCTTTATTCCATGCCATTTAGGATGCATTACATATTACATGTTGTTTTGATATGTTCTAATATATCTAAACCCACTGTTGTGATAGATTTTGTGTAGTGGATAGATGAAGTGACACCATATTTCAGTTCATAAGGTGTATGGTCCCTTCTGGACTGGAAAGTGACATAACTCTTGATTCAATTATTCAAAGTGAACTGGATATGTTATAAAATATATAGGCACAAAAATTTTGGTTCATGTGGTGTTATGGGACCTCATGTATTAGAAGTTGTTGAACCATTGTTAAAATATTAAAATCAATGAATGGTAGAAAAAATTAAATGTAAATTGATTTTTAACTAAAATGGAAACTTGAAATGTTAAATAGATACTTGACCTAGACTCGACTTTTGAGTGGGAAAGATGTAGTGTTTTTTGTGGTGCTTGTGACTCTTTCTTTATACAATCCCGAATTTAGGAGTAGGGTGTGTAGTATGACAATGTTTTAGGAAGGTTTGACCTATCCCATGCTTTTTAGCTATGGAATTTGATGTTTATTTTCTGAGGTGTTTTTAGAATTATAGAGGCATGCCGCCACAAAAAACACCCATAGCACACCAGGATGTTGGTGACGATAATTCTCAATAGGTGGTGGGCCATGGGATACTGATGGATCCTTATTTAGTGCCAGCTGCGGCACTATCTATTTTTATAGACACAAGTGATGAGGAACAGTTTCGTGAGAGACTCTTTTCCTTTATGCGGAATTTTCAGGGAGCACCACATCCTTCCTTGTCTATGGTTGAGTTGATGCATGTATTACAACAAAAACATCCACGCACATTATACAGGGATAACTGTCCATAGGCTACTGAGTTTTGGCTAGAGATGACGCTGTTAATATTCGAGCACCTTGAGACACCTCATAATAGGAGAGTGAAGATGGAAACCTACATGATTTGTGGTATATAAAAGCACTGGTGGGTTTTTATGTTCTATGATGAAAGGCTATGAGACATGGTTTAGGCTGATTTACAATCCATGTTCTATAACTATTTCTACCTTGAGAATCTGAGGGAAGAGAAAACTAGCAAGTTCATGCATATAGAGTAGAGTGATATGAATGTTATGGAGTTCTCAAAACACTTTACAGAGTTGTATCTTTTTTCACTGACATACCTTAGTGATGATCTTACAGGAGAGAGAAACATTGAGGAAGGTATTCGAATTGCTATCATATATTAGGTTAACTTGTTCAGATTGACCTCCATTACTAAAATTGTGAAACAAATGCTGATTACAGAGAAAAAATTGAGGGAAGTTGTGGGCATAGAGCAAAGTAGTAAACTCTGTAGACCTAGTGGTTCAGTATATTTAGGAATGAAGTTCCATTTTGAGGATTCTCTTGAGATGAGTGCCTGTTAGACTGTGAGTACTGGTAGCTCAGTGTTCTACAATCAGTGTGGTAGGTGAGGCCACATAAAGAATCTGTGTGACTGCGACCCTGTCAAGTAATGATCTTGTGGTAGGATGGGCCATATTAAATGTTCCTATAGGAACATCCCTACATCTATGAGTGGTAGGGGGTTATATCCAAAACTAGGTTCAAGAGTAGTATTCTCAGATCCACTTCAGGTAAAGATTTAGAGCAGTGCATGTCGGTTAGGATAAGGTAGTGGTGGTCATGGCCAAGGAAACCAGACACCAATTACACCGAGACATTAGGGTGGGACTACTCTAAAAAGTGGGGTTGTGTCACATGGTCATGGTTCAAGATAAATATATTTTGTACAACTTACCCTAAAAGAATTTGTGTTCCAGACCATTTATTGTGAGAGGAAAGATCTTAGTATCCTATACTATTTTATATTCGTTTTTTGATATAGGTGCATAACATAGTTTCATATCTACACCTGTGGTGAAATCCATGGGATCATTTTTATATCTTATGAGATATTTATGAAACTAGACACTCTTTTGGGGATCATAACAGAGGGTGACCTCTTGTACAGTGAGTTCCCCTTATGGTTGGTGGGTGTCACTTCATTTGGAATCTTTATATCCTTAAGATGATAAGGTTTGAAGTCATACTTGGGATGGTATGTCTAGTAGATTATCAAGATTTCATTTAATTCTATCGATTGTGGGTGACTTTAAAATCACCATAGGGTGTGGTTTTTACTTACAAGGGTGAAAGGGATGTCCAGGAAAGCTGAGATGGACTAGAACATCGTGATCTAGGTAGGATGACAACCCAATTCACCATTTTATATTTAGATAATTAGAGAACATGTCAAATAGAACTTCCCTCAGTGGTTCATAATTTTAGGTATATCTTCACAAACAAATCTTTTAGTTTACCTCCCGATATATAGGAGGATTTAACTATCAATCTAGTGCCAAGAGATACATCAGTATCCATTCCTTCTTATAGGATGGCTATGATGGAGTTTCAAGAGATTCCCCCCCTCCGAATGGCCCGAAGGACTTCTTTTAATTTTATTATAGATAATCCTCCTTTTAATGGTTGAAGGGGAACCCGTACATGACCCATAGGCCCAAGGCACAAGGCCCGACATGACCCACAATACATGACTCGAAGGCCCAGAGGCATACCATGCCCATTATATGAACCGTAGGCCCATCCCACTAGAACTTCCCCTCCCCTAGAATCTTGCATCATTTATCGCCTTAGATCCCCACCTTGCATTGCTGATTGGCTAGCATTTCCCCGTACAAAGCTGCACGGTGCCTGGTCCCGATGGCGGCTGCCATACCCTCTCATTCTTCCAATCCGGTTAGCTCTGCATCTGGTGGTTACTACTCCTATTGCTCTGATCCTCTTCTGGGGCCTGTTCTGTGTGAACTGGAATACTCCATGGTCTACGTGACCCGAAGGCCCTGTGGCCCGAAGGCCTTTGATGACCCAAAGGCCCTGGAGACCCATATGCCCAAACCAGTGGCCCGAAGGCCCAAATTGGGTGAATAGTTCCGGCTACTACAGTACCGAACAGTAACTGATACAGTACTTCTACAGTGACTGCTACGGTAATGCTATAGTACTGGAAATTCTCCTCCACCCGGTTTTGAACCCGGGTCTCTTGGATGCCAAGCAGGAGCCCTTAAGAGGCAACTTGAGGACTTTGAAGAAAAGGGGGTTTATTCAACCCAATAATTTTTATGGGGTATCTGGTCCTTTTTTATAAAGAGGTGGGTGGTACCCTTAGTCTATGAATGTATTTCCAGAAACTGGACTAACTGTTGGTTAAAAACTGGTTTCCCTTTCCATAGATAGACTACCTATTTGATTAGATTTGATGAGATTCATTTTTATCAAAAACTGATTTGAGGTTAGGATATCACCAGATATGTGTTTGACCTAAAAGAGTACCTGACACAAACTTTCATAGTAGGTAGGGTCTATATCAGTATCTGTTTATGCTGTTCGGTGTCAGGAATGCATCCACATTTTTCATAGCACCAAGGAACTGAGTGTTCCATACTTATCTAGATTTATTTGTGGTTATTTTCATGGATGATATCTTGGTGTATTCTCATAATCAACACGTCCATTTTGACAAAATTTATTTTATTTTAAAGAAAATGATAGATCACCAATTATATGATAAGATCACAAATTTCCACTTCTAGATGGATCATATTCACTTCCTAGGTCACATTATCTCAGAGACATAATAATGAGTAGACCCAATGAAGGCGAGAGCCTTAGTTTCTTAGGAAAAACCCAAGATTTTTTTTGAAATAAAGAGTTTATTGGGCCTAGTTTGATATTATAGGTGTTTCATATAGGACTTCTCATGCTTAGAAGCGTCGTCGATGACCATGAATAAGGAGGGCGTGAATTTTGTATTGTTAGATTCTAGTGAGACAACCTTTCAGGAGATGAAAGTGAGATTGATTTCATCACCAATTTTGATACTTCCAGAGCAGGGAAGGATATAAACTTGTATTTTGATTCATCAATAATTGGGATAGGATCAGTTCTTATATTGGGGATAGAGTTGTGGTGTATGGGTCTCAGTAGTTGAGGACATATGAGAAGAATTACCTAATGCACGATATCGAATTAGCATTATTTTTTCACGCTTTGTGTTGATAGAGAAATTACTTATTATTAGGACACCATATTTTGTTTTATACGAACCATAAAAGCCTCAAGTATGTTTTTAAAAAACATGATATGAATATGAGGTAGAAATGATGGGTAGAGTAACTACAGTCTTTTGACTTCAATCTTTCCTAAACACCTAGTAATGGAAATGAAGTAGCCGATGCATTGAGAAGGAGGAATCAAATATAGGAAATGTAGTAGGATAGTAGTGAGTGGTATCTCATGGATTTGTTCTATGATATTCATTTAGATGTTCACAATAGTTAGTGGAAGACTTATCTTTCATACTTATCTAAGACCTGTACCCTACTGGATAGAGTGTGGATGATGAAACTATCAGGCTCAGAGGGACTATTCCTATGAGAGAGTGTGGCAGGTGAGGATCCACCTCTTGTTTGGACCATAAGAGAGGATTATATCCTATGTATTCATGGTCATGTATGGGTTACAGTGGAAATACGTGAGGAGATGATATGGGAATTTCAGGCCTCATCTTGGGCAGTGCATCCCAGGGTCACCAAGATGTACCATGACTTAAACTGTCAGTACTGGTAGCTGGGTATGAAGTGTGAGGTAACTAGTTTTGTTATGAGGATTTTCACCCATAATCAAGTGAAGGAATAACATTAGTAACCATATAGACATTTAGAGAAGTTATTTATTCCTGAGTGGAAATGGGATGATGTTGTGATGAATTTCTTGAATGGTTTACCGAGGTTTCCTATAGGTAATGATGTTGTAAGGGTTATTGTTGGAAGGATCATAAGGGTTTCTCATTTCATTACAACCAATGAGACCTTTAATGTTGATGAGATTAGTAGGTTGTATATTAGTGATATAATATGAATCCATGGGGTCCCATGTACTGTCATTTCATATAGAGATTCATGTTTTACATCCCAATTCTGGAAGAGTTTGCAGAGGGAACTAGGTATATAGGTTCTTCTAAGCACATAAGACCACCCTCAGACTGATGGAAAGTCAGGGCTTATGATACAGGTTCTTGAGGAAATTCTATAAGCATGCGTTCTAAATTTTGGGGGATCTTGGGAGAAGAATATACCCTTGGTTGAGTTCACCTATAATAAAAGCTATCAAGCGACAATATATATGGAACATTATGAGAATTTTTATGGTAGTCCATTCTAATCACCCATGTTCTAGTTAGAGTAAGGTGAGGAATATTTAATGGGACCACATCTAATGTGGGAGACTTATGAGTAGGTCAATTTTATTTAGGAGGGGATGGCTACTACACAGTCTAGGAATAAATCATTAGATGATGGCCACAAAAGGAATCCAGATTTCATGGTTAGGGATCATGTCTTCATATGTGTTTCACTGAGGTTAGGACATAGATGGATCAAGATAGTGGGTAATCCTTCACCACAATATGTTGTCCCATTCGAGATTCTGGGTAGAGTCAGGCCGATATCCTACCGATTGTAGTTATCTTAGAGGTACCAAACGATGCATGATGTATTCCATGTATCTCAGCTATGACACTATCATTCAGACCCATCTCATAAAGTTTAGACCAAGGAGGTTCAGTTATACTATGATTCATCCTTTTAGGTGAATCCGATTCATATCTTTGATAGGATCACAGAGGTTCTTTGAGGATGAACATTTCCTATAGAATGGGTTCTATGGAAGAACGATTGTTTATAGGATAAAACTTGGGAGTGGGAAGCCTATGTACGTGCTTAGTGAAAAAATATGTTCTCAGAAATATCTTTACCACCCTTGAGAGGGTATTTTAGAGGAAAATTACTTTAAGGGGGGAAGACTATAAGATCTAAAGTTTATTATGAGGTACAGATCCCTTATTTTTTAGTTTCAATGTTTAATTATGGCCTAATATGAATACCCTATGAGGTCATGGGTGTATCAGGGGTGTTTAGGGACTGTTCGGAGCTTGAAACCCATGTTTTGGGTTGAAATGGCCTATAACACAGTTAGTTCAAATAGTGGTGGGTAGGACACATGATTTGATCAAATTGTGCAAGGATGGACATAGGGGAGATATAGGCTACACAGTTTGAGTCAAAACATGTGAATTGGAATACATGACCATGTAGAAACCTATGAAATTTCGATGGAGGGTTTTAGCATGGTTTCCATATAGTTAGTCAAACTGTGTGAGGTAAACATGTGGGAGCCCATTTCCTATAGCTAATCATACATGGTTTCCACATGGTTTGTCAGACCATGCACTTAAACCATGCGACCCCTTAAATTCTAGGAAATTTTATAATTTTAAATTAAATTAAAATAATTTTAACCCTAAATCCATATTTCTTAAATAGATAGCAGGAATTTTATTTTGAATCTCTCAATGGTGTTTGTTATCAAATTTGAGATAAATCCTCCATCCAATCTTTGATTAAAACATGAACACATCATTGGATCCACATCAATTATTACTCGATTCCTTTTTATCCATTGATAATTATTCTTCCTATTTATGATGCTATTTAGGTGCAATATAATTTCCCATAATTTCAGGTTCTTCATCCGTTCTTCATTTTTCTCCTGATATAAGTAAAATCAAGAGTTGATACTGGCCAAACACTCCACTAACTGGCTAAGGTAGGTGATATATACTTTTCCCATTGGTTTTGGTACTTTATTATCCTTAGTTTCATTGTTCCTAATGCTAAACTTTCCAATTATACTCAGGAATTAAATTAATTAATTTAAATAAATGAAATTAGATGTGTTGGGGATTATCTTAGGTTACATTATGATGCGATGGTGGTTGTTTCCCAAACAATGCCACCCATGGGGTGTTCCTTATGAAATTACTAAGTTATGACTTGTTTGAGCCACCTAGGGGGTGAGTTCTAATTATTACCTAGATTTAGCCAGGACAATTATATTTAAATGGATTTGAGTTTCTTATTTAGGAGATTTCCTACCTCCGCGCCTTATGATATTTTTATATTACATTATTGAATTTCTTAAATGGATTAAATTGATTTGGTTAAGTGAGTGGGTATACTCATAGGTTGTTTTTGAATTTATTAAATGGATTAAATGAAATTGGTTAAATTAGTGGGTATACTAATATGTTATTTTTTAATTTCTTGAATGGTTTATTTTGAAAAATGTGATATATGAGTGGGTATACTCATAAGATGAATTTAATGTGAAATGGTTATGTGAATGGGTATACCCATATGGTGTGGAATGATTAAAGGCATGATACGAAGAATGATTCTTTAGATACCTTGGATGTTATTCCTTGGATCATAATATGGTAGTGGAATCATTGTATAGAGTATGCTAATGGGTCTTGATTCAGTGGGATGCCTCAATATTTACTACCCCTTAGACCTAGATTACTTGGACTCACATTGGAAATGATCGGTATGATAAGATCCTTAGACTCCAACCAGTGCCTAACTGAGTTTCCATCAAGATTCTCCTAATACTTGATATGGATTCCTTGTTATTTGACACCTTAGATCCAACCCTTCATGATTTGACACTTTGACATATGACATGACCATGGGAAATATGATATACTTGGTTGAATGGATCTGCCATTTATGTTTCCGACACATCAAGTTGTGTGATAAGGATGTATTTGAAATGGTTTTATGGTTTTATAGAAATTCCATGGAATTAACTTTATTTTACTTGTATATGCCAATTATAAGAGCTTGACCATCATTTATAGGGAGCCTTGAGTGGCTATTTTGGATTTCTAATTTAGTAATTTACATGCCATGGAATATTTACTTTTATTTACCGATTTCTTATTTACTTACACACTATTAACTTGTTATATTACACTACCATGACTTGTATATATCCTTGGGTGATTTCCTATTGGGATTATGTCTCACACCCTATTTAAGAGGCCTTTAGGTACCCAAATAGACTATTTTGATGCAATTCGAGATTGGGGCAAGTGACCATATTTTAAGAGTTGATTGTTTTCTATGATTATGAGTTGGGTAGCACAAGATCATGTTATGGCTCGTGATAAAATTCAAATATAGAACCCTTTTGGTCTTTTTTGTGTTTTGGATACTTTTATTATACCATAGTTCTATATACCTTTTTTGGATGCTTTGTAGATAAATGTATCATCATCATTTTATATAAGACACCTATGGATTCTTATGTATTATTGTCTTTTTTATTGTTCATATTTTGATTTCTTACTACTTTGAATACTTGAATGTTATTTGTTCTGCTATGTATCACTCTAGTAATGAGGGCATAGTCTCCCCACAAACAAACATAGGTCCCCTCTTCTAGTCAACAACCTATGGTGTTTGGGGAGATGCGCTTGAGGACATATAACCAACCGGTCTCGGGGAACTTTTGAGTGGTATCCTGGTCCAAGACATTACAAAAGGAGGTAAAAGAAGAAATAAAAATAAAACACTTAGTTAATAACTATACATCTTCTTTGGAAAAAATCAATAATTTTATACCTAAAACCTTCATATAAAGATATAATTATCAAAATAGCACTTCTAGGACATGGTAAGGGATGTTAAGAAGATATTTATTAAGGTATTGGATGAGATAAAAGTCTCTTAAAGTATGAGTTATAGAGAAGTGGTGGTTTTCTTTTATAAGTGAGGGAGATGTCACACTTGGAATTTTTCATATGGTTAAAATAGATGAATATTTCACTCAATCTAAATGGATCCAAAATGAAACATATTTAAATATAAGATGATATAGGGACTAAATATGACCATTAAAGAGGATTTATAAATTTTTTTATTTCGTTTTAACCCTTATCATTTATGTTTTAACGCCTTTAACAAGTTTTAACTCTTACCATGGTAACTATTTTTTTACCAATGTTACTGTTCATAATGAAAAAAAATTAAAAGTGGATTCATCACTAAATATAAAAATGATAATTAAAAATATTTATTACATTTTATAAAATTAAATTTATATAATTGGAAGAAAATAATTCAAAAATAAACCCACAAAACATGATGAAAAATGGTTTTCCAGAAAAATGCCTTTTTAAGTATAAAAATATTTTTTACAAAATGAAGTGTAATTTTGATTGAAATGAAATTAATTGGATTATTTTTAATAAAAAAATATATTTAATTATTAATAAAATATAAAATATAACGTTACTTTTTAAATACTAGAAAATAAATGATGATTTCTTAAAAACCGATACTTTCTATTATTTACCAAAAAATCAAATTTTTCTAAAAATTCCCAAAAATTCACCATAAGATAATTTTGATTTTATTATTTAAAAAATAAAATAATTTTTTATCAAATTAAAATTATTAAATTCAGAACTTAATCTTTTAAATAAAACCAGATACTGCATGAAACCTAATTTTGTAAGAATAAAACAATTTTTTGACTAATAAATTACCTATTATTGTAATAATGAATATGGATCTATGAAATATAATTCATGAATATTAAAAAGGATTTAAATTTATCTATTATTACCTAAATTATCACACTATTCCCCCATTTATAAATTGTATCCTCATAATTTTATCTCATTACTTAAACAAGTTGGGATATTTATCCTTCATCTTATTTTCTGGTCCCCATGTTGTTTCTTTAACCATATGGTTTTTACAAAAAGAATTTACTTGATGAATCACCTTACTCCAAATAAACTTATATCTATGATTAATAATATGAACCATTT
Organism: Viscum album; assembly: GCA_963277665.1. NCBI lineage: Eukaryota > Viridiplantae > Streptophyta > Magnoliopsida > Santalales > Viscaceae > Viscum > Viscum album. The sequence goes on from OY728146.1 coordinate 141,275,859, forward strand.
TTTCCTTATTTGAATGATTCTAGTCAAATTTTACTAGTTTAGGGATCAAAAAATAAGATACATTTGGCATATATTTCCTTGAAAATGAAACATGAAACACATCATGTACCTTGGGTAAACTCGAAGTTGGGTAACTTGGAATGAAACTGATCCAACATTATCTTGAAATTTATATGTTCCAATAGACCATATGTAATGCCCTGACCCCAGCTACCCAGAGTCGGTTCATTATTACATAACATTGGCATGATACAAGGAATCATGTCTTGAAATACTGATTAGTTTAGTAGCCTTGTAAATACTAGATACATTCATAAGTTTTACATTACATTATAAAATGAAAAACTACAACAACATTCTTTCCATATTCCACACTCATATCCCCTCAGACTATCCCTGTAGGTTAGTCATAAAATACTTCTTCACATCCTGGAAAAAATAAAACATAGAAAGGGGTGAGCTCGGATGCTTAGTAAGGTTAACAATAAAGGGGAAACTTTCATAAATAAGCATAAATATTTAAGTCAATGTATAAGACTAAAACAATAGCCTTTTAAACTTGAACTTCAGCATAATATGGCAAAGATAAAATCAAATAATTCCATTTACTTATTCAAATGGATATTCTACTAGTTGAATAATCACATGCAATATCAATAGCCAATTTCATAATGATGGAATGCATAATACCAGACTTTAATTTCTATTTCAAGGCCTCGTGCTAGGACCTAGGGGCTAATTGTAACTAGACCTGAACCCAGAGATCCTCTGTAACTAGACTCCATCCAGGAGATCCTCTGTAACCGGACTCCAACCCGGAGAGCCTCTATAACCGGACTCCAACCCGGAGGGTCTACTATAACTGGACCCTAACCCAGAGGGCTTACTTTTACCAGTCCCCAACCCAGAACATACTAGTCTAATATATTTATCTTAAGAAAAGGTTGGAATATAACATAAACATTTGAATTAAAATTATCATACGAAATGTCAATACTTTAACCATAAACCATGATTGGCATAAAAATAACTCATCTAGAGTCAAACATTTCACAAAATCTTAAATATAATATGGAATATTTGTATCATAATAAATTAACTTAAAAAAGTTTAAAATTTATCAAAGGATGTTGACATAGATGAAATCAAAACTATTTGAGAGAAATATCTCTTTTTATTTTGAAATCATTTAAGAGTAAAATAATTCTAAAGAGAACATTTATTTTGAAAATATTCTTATAAGCTTGTAAGGGAAGATTTGATGATGTTATAATGGTGGAAAATTTCCGCACCCACCATATAAGTTTAAAAAAACATTCTTACCTTAATTTTGTCGAAAAGGTTAAAAAGTACCTTGTTTGGAAAATGATGGAAAGATTAATTTATAAAAATCTTATAAAAAAGTAAAAAAAGGGTATAAATGACTTTATACCATAGTCTATTAAATAGTAAAAATGTTTTGAAATGCATTTTTAAGAAAAGACAGATGGGGATGATAAAGATGTCCTAGTAGATACTTACGTATAAACAACCTCGGATAATAAAGAGATTGTGAAATTAACCCTTACCTTGTACTTTTACTTGGTCAAGGGTAGGTTAAACTCTTGTATAATGGTGAAATCATTGTTATTAAATTATACAAGAACCGTATACATTAATATGATATCATATATGATCTTCTAATATTGTTTTGTTAATGATATTTTAGTAGTATCATCGTTTCGAGTGTTAACTGATTCATTTTCCTTTATATGACTTGTTATGTAAGTAATGTTTTTTATGGATAGGATGTATCTTTTTAATATTCAAAATTATATTAAGTATTTAATCATTATTTTTAATCATAAAATGAAAATTTGTCTTGAATGGATACGATGGGGAATGAATCTCATCGCGCTCGTGGAGACGGTAAGCCATACGTATGCACGAGCGACAATATCATTATTTTGATATTAAAATCGTATATAATTGGGTGGAATATCATATATAAAGAATAATTATCATGTTATATTTATTATTTTCATAATTTATACTCATTATTATACCCATCCAAATGATGAAGTGTTTAAATAAAAAACGACACCACGATGTGGAGACGATAAGCCGTACGTACGCATGTATGGTGATATGTCATTCATAGGATGGATAAAACAATTAATATGGTTGTACCATATTTATAATAACATAAAAATATATATAATATACTATATTTATTATTTTATAATGAAAAGAACAAAGAAAGAAGAAGTGGAAGAAGAAAAGAACTTGAAAAAGCTGATGAAATATTTACCTATTCTTCGGGTTCTTCATTTTGATTTGATCAAAAGGGATCCTTAGGTTGGCTTTCTGAATAAAGGGAGGCCTCTAGGATAAAGTTAGGACAATTTAGAGGATATTTGGGCAGGGGTTGTCTGATCCAAATGGCTTTTAAGGTGTGAATTTAAGAGAAGGGGAAGTTCCCATTTATAACAGGGGTGAGGGGCACCTTAGGAAAAGATTGAAATATTATTTTATAATAAAATCATTTTTAGTTTCTAATGGCTCAAAAATGATTTATTTAGAGGATAAGGTGGGTATGGGTCGAAAACCACTCAACCAATAGGTTTTAGAAAGGTTTAGGTAACTATATTAACCTTATCTTCTAGATTTAACTCTCAGTTAATTAGTTTGACATTTACTATGTCTCTTTGTATTTTTATATTATATAGTTAATAAACTTACTATAAACATCCAAAAAAAACTCAAGCGATCCGTTAATGACATATATAATATTATTTAAGACCTTTGGTTGAACCTTAGATTTTTAGGAATTGAATATCAATTAATAATATAATATTTGTTTTAAAAACTCTTTTATGTCAATTTTGACACTATTTGATATATTTTTTGTTAAATTTATAACAACATTATTACTTCAAACAAAATTCATTTAATCAACCCTAACATGTCATATTAACCTATAAAATTAGTATAATTCATAAAAAGTCTCAAATTACATTTATTTGGATATTTATAATATCAATTATTTTAATATTTCATTAATAAGGTAATTACTACATCATCATTGTGTCATAAATAAATTAAATTATTTAATGTCTAAAAATTATAAACAAAATAACATTATATAGGAAATATTTTTAGTTTTCTAATAAATATTTATAGTTGAATTTATATTATGTTTAACCTTATATTAAAAATGGTTTAGTTATTAAACTTTGAATTTAACACTTTTAACTTTTCTTTAAATTAAATAATAATAAATGTCCTAATCTAATCCAAGTGGAGCTAAAGGATCATATTTTATTCCTAAGGTTGTTTTTGGTTGAATAAAACTTATCCAATAAAATTAGGACATGTTTTAGGGTAATAATAATATCATGTTTACCTTTAATTACCCTGTTTACTTTTAACCGTGGTAAATAAAAGTTAAAAGTTACTATTCACCAAAAATTATTTTCATCTTATTGAACCACATTTTACCTCTTGATATTAACCGACTCTCTTGGATTTTCAAAATTCAACTCACATAAGTGATAAAATTAAGTTTTATGTAAATTTTCAAATGCTCATAGGAGGTGGGTAAAAGATGGTAAAAAGTTCAATAAATTTTTTATATATCTAAAATTATTATAAAATGAATCCAATGAATTACATTGAACTTGTAGATACCCTAATCTTAACGTACATGGATATTACATTACTTTAGAAGAATACTTAATACATAACAATAAAAGACACACAAGGATCGTAATAGTTTAGTGTCTTTGAAAACATGGAACGTAATCTTCTAATCGTGGTGAAAGATCTTCAACATCTCCCATAAAGATCTTCCCCTTTTTTTCTTACCTAAAACCTTTATTTATATCCTGGGGAAAAGAAAACATAAAAAGGGTGATCTCAAATGCTCATTAAGGGTAAGCATGGATAAAATAAAACATACCATATACATTTGAACTTAAAAACACGAACATAATTATTAAACATCAAAAGCTTGAGCAATGAAATAAAACATGGAAGTACGTAAGCCATAGATCATAAAGAAACATTAAGAATGATAAAGTAGCATGGGAATAAAACATGTAATTGTGGCAACCATTAAGCACATGATATGATTTCCATAGTATCCAAGGCATTGCTGCCAAGACCATCTTAGTGGACAAAGTCCCTTTCTGAATCGAGTTCACTCCTCGTTCCAGTCTTGTATTACTGAACCAGTTTAACTTTCCATTCTAGCCATGTCTATATCATGAGATATAAATCTTTACCCAATGAATTGGAGGGAGATATAGGTCCCACCCATCTCATAATGAAATCATTCTTTCATGTGCCACAAAATCATAAATCATACATCATAGCATAACCCATGAAATAAAATGGGATCCTTAAACATCATGCCATCATAACATAATCCATAAACAATTGATATCATTTCATCATAAGAAAATTGAAACCATTTAAATCATAGAGACATTTTACTTAAAACATACACATATGAAATAATGTTATCTTAGATGGAAAATAGTTTTGACAAAACACTTGAAATGAATTCTTGAGGAAAATATCCTTTCTTCTTTAAAATCATGTTCTTTTCACAAAATTCCATGCAATTTTAAAAGATAAGGGTTTTGTTGAAAATAATCATGCAATCTTGTAGAGGAAGCTTCTTGAAAATGAGGCGTTATGAAACTGTAAAAATCCGTTCACGCCGTATAAGTTAAAAATAATATTCTCCTCGTACTTTTGTCGGAAAAGTCTAAAAGTACCTTATATGGTAACCAAAGGAAAGATTCCATTCATACAATGTGGTAAAAAGTCAATAAAGGGTAAAAATGACTTTAAAAATCCATGGAAGAATGGTAAACATTTTATGAAAGCATTTTTAGAAAACATGGTCATGGATGATAAACGTAACCCCAGTAAATACTTACGTATAAGCAATCTCGGATAAAAATGAGATTGAAAATTTATCCCTTACCTTATGTCCGATATGCTTCGTATGTATCCGAACCTCCTGTATAATGATTTAAATAATGTCATTTAATTATTACAAAATCATATTCATTGTTATTATATCATATATGGTTCACTTATGACTTTATATTACCCGTTCTTTTATAAATTCCATGTTAAAGAGTGTTTTGGGTAAAATCGTTTCATTTGTCGTCCGTGTTTTGACTTGTAATTATTCATATGATTAATTAGATCACGATTACATAATTCCAGAATATAAAACATGATTTATATATAATATATATTCAGAATATACATATATATAATATATCGATAAATGGAAAGAAATACACCGTTCATGGAGACGGTAGGTCGTACGTATGCATGAACGCTGTTTTCATTTCCTTATTGAGTTGAATAGAATTAAGTAGATGAAATACACATATACATAAATCCAGTAGCTTTATAATGTCATATATTTCATTATTATTTCTTATATATACTTTATAATCATTCTTAAATAGTTAACATGGAGAATGAATCTCATCGCGTCGTGGAGACGGTAGTCCGTACGTACGCACGAGCGATGATATCGTTTCCATGATTATTGAATTGAATTGGATTGGATGATACAATATATAAGAATCAGTATGATTTTATAATAAATATTTATAGTTATTCTTTACACCATTATACCCATCCATGTAAGGTGTTGGTGGAAAAACAGATTACACCACGGCGTGGAGACGGTATTCCGTACATATGCACACGCGGTGATTTTGTTTTCCGTAGGATGGATAGAAGGTGAAATGGGGTTGTTTCATATTTATAATAACAAATCAGTATATTAGTGATACTTATGTTATTACTTTATAATGAAACAACTAAAGAAGAATAAGTTGAAGAAGAAAGAAGCTTGAAAGAATCGGGAGAAGAAATTACCTCTTCTTCGATACACCTCTTTGAAACCTCCTCTTAGGGAACTAAGATTGGTATTTAAAGTGGACCAGAACCTCTAGGATGTTTCTAGGGAAGTGGAGAAGATAATTTGGCAGGGGTTGGCCGAGCTTGAAGGCTCAAATTGGTGTGAGGAGGAGAGGGAGGAGGTGCCCTTTTATAAGGGAGGAAAGGGGCACCTTTGGAATTCTTAAAAATATTAATTTATAATAAATCTAACCCCACTTAAAAACCTCCAAAAATGACTCATATTCGAAGATTAGATGATATAGGGTTGTAATCTCATCAACCATTCAAATTTAGACATGTTTGGATCTTATTTTAAACCTTATCATTTTGATTTATCGTTATTTAATCTATTTAAGTTTATTTGTGGTAATAAAATTCTAAATTTTAAATTATAACAAATAATTACTTATTTGTTGTTAATTTTCCATTATAGACCATATAAATTTAAATTTATAATTTTTAAATATTTTTGTGATTTTTAAACAATTTTATAATATGTTATTTTTATAAAATAACAATAGTGTCAATTTTGACACTATTCATTTATTTGAATTTAAATAAAATATATACAGAAGATATGTTCGAACTAAAAGATTTAATAGATTCCTAAAAGGTCATATGTATCTATAAAATTAGTGGATGATATTAAATAGTTCATATAATATTTATTTTATTATTTTTAAAACCATTTATTTGGTTTATCTCTTAATAAAATAATTACTACAAAAAGTTTGTATAATTATTTAATATACTGATTTGTTGCATAAAAATTTAAAATAAAATCTTATGATGAAGATAAATCTATTACCTTTCACAATAATACTTTTACTCGAATTTATCATCTTAAAATCACAATATTTAAATTGTTATATTTATTAAATTACGAAGGTGACAACTTTGGCATCATTTAAAATAAAATAATATAAGTGTCATAATCACTTTTATAAGGATTCAAACGGTTATATATTAGGTCATTGGATGATTAATCTGTATATATATACTAACAATAAGTTTTGGTCAGGTTTGTGGGCATTTTAATGGGTATTATTATTTCAATAAAAACTATATTACTTATTTTCCACTTAATAAATAATTTCTGTATCATTAATGTATCACCATTAATGACAATTATTTAATCCCTAAAAATTCAAAATAAATTATCATGATGTATATAATTTTATTATCTTTCTGGAGACTATTCATGTTCGAAGTTTTATGATGTTTATCACTAAATTAAAATTATTATACTTATAATATTTAAGAGAGTGACATGTTGTCACTTTCTTTGGTTTTAATAATAATTAAATTATTTTCATGGTCAAAAGTCCATAAAATGAATCTAATCCGACCCTTTATTGATATGGGTTTACTTTTAGCCATATAATAGAATTTTGGCATGTGTTAGGGTAATTTTATAATATTATATTTACCCTTAATTACCCGATTAACCTTTAACTATGGTAAATAAAATTTACCGTAGTTACTATTCATAATTCCCAAAAATAAAAAGTAGCCTATTAACATAATTTGAACCCACTGATTCCAAATATGGAATCCATTTTTTACAATTCAATACACAGAAGTTGCAAAAATTAAATTAAAATTAATCCCGTTGTCGAATGAAAACGGGGTTTTGTTTAAAATATTGCAAAAGATTGAATTGATTTAACCTACGAATTCAATGTAAAATCAATGCTAATGACATAAATTATATTAAATGGTAAAAATATATTCTATTTATACTTTAAAACCATTAAATATTATAATTTAACCATATAAATTATTACGATGAAATAAGTTGTTTTTCATTAAAATATAGTGTGTTTTTACTATTCATCAAAATATGAAAGTTACCAGAATAATATGAAAAATTTATCCAAAGTAAATTTTTATTTCTTGATTCCAAAGAAGAATTTTATTTTTTCAAATTGAACTTATAAACATGTCAAACAGTAGATTTAAAGTGGGTGTGCCATCAAAAGGCGGCAAAACTGCATTTTTAAAAAAATACTTATTTTACCCGAAAAATTTATTTTGTTCTTATACCATGTTCTAGAAAATGTGTAAGATGAATAATAATGTTATAAAATTCAAAATTTAGTTAATACTATTCATAACTGCTAGTTCATAATAATATTATAATAATATATCGTTGTTTAGTAAAACCCGGTATTGCGTACAACACACGCTATCGAGGAAGGTCGCGATTGCGTGTAATGCAAGCCAAGTCAGGGTTGCGTGTTGTGAATGAATCCTTCGTTTTTTTGTATAAAAAAATCCAACCATATTTCATTTATACATTGAATATATATATATATATATATATATACTCAATGTTGCGTAGAATAACTATTATCAAAATTGTGTGTAACACGATCCAAGAATAGTGTTTCGTATACTGAAAGCTAATACGGTGTTGCGTATAGCGCAAGGTAATATTGGTCTAGCATACAACACAAGACATTAATGAAATTAAAAGAATATTTTTCATAAAATCTCGGGGTGTTACATTCTACCCCCCTTAAAATGAATTTCGCCCTCAAAATTCGTCGGGGTTATAAATGGTTTACTACTCGAAAGTTTGTTTAATAGAAACCCACATCATAAAAAGGAATACCAAAACATGGCTTTAAAAACTAAAGTATGAAATGTAACGGTTACCCAAATTAACTCATCACTGGGTTTCCACGTAGGATAACATAAGTGAAAATATGGATATGGAAGAAAAATCTAACTATCAAGTTCTGATGGAGAGTGGTAGAGAACATGGCTATGAAAAAGCCAAAAATCACAAATCTATTGATTTGTGTTGATCTGAGGTACCATCTGATTCATCGGATATAGGGGAACTAGAACAAAATTTTTGTTTTTCAAGATCATTTCCCTAATGTTGATGAATTAAAAGAAATACTTGCATGATTTTGGTACAATCTCACTGTTGTTCGTGAATTGAACAATTTTCACTTCATCCCTTAAAGAAATGAAGTTGAATTTGTTATTCGTGATGTGTTAGCAGATCATGTGATAGAATTATGGGTCATTCCATCTCTTACAAAAAAAGGTTAGCAAAAGTTATAAGTCCATCTTATGGTTAGATTAATCGTATATGGCTCCAAAAATGAACTTATACTTCATATATCATACCTCTTAATAAAATAAAACTTGTTTCTACTAACCAGGGACTTCCTGTAGGCCAGTGGTAGGTGATAAAGGCTAGTCGCACTTTGGTTGTGGGTTCGATTCCCACAGCCTTGTCCGAAGCGATGGGCTGTCGCCCGTCCTGTAGGTTTTCCTTTTTCTAAAACTACATCACTATATCATCCCATCAATAATATCGAAAAAAGGTTCTATCCTTAAAAAATACTAACTTATGTACAACATAATCCATTCCAATCTTTAGGCTTATCCATAATATTGCAGTCCATTTTCATATTATAGTGAAAATGATTACCAGATATTTCATATAAGAAGAATGTTAATACCATCGTTGATCCCCATATATCAAAAGATATGTCTTGTTGGTCACATTACAAACGTTCGAAGGCCTTAATCATGTATTCTCTTGAAAAATGAATACTCATTGAACCTTAGTGAAAACATGAATGCAGTTAAAAGTTAACACTTTCCACAACCCAAAATCCTCAAAATTCTTTATACCCAAACCATGATATCACTTAGTACTTATATCAATCATGAGCTCATGAATACAATCAAACATCTCATTATCTTCTTATACCTTCATTATGCACATATCATCTGCTTACGAAAAATATCTCAATCACATTCCATGGTTACCGGTACCATTGAAAACCATAATAGACCAATACATAAATATTCCAATATTCCACGATACTATATACAACATTATTTTGGAATCCAATTACATAAACACTTAATCATTCCACCACATCGTTGTCATATTCAACATCGCCAATAGTGATCGCATGTGACTTCCCTTTGTCCTTTGCCTTAAGCGGTTTCTCATGTCAATCATCACTAACCCTTGGATTAGGGCATTTATTAGCATAATGCCCCATTTCCTTGCACTTGAAGCATTGAAGTGTTGGTGGTGCGTTCTCTGTAGTCTTTTCTTTATTAACATCATTAGAAACCCTTTTTCCATTACTTCGACACTCATCTGCTTGATGACCTTCTTTTCCACACTTAAAACATTTTATAGTCCCTTTAAGACAATCTCCACTATGCTTCTTTCCACACTTTGAGCATAAGGAAACATTCATCTTCTTTTCACCATTATTCTGAGATTTCTCCTTGAACTCCATCTTTCATTTCTTATCAAAACTATGAGATGGATAAGTAACAACAACTTCCATTTCTACCTTGATAGCACAACTCACAATTTCTTCATAGCTACTGAAGTCTCTTATAGCTAATGCCCTTCGAAGATTTGGTTTTAAGCCACTTAAGAATCGATCAACTTTACTTTCAGGTTGGATGATAAATCCAGATGCATACCTTGCAAGCCTTGTAAAATTCGCTTCGTATATACCAACATATTCATCATCCTTTTTCTTTAGTTCAAGAAACTCCTTCTCCATCTTTGTTCGAAGAATATGAGGTAAGTACTTATTGAAAAATAAGTTCTTGAACTCGTCCCATTCCATGGACTCAATTTCATCTATTGGCCTCATATTCTTGATAAGATTCCACCATTGATCAGCATCACCTTCTAAACGATACACTTCTAAGATGACTTTATCATGTTCAGAACATTGAAGAACTGAAAATATCTTTTCAGTAGTACTGATCCATTGTTCAGCAACAAGTGGGTCAGAAGACCCACTGAAAGAAGGTGGACGTTGCCTCATGAAGGACTCAATAGAATATTGTTCCCTTCTCTGCTCATTTGGAAGTCCAGAATGATTCATAGCTTTTGTAAGTATAGCAATAAGATTTTTCACTCCATCTCCAATAACATTTGTTTGTTCAGGAGGACAATCATTGCATTGTCCATTACATTGATCAACACGGTTCTTTCGGGTTCCAGCCATCGTCTAAAACCCAAAAAGAATAGTGTGAGAGGCAAAAAATCACACTAGGGAAAACAATATAATAAAGGGGGAGTAACTTCAATATCTAACATCTTGGGTTAACATAATTATATTACTATAACTTATTCTTATACTTAACCTTAGGGGCATCCCTAGAAATACCTTAGAAATATCTCTAGGTATCTCACTAAAGTTATCGCATCCTAGTTTCCAAAGGTTGACTAAACCTTTCCTATGATACCAACTGTAGAGACCCTAAGCTTAACGTACATGGATATTACATTAATTTAGCGAAATACTTAATACATAACAATAACAGACACACAAGGATCGTAATAGTTTAGTGTCTTTGGAAACTTGGAACGTAATCTTCTAATCGTGGTGAAAGATCTTCAACATCTCCCATAAAGATCTTCCCCTTTTTTTCTTACCTAAAAACTTTATTTATATCCTGGGGAAAAGAAAACATAAAAAGGGTGAGATCAAATGCTCAGTAAGGGTAAGCATGGATAAAATAAAACATACCATATACATTTGAACTTAAAAACATGAACATAATGATTAAACATCAAAAGCTTGAGCAATGACATACAACATGGAAGTACATAAGGCATAGATCATAAAGAAACATTAAGAATGATAACATAGAATGGGAATAAAACATGTAATTGTGGCAACCATTAATCACATGATATGATTTCCATAGTAGCCAAGGAATTGCTTCCAAGACCATCTTAGTGGACAAAGTCCCTTTCTGAATCGAGTTCACTCCTCGTTCTAGTCCTGTATTACTGAACCGGTTTAACTTGCCGTTCCAGCCATGTCTATCTCATGAGATATAAATCTTTAACCAATGCATTGGAGGTAGATATAGGTCCCACCATCTCATAATGAAATCATTCTTTCGTGTACCACAAAATCATAAATCATACATCATAGCATAACCCATGAAATAAAACAGGATCCTTAAACATCATGCCATCATAACATAATCCATAAACAATTGATATCATTTCATCATAAGAAAATTGAAACCATTTAAATCATAGATACATTTTACTTGAAACATACACATATGAAATAATGTCATCTTAGATGGAAAATATTTTTGACAAAACACTTGAAATGAATTCTTGAGGAAAATATCCTTTCTTCTTTAAAATCATGTTCTTTTCACAAAATTCCATGCAATTTTAAAAGATAAGAGTTTTGTTGAAAATAATCATGCAATCTTGTAGAGTAAGCTTCTTGACAATGAGGCGTTATGAAACCGTAAAAATCCGTTCACGCTGTATAAGTTAAAAATAACATTCTCCTTGTACTTTTGTCGGAAAAGTCAAAAAGTTCCTTATATGGTAACCAAAGGAAAGATTCCATTCATACAATGTGGTAAAAAGTCAATAAAGGGTAAAAATGAATTTAAACATCCATGGAAGAATGGTAAACATTTTATGAAAGCATTTTTAGAAAACATGGTCATGGATGATAAACGTAACCCTAGTAAATACTTACGTATAAGCAATCTCGGATAAAAATGAGATTGAAAATTTATCCCTTACCTTATGTCTGATATGATTCGTATGTATCTGAACCTCCTGTATAATGATTTAAATAATGTCATTTACTTATTACAGAATCATATTCGTTGTTATGATATCATATATGGTTCACTTATGACTTTATATTACCCGTTCTTTTGTAAATTCCATGTTAAAGAGTGTTTTGGATAAAATCGTTTCATTTGTCGTCCGTGTTTTGAATTGTAATTATTCATATGATTACTTAGATCACGATTACATAATTCTAGAATATAAAACATGATTTATATATAATATATATTCAGAATATACATATATATAATAGATCGATAAATGGAAAGAAATACACCATTCATGGAGACGGTAGGCCGTACGTACGCATGAACGCTGTTTTCGTTTCCTTATTGAGTTGAATGGAATTAAGTAGATGAAATACATATATACATAAATACAGTAGCTTTATAATGTCATATATTTCATTATTATTTTTTATATATACTTTATAATCATTCTTAAATAGTTAACATGGAGAATGAATCTCATCACGTCGTGGAGACGGTAGTCCGTACGTACGCACGAGCGATGATATCGTTTCCATGATTATTGAATTGAATTGGAGTGGATGATACAATATATCAGAATCAGTATGATGTTATAATAACTATGTATAGTTATTATTTACACCATTATACCCATCCATGTAAGGTGTTGGTGGAAAAATAGATTACACCACGACGTGGAGACGGTATTCCATACGTACGCACGCGCAGTGATTTTGTTTTCCGTATGATGGATAGAAGGTGAAATGGGTTTGTTTAATATTTATAATAACAAATCAGTATATTAGTGATACTGATGTTATTACTTTATAATGAAACAACTAATGAATAAGAAGTTGAAGAAGAAAGAAGCTTGAAAGAATCGGGAGAAGAAATTACCTCTTCTTCGATACGCCTCTTTGAAACCTCCTCTTAGGGCACTAAGATTGGTCTTTAAAGTAGACCATAACCTCTAGGATGTTTCTAGGGAAGTGGAGAAGATAATTTGGCAGGGGTTGGACGAGCTTGAAGGCTCAAATTGGTGTGAGGAGGAGAGGGAGGAGGTGCCCTTTTATAAGGGAGGAGAGGGGAACCTTTGGAATTCTTAAAAATATTAATTTATAATAAATCTAACCCCACTTAAAAACCTCCAAAAATGACTCATATTCGAAGATTAGATGATATATGGTTGTAATATCATCAACCAATCAAATTTAGACATGTTTGGATCTTATTTTAAACCTTATCATTTTGATTTATCCTTATTTAATCTATTTAAGTTTATTTGTGGTAATAAAATTCTAAATTTTAAATTATAATAAATAATTACTTATTTGCTGTGAATTTTTCATTATAGACCATATAAATTTAAATTTATAATTTTTAAATATTTTTGTGATTTTTAAACAATTTTATAATATGTTATTTTTATAAAATAACAATAGTGTCAATTTTGACACTATTCATTTATTTGAATTTAAATAAAATATATACAGAAGATATGTTCGAAATAAAAGCTTTAATAGATTCCTAAAAGGTCATATGTGTCTATAAAATTAGTGGATCACATTAAATAGTTCATATAATATTTATTTTATTATTTTTAAAACCATTTATTTGGTTTATCTCTTAAAAAAATAATTACTACAAAATTTTTGTATAATTATTTAATATACTGATTTGTTGCATAAAAATTTAAAATAAAATCCTATGATAAAGATAAATCTATTACCTTTCACAATAATACTTTTACTCGAATTTATCATCTTAAAATCACAATATTTAAATTGTTATATTTATTAAATTATGAAGGTGACAACTTTGGCATCATTTAATATAAAATAATATAAGTGTCATAATCACTTTTATAAGGATCCAAACGGTTATATATTAGGTCATTGGATGATTAAGGTGTATATATACACTACCAATAAGTTTTGGTCAGATTTGTGGGCCTTTTAATGGGTATTATTATTTCAATAAAAACTATATTACTTATTTTCCACTTAATAAATAATTTCTGTATCATTAATGTATCACCATTAATGACAATTATTTAATCCCTAAAAATTCAAAATAAATTATCATGATTTAGATAATTTTATTATATTTCTAGAGACTATTCATGTTTGAAGTTTTATGATGTTTATCATTAAATTAAAATTATTATACTTATAAGATTTAATAGAGTGACATGTTGTCACTTTCTTTGGTTTTAATAATAATTAAATTATTTTCATGGTCAAAATTCCATAAAATGAATCTAATCCGACCCTTTGTTGATATGAGTTTACTTTTAGCCATCTAATTGAATTTTGGCATGTGTTAGGGTAATTTTATAATATTATATTTACCCTTAATTACCCGATTAACCTTTAACTATGGTAAATAAAATTTACCATAGTTACTATTCATAATTCCCAAAAATAAAAAGTAGCCTATTAAAATAATTTGAACCCACTGATTCCAAATATGGAATCCATTTTTTCAAATTCAATGCACAGAAGTTGTAGAAATTAAATTAAAATTAATCCCGTTGTTGAATGAAAACGGGTTTTTGTTTAAAACATTGCAAAAGATTGAATTGATTTAACCTACGAATTCAATGTAAAATCAATGCTAATGACATAAATTATATTAAATGGTAAAAATATATTATATTTATACTTTAAAACCATTCAATATTATAATTTAACCATATAAATTATTACGATGAAAAAAGTTGTTTTTCATTAAAATATAGCGTGTTTTTTACTATTCATCAAAATATGAAAGTTACCAGAATAATACAAAAAATTTATCCAAAGTAAATTTTTATTTCTTGATTCCAAAGAAGAATTTTATTTTGTCATATTGAACTTATAAACATGTCAAAAACTAGATTTAAAGTGGGTGCGCCATCAAAAGGTGGCAAAACTGTATTTTTTGAAAAATACTTATTTTACCCGAAAAAATTATTTTGTTCTTATACCATGTTCTAGAAAATGTGTAAGATGAATAATAATGTTATAAAATTCAAAATTTAGTTAATACTATTCATAACGGCTAGTTCATAATAATATTATAATAATATATCATTGTTTAGTAAAACTTGGTATTGCGTACAACACACACTATCGAGGAAGGTCGCGATTGCGTGTAATGCAAGCCAAGTCAGGGTTGCGTGTTGTGAAAGAATCCTTCGTTGTTTCGTATAACAGAATCCAACCATATTTCATTTATACATTGAATATATATATATATATATATACTCAATGTTGAGTAGAATAACTATTATCAAAATTGTGTGTAACACGATCCAAGAATAGTGTTTTGTATACTGAAAGCTAATACGGTGTTGTGTATAGCGTAAGGTAATCTTGGTGTAGCATACAACACAAGACATTAATGAAATTAAAAGAATATTTTTCATAAAATCTCGGGGTGTTACAGAACTTATATTGGTATTATGTATGAATTATGACCTAAAATAAATTTAAATAAAATAAATAATTATTTAAATAAAAAGTCGGTTTTAAATAATTACGGAGTGTTTTTCACTATTCATCAAAAATTGAAAGTTTTTAGAAAAATACCAAAAATTCACCATAATCTAATTTCGATATTCTGAATCCAAAAATGATGTCCATTTTGAATGATAAAATTTATAAAATTTCAAAAAGTGGGTCTTACTATCCATAGCATCTAGTTTTATTTTTTGTTGTGTGTTTGAACTCGAAGTTGCGTACAACACAAGCTACTGTATTATTCAAAGGGAAACGTACCATGGAAGCTTGGGGTGTTACAACATAGACTTAACTTACCCTTTTTACCAAAACACATAACTATTTTCCATATAGACACTTTAAGAAAAACCTGATCACCTACCTCAAATAAAATATCTTTCCTCTAGTAATATACGTAACACTTTTTTATTTTCTAAGATTATATATTTTGACGATGAATCACGATTACCATATCAACCATATATACTGTCAACTATAGTCCCAAAAAATTATATTCAACTACTTCTTCCTAAAAAGATACAGTCTGATACCAAATTCCATATAATTTCTCAAAAGGCACCATTTTTATTTTAGAATATAAACTGTTATTATAATAAAACTCAACCAACGAAAGAAAATGATCCCAAATTCCATGGTAATCCACTAAAAAATATAAAAGCATGTATTCTAAAGACTAAATAATTCACTCTATCTATCAATCACATTGAGTATGTAAAGATATACTAAAATTTATTTCATCACCTAATTATTTCTAAAGGCCTTGCCAAAAATTAAAAGTAAACCTAGGATAATAGTCATATATAA
Source organism: Viscum album (assembly GCA_963277665.1). Lineage (NCBI taxonomy): Eukaryota > Viridiplantae > Streptophyta > Magnoliopsida > Santalales > Viscaceae > Viscum > Viscum album. The sequence continues at coordinate 141,292,673 of OY728146.1, forward strand.
TGGGGAGATAAACTCAACGTCACCTCACTATCTCCTTGAGATATAGTCAAGAAATATTATTTAAATATATATATGATCTCAAATAGAAAGAAAATGTATAGATTTAGTAAATCATTTAACAATTACACAAATCTTATTATTACCTCTAGATGTATTTGGAAATCCCACCATGAAATCCATAAAGATATTTTCCCATTTCTTATATAGATCTGGAAGAGGATGAAGTATCCATTTTGGTAATTATAGTTAAATTTGAACTTATTGAAATTCAAACATTTCATTAGAAAATTTATAATATCTTTATATATTCCATCCCACCAGTAATATTCCCAAATGTCTCTGTACTTATTAGTAATTCTACGATGAAAATTATATAGAGATCCACAAGATTCAATCAATAATTCTTTTTTCATCTGGAAGATATCTGGAACACATATCCTTTTTAAAAATATCAAAACACCTTCCTTATCAAGGTTACATTTAGGAAACTAATATTTATTTACCATTTCTATCTTTTCTTGGAAATCACAATATTCCTTATGAGCTTTATTAATTCTGTCTAACGATAAAGACTTCATTGAAACATGAAACAAAGTAGACAAATTAATTACATGCACAATTTATAGGCTAATATTTATCAAATCATACCAAAGGATCATGTTTTAAATGTAACATAGTTAATGGTGAATTATCATCTCAACTCCAAGCATCAAATAATTTGTTTTCTCTTTTTATATGCTAATAAATCACATAATCATAATCCTTTATTATTTTTATCCATCTTCTCTAACTAATGTTTAATTATTTATAAGTAAAAACATAATTAAAAATTTTATGATTAGTATATATTTAAAACATTATTTCATATAAATTTTCTCTCTATATTTCTAAATTAAGGACCACAATAGCTAGTTCTAGATCATGTTTTGGGTAATTTATCTCATGGAATTTAATGTGAAGCATAAGAATTTTTTTGGACATTATTTATTAGAAAACAAAAAAGTCCCTTAAAAATGTATATATTTAGATAAAAAATCACCATTTCTAGAGGGTATGGTTAAAACCATAGTATTCAACAATAATATCTTTAGTTTTTGAAAAAACTCATAAAACTCATCCATATAATTTTTTTACTCCTTTTAATGTCATGTCAGTTAGTTGGATAGATACCCAAGGAATGTTTTCAAAAAACCAAAGGTAGTAACCTAATAAGATAAGAAAAATATGAATCTATATGACATTTTTAGGTCTTTAGTATTCCTTAACAACTTTAATTTTTTTAGGGTCAATATTTATGCTATATTTAGAAATAATATTCCTAAGGAATAAAATATGTAGAAAAAATCCCATTTACTAAATTTTCCATATAATTATTTTCTTTCAATGTTTTTAAAATAATTATTGGGTTCCTTCCATGGTCCTCATGAAGTTGATAATATACCATAATATCATCAATAAACAAAAATAAAAACTTATCTATATAGTCTTGGTGAACTGTATTCATAAGATCAATGAACACAACTATATAATTAGACAACCTAAAGGGAAAAACCTCAAAAATCATAATGCCCATATTTAGTTTGAAATTCCATATTCCTAATATCTTCCACCTTCACCTTTAAATAATGGTATCCAAACCTGAGATCAATCTTTAAAAAATAATACACTCTCTAGAGATGACAATTTTTTTTATCAATTTTAGGTGAAGGATACTTCATAATAGTGATGTTATTCAAGGATCTATAATGAATGAAAAGTCTTATTTAACTATATTTGTTTTTAAGAAATAAAAAATAAGCACACTATAGTAAAGTGATATGATGAATGAAACTATTATCAAGAAAATATTATTATTTATTTTTCAATTCCAAATATTTATACTTGATCCATTCAATAAAGGGATTTTGAAATTTCCTTATCATTAGATACTAAATCTATAATAATTGAAATTACCTATTAAGAATAATACCATAAAAATAGTCAAAAAATTCATCCATATATTCATTTAAATTTGGAACACCACTAACTAGAATAATTTCTTTCTTTTTACCAATATTATCTAGGTAACTTCCACTACCACCTTTAATAATTTTCTCATCTTTTTGATATGTTATCAAATGTCTGAAATCATTAAATATAAATTTATTAGATATGAATATATATCTTATCACGATAAAATAAAAGGAAATACATACCTAGAATAATATAAAACTCTAGGATGGGTAGTTAAACATTATTTTTAGGAAAAAACGTCCAACTGATATAATTGGAAGATTCTAATAAATCATGGTTTATTTCATACGTACACCAAGTGTTTTTACCAAAGGTTTTATCTTATTTTCTTGAGGTGATATTGCCATTTTACTTACAAATTTCTCATAAATGAAGAAATATAAATATCCAGATTCAATAAAAGAATAAATATAATTTTAATAAACAAGTAACAAACCTATTACCACTTCATTAGACAATCCAACATCAACCATAGTAGTAGAAAATTAATTCTACACAACTTTTTTATTTCAATATTAATGATTTCCCACCTGCATAACTATCTTTAGACACACATTATCATAATGATCCAAATCATTATAATTATAACATATTATTATTATAAGACTGATAGTTAGAAAATTTGTTAGACTGATTAAGACTCTTTTCCTTATAGTCATTAGACATATGAACAAAATTACCACACTGGTAATGCTTTTAAGATTCTATCAAACATTCTCTAAAATGTATTTTACCACACCTAGAAAATGTTGTGGGATTACCATCAGATTTATTAATTGACTACTTATCTATTTCTTTCCACCTTGATGGTTTTTCACTCTTATCATAATGAGGAATATAAGTGTTATAAATATACTAACCTTGTATTTTCATAAATAGATATTACATTTTTTTACATGAATATTAAAAAAATTACAAAAACACATGCTTAAATACCATAATAGTTTAGTGTCTTCAAAGACTAGGTACATAATATTCTAATTTGGTGAAATATCATAACATATCCCATAAATATCTTCCTCTTTAGTACTCTTCAAAAACATACCCTACATAAAGCCTTTATTCATAACCTTGGAAAAGGAAACACAAGAAAGGGTGTTATCAAATGCTCAGTAAGGGTAAACATGGGAGATAAGTAACCATAACATGAACATAAAAGTATGAGAACATGAGAATAAAATTTAAAAACCATACCTTACCTATTAAATATTAAAATATTAAGTCATTGAATAAATATTATAAGTTCATAAGACATGAATCATAAGATAATCAGAGAACATGATCCATGAGAGCATAACATTAACATAAGATATATATTTGTGGCATACACATACGCATAAAAAAGCATTTTTGTAGTAGTCAAGGATCACTATAAAGGCTAAAATAGTGTAATGGGTTCACTCGAGAAACCATCATAGTAATCGATGTTCCCTCCCATGACCCTCCTAGCAGATAAATTCTCTTACTGAACCGGCTTCACTCCCTGTTCTAGTCTTGTATATATCATGAGATTTAAATATTTATACAATGCATTATAGGGAGATATAGGTACCAACCATATCATAATTAAAACCATGTTTTGTGGGCCAAAAGATCATAAAAAATTCGTAATATCATATCCCATGAAATTAAATGGGTTTCATAAAAATTTCATTATATCATAACATGTAGAAAAGATATTGGTTTCATAACCATTTTATCATTTCATCATAACAAAACTTATTGAAAAAGAATCAAGTTTCTTAATAATTTTTCCATGGTATAACCTATAGAAGATAAATGGATTTTATAAACATAATTCCATCATAAAAAATTTATATAAAGAATAATAATAGAATCCTTGGTTCATATACCCAACAAAGAATATGTTACATAAAAGGATTCCATCTTAGATGGAGAATGATTTTAAAAGATAAATCACTGGGTACATTTCTTGAGAAGATAAATTTACCCCTTTGAAAATCTCTTTTTAAAAAACATAATTATTTTAAAAATTCATTAATTTGAAAATGACCTTGAAAACTTATAAAGGAATCTCTAAAAATAATTTAAAAGGATTCTTATAGAAAATATGCTTTCCTCTTTGATTTTTTTAAAACATAAAATATTTTAAAAATAATTTTCTTTGAAAATAACCTTGAAAACATATAAAGGATGTTTTATAAATCATTTAAAACATTTATTGAGGAAAATATCCTTTCCACTTTGGAAAAAAAATAAATCATTTTAAAAATCCTTATTTATTACATTGAATTCATTTATTTAAAATCTAAAATCCACCCAAATAATAAATAAAAAAAATATATTTGAAAATAAATTTTAAAACATGTAAATTAAGCTTTAAATAATTGATATTTTATGAAATTAGGAAATACTATTCATTTCATGCATGTTAAAAAAATATCTTTTTATATTTTTGGTAAAATCCAAATGGGTATTTTTGGAAAACATCTTGAAAATTCTTTGATATTTTTTTGTAAAAGTTAAAAATGGGTTAATTTTCTTAATAAATAATTTAATAATGTTAAAAATAATTTTTGGAAACATTTTTAGAAAACATGTATTTGGAATAAAAAAGTTTTTTGTTTGAAGAGAGAAATAAAGACGATTTTTCATAAAAATATTATTTTGAAATATAGATTTCATAAAGAGAAGAAAATGACTGAAAAACATGTATTCTCCAGAAATAATAAAAAGGAATACAATTCAATGATTTTTTAGAAATATATATCATATTATTTCATCATAAAACATATAATCATAAATAATACTAATAAATAATGAGATTGTAACCTAAATTATTTACCACTTTGGTGACGTTGAATTGTAAGCCCCATGGAGGAATAAAATTAAAAAATACTTAAAATATCATGATAATAAATAAATTAATGATATTATATTTCAAAGGGTCCTCATATAAACCTCATAAATGTTTGTAGTATTAATACATTATAATGTATCAAATAAGGAAAATTGAGATAAAAATCCCTTGCCACTTTGGTAAATTTTACACTGTAAACCCCACTAAATCATAAAATAAAATGAAACATTAAATATCATGAAAATAATGTGATTAATGACATAGGATTAGTCTATAAAACACATAAAATAAATGAGTGGTGAATTTTCATGTCTACTAGAAATATAAAAGAGACTAGAAATCCCTTAGCTTAAGTATCAACTTTGTTCTTACACATTCGAAACTATTGTAAAATAAATATAATTTTATTATAAATATATTATAGAATAATATTTAAATATATTATACCATATATTATTTACTTATGACGATTTATTACCCATTTATTACTAATTTCATGATTAAAATCACGTTTCCATTAATAACTACTTTATTTTTTGTATATGTTTTGATTAGTTATTTTCAGTCATCTAACTATGATCATGGTTACATAATCTCTGTAATAATAATCAATACATAATTAAAATATTTATAAATAAATTATACATTTAATACTAATCATGAAATATGGTTTTGAGAAATGAAGTATGTTATTATCATGAAAACGATAAGCCGTACATATGTATGTGCAACATTTCCATTTTTTAGTAACCATTATAGAAATGTGGTAAGTATTATTTTAACATTCCATAATTATAATAATATTATAAATAAAATATTATTTCTCTAAATGTACTTATAAATATCATCAATGTGGTGTGGTTATGAAAAGATTGAGTCACATTGGTTCATGACGGCGGTAATGCACACATACATAAACGACGTTATCATCTTTCAATGAGTGAAAAGGTAAGAAAGAAAATAATATATTATATTTCACAAATTATATATATTTCATTAATATAATTATAATTTCATGTATACCACATATATTCATTAATTTAATCCCTATTATCTTCCATGTAGATCATTATTGAAAATGAATCACATCACTTTGGGAGGTGGTAGTCCACCGTACTCACGAACGATATTATCATATACACTATGGAATGGAAAGTTAAAAAGTAATATATTATATAATTAATAAACAGGTATAATTATATTATAAATATAATATATATACTTTATATTCATCATCATAGCCAACCGTGAGAGGTGGTAATGTAAAAATGAATGACATCGGTTCGTGAGGCGGTAGTCTATCGTACAAATTAATGATGATTTTGTAACACATTTGGTGGATTTTGAGATGGTTTTATGTAATTAAATTAACATAAAATAATTAGTGTATGTAATATACTTATTTTATTATATCATCATGTATTAATAATAATTAAAGGAGGTGTAGGAAGAAATAAAAAAATGCTTGTTGATGAACACTGCATCTTCTTCTGGTAACCTCCTTAGGTTTTCACCATAAGCCTTCCTAGGTTAGATTTATGCCAAATATTAGGATTATAGGATGATATGAGGGATTTTGAGAATTTATTAAGGAATCAATTTTACAAACAAAAATTGTTTGAAGGTGTGAAGACTATTGGAGAGAGGGTGGCCTTTTATTAGTGAGGTGAGTGGCACACTTATAATGTTTCGAAAAAAAATGTGTACCCACGTTTTTCTAATGAAGAAAGTAAAAAAATTAATTTATATAGGGAATTAGATATTATAGGGTCTTAATATTTCCATAAAATATATTTTATACAAGTTTTTATGTCATTTTAACCGTTATATTTTTAGTTTAACCCCTATTAGACCCATTTTTTATCTTAACCATGGTAAATAATTTTTACGTGTTTTACTAATAATTTTAGTAAAAAAATAATTTTAACTTATTATATAATAAAAATTATTATGATTCCAAATATTTAATCCATTTTCCCAAATTCAATTCACAAAATTAAAAAAAATTAATTAAAAATTAATCCCCCTCACACGATGAGAAATCAGGTTTTCAAAGAGAAAATATTCAAAAAATTTCAAATTTTTTTTAAAGACCCGGAAATTTCAAGGAAATTTTTTTCCTAAATACTTTGGAATTTTACGAGTATGTAATTTCTGACAGTACCAGATTCTGAGGCCCAGTTTTCCCGAAATCAATTTCCGAAGTTTAGATCAGGTACGTTCAGTAAACAAAAGAGCGAGATTTTCTATCTTTTGAACCAGTGCTTGGAATTGAAATCCAAGGGCACCGGTGAACTCGCAGCACCGGTAATTGCTTAAGAGGACCTTTACCAAAGATGCGTTTGCACGGGAGAAGAAGTTATTTTTTTGTGGATTAATTGAGAGGTGAATAAAACTGTAGAACAATTTTATTTTTATATCTTAAGTGGTTATAATATACATGGGGAAGTTAGGGTGGGACCCACTAACATCCTTACTACCCATGTGAGGATAAATGTGAGGTGGGGCCCACACGAGCCCCAATCCTTCACATTTCCATAACTCTCATAAACTCCCCCTTTAAAACTTATTAACTCCCTTTAATTAAGTAACTCTCCCTCTCTCCCTCTTTATTGCATGCCAACACACACATTAATTAATTAATTGAAACTCTCCATTAATTAATTAAGTGTTTGAATTTTGTAAATTTGAATGCATGGAATGATTTAATAAAATAAGGGAATCCTTATTTTATTTTTGGGGTTGACATGTTGTGTTGAGATTTTGGGGAGAGAGCTCTAGTTTTATTTGAAGAACTTCATCCTCAACAAAGAACGTCAACTCTTCGACGAAGAACATCGACTCGGTGACCCCGGTTTCTCCGTCCTCTTCTTCCTCTGCGACAAGGGAGGAGACACCGACGTGGGAAATCGCCAACGACGTCACTCCTTTCAATATTATCTCCGTGACAAAAAGGGGAGACACCACTTTCTCCTCGGATGCTCTCTGTCAACATCTACGAACCCTCATCCCGCGACACCAACGCTCGTCATCTTTTGTTGAGGTAGGGTGTGTTGATTAAATTTTATTGAGAATAAAATTGTTCATTGTGTTTTGTGAACCTTCTGCATTCTTGGACATGTGATATCGTCTAACGTGGAGGGTGCGGGCCGAACGAACACGGACCAACAACCCTCCGCTGGAAATTTATTCCTTTGGAATTGGCAACTGGAGGTGGAGGAAAAACACGACGCCATCGCGCCATGCCGGGATCGTGACGAAGGGACCGGCACCGTAGCGTTGGTTGTGCGGAACGAACCGCGGCCCACAATGAGGGCCGCTTCGGCGAAAAAACCGGCCGACCCGTCGGCCGGCCGGGCAGAGCTGGACCGCGGTGCAAGGAAGGTGCCGTGCTGGAGAACGGCGGCCCGCCCATGCGGGCTGCGTGTGCTAAAGACCAGCCGGTCTAGCCGGCCAGTTCAGAGAAGGGCGGCGCCGCCGGTGCAGAAGACCCCCCCCCCCATTGGAGCCCGCTCGGCTTTGGCCGCACTGCTCGGCCAGCCGGGCCGCGCCAGGCCGGGCTGAGCTGGGCCGCACCGGGCCAGGCCGGGCCGAGCCGCGCCGGGCCGAGCCGGGCCGCGCCCCGCCGGGCCAGACCGCGCCACTTCGGGCCCGGCCGCGCCACTTTGGGTCGGGCCGCGTCCCTTTGGGCCGAGTTATGTAATTATTCGGACCGGTCTAACACCCCTGCTGGTTCGGACCCATCAAATTGGGTGAACCCGACCCTTCGGCCCACTGGGCTAAACGGGTCGGGCCCGTTATTCACTTAAACGTGAATAACTTAAGGACCGTACGTCCGATTGACGCGCCGTCTGCGGTACTGGAACTCTTTCGATGAGACGGTCTTTTTGAGATACTCTATATGAGTTTTGGATGAGCTTGGATATCAGTCGGGTTAGAAACGAGCGTATTTCTAACCAGGACCCTGGAACGAAAAAGTCAATATCTCTCAGACCGGGCGTCCGATTGATGCGCCGTCAGTTGCGTAGAGTTCCTACTGACGAGACAGAACTTTGGGATATATCAAATCTAGAATTCGTGACAGTTGATGTATCGACCCCCCTTGGCTCGTGGAGCGGACCCTCCCAAAATCGAGCGTGCTGTGTGCAGGAACCCTAGAGCTGGCTGTGACTGCGACGACGATGACGACTGTACTAGGATCCTACGTGGGTTCTGCGGCGAGGACGACTGTACTTGGATCCTCCGTGGTTTTGGCAACGATGACGTCTGTACTTGGATCCTACGTGGGTTCAGCAGCGATGGTTATTGTACTTGGATCCTACGTGGGTTTGACAACGATAACTTCTATACTTGGATCCTACGTGGGTTCAGCATAGGAGATGATTCAGAGGCTACATCTATCATCTCCACCCCTCTTCATGAGTAGTATTCCAGTGTGAGCTGAGTCTTTACTTTTAATCAATATCGTTGATATGATTGACTTACATTCCTATGTGGACTATGTTTTGCTTTCCTGTGTGGACTGGGTTGTACTTGGGATCGTGAGTTAGAGCCGAACTGGTATTGATGACTTAGGTATATGTATGGGCATATACCTAAGTAGAGTTGGTTGATACTTCGTGTCTGTATCTTTCCTTTGTGGTTTGTCCTTTGTGGATTTAGGGAGAGCTTCAGGGGTCTCGGGGTCCCTACTGAGTATTGTATACTCACCCCTACATGGGCTATGCCCGCACTACGTGGTGTTGGTTGCAGACGACGGACAACACTGATCGTGGTTGAGGCTTGAGGAGCGGGATGATATCCGGAGGTGGACTATCAGGTGGGACATACATAGAGTGGACAGATGGACCTGAGGAGCTAAGGAGACCATTTGTACCCACCCTTTAGGTGGGATAACCGGAGGACGACTCGGTGGTTGCTGATTTACTTTACTGCTGCCATACTTTCTTTTCTGTTGTACTGTACTTTCAGTTGGGTTTGTATTCTGGCCCATTTACTTTCCAGCACTTACTTTTGTACTCAGTTTACTTTGTGTTTACTTCAGATTGTGTACTCTGTTGTGTTTCTTTACTTATATAAAGGCAATTCCTTCCCTTTTATTGGGATTTATGCCTTTGGTGCTAGTCTCCAGCCCCTGGCCTATGGAAGGCGGGCTTGGGGTAGTCACGGCACGGGCCCCGAGGACGGGTCGTGACAAATTGGTATCAGAGGATTCGGTTCTATAGAAGATCTTAGGACTCTGATAATTTCTTTCTGTGAAGCAATAGTGTTAAGCATATTGAGTGTGGTTATCAGTCCAGGGAGTCCAGTATTGGTGTGGCGGCTGACGTATCCATACACCAGGACCCTAACTTATGATTTCCGACTCAGTACTCAAAAAAACTGATTGCATGTGTGTTTCAAAAGTCTTCTTTGTGATTACTTTGTGTCTGCTCACCAGGTATACTATATTAACCATGGTGCACCTGTTTCTTTTCAGGATGGTCCCATGACGGCAGCCAGCTAGGGTTCCGAGCTTTGTGCTAGATGGCAGCCCACCGAGCGACGAGGCCTCGGTGAAGGGCCCCATTACAGCGGAGGCACCAGCGGTACCTCTACCTGCTGGGCCACCGATACCACCATCCCTAGCAGCGGAGAGTGCACGCTGCCTGAGTGCGCTGCACGAGTTTCAACGGTAGAGGCCACCTAGGTTTCGCGGAGAGACGGACCCTCAGGAAGTTGAGGATTGGCTGGAGGCTGTTGTCCGAGTCTTCAAATTGGTAGGGACACCAGAAAATCTTATGGTGATCCTTGCCGTGAGTCTCCTGCATGCAGCAGTAGCATGTAGATGGTGGATCCTGATGCTCTAGGTACACGACGAGGCATCACTACTTTGGATGGACTTTGAGAGCCTCTTTTGCTCGGAGTTCATTCCAGCCACCCTCTGTGCGGTGCGCATCCAGGAGTTACTACAGCTGCAGTAGGGCAACATGACAGTAGCCCAGTACTCGGTGAGATTTACTGACCTCTCGCGCTACTCCACGGACATGGTACATGACCCATTATTCTGGGCCCGGACCTTCGAACAGGGACTGAGGCATGAGATCAGGGTTTCAATGATCTCCCTCCGCATTCCAATGCAGGAAGGAGTACTGGAGCGAGCCCTTCTTGGGGAGAGCTTCCTTGTAGAGCCTACACCAGTAGCGAGGCCTACTGCAGGGTGAAATGTAGTGGATTCTTCTGAAGCCGACAGTAGACAGAAGTCGCAAAGGTCCAAGAAGACCAGGCCATCAGGTGGGCGACCTTAGGATACTAGTTCGGATGTGCGGGGCACACGCAGTAGATCTAATCATACGAGAGGTAGGCAGTGCTATGCATGCGGAGGGCAGGGCCACATGGCTCATGACTGCCCGACCCACCATGCAGAGGAGAAGAATATGGTTGAGGGACCACCCAGGCAGAGGCAGAGGTTCGACCATGGCGGTCCGCAGGGAGCAGGAGAATGAGGCAGAGGAGCTGGTCGAGCAGCGGGTGGTGGGCATCGCTTTGAGGCTCTACCACCACCACCACCAGGAGGTCCACCCCAACCACAGGGAGCTGGCAGATAGAGGCAGGCTCAGCTTCAGGCAGTGGAGGCTTACAACCACGACATACCTAAGATGATTCGAGGTACTATCTATGTCTACTCCACCCTTGCTGTAGTTCTTATAGACACAAAAGTGAGTCATTACTTTATTGCCACTACCCTTGTTCGGAGCTCGGAGATTCCTAAGGAGCCGTTGGCTCGATCCTTACGGCTAGAGACTCTTACGGGAGCAGACTTGACGATTACACACTGGTGCCGGCAGTGTGAGCTTACTCTAGGAGGCGAGAGCTTCGGCTGGGATCTTTTTGTAGCGGCGTTGAGGCCTTACGACGTCATCTTGGGCATGGATTGGTTATCTATAGTCCATGATCAGATCGACTGTATTAGGCACAAAGTGTGGTGTGTCTACACAGATGGGAGCAGGTTCACCTTCACCGGCGAGAAGGGAGCCTTTGCAGTGCAGGATGGACTTATGTAGAGGAGAGGGCAGACAATCACACATCAGTTGGCTAGTCTCATCCTCAGAACGGTTGATGTGCGGAGTCCGAGTTTTCCTGTTGTGGTGGATTAGTATGCGGATGTTTTCCCTAAAGATGTTCTAGGACTACCTCCTCGCAGAGAGGTAGAATTCTATATTGACCTGTACCCTGAGATAGCCCCGATATCTACTCCAGCATATCGGATGGCTCCCGCAGAGCTTCGTGAGCTGTGGGTATAGCTGGAGGACTTGCAGGGAAAGGGATTCATCCGACCCAGTGTTTCACCCTGGTTTTATCCAATTTTATTCGCCAAGAAGGCGGATGGGAGATTACGACAGTGTGTCGACTACCGTCGCTTGAACCAGGTGACTATGAAGAACAAGTATCCACTTCCTCGGATTGACGACCTCTTTGATCAGCTCAAGGGAGCACAATAATTCTCGAATATAGACCTCAAGTCAGGCTATCATCAGCTCAGAGTTAGAGACGAGGATGTGCAGAAGACGGCCTTCAGGTGTTGGTATGGCCACTATGAGTTCTTGGTTATGAATTTTGGCATAACTAACACTCCAGCAGTGTTCATGAGTTTCATGAATAGGATATTCCAGCCTTACCTCGATCGATTTGTCGTAGTCTTCATCGACGACATACTGATTTACTCGACTACTGAGGAGGAGGACGCCTACCACATACGGGTTGTACTGGACACAATCCTAGAGAACCAACTTTATGGAAAGCTCTCGAAGTTTCAGTTCTAGATTTAATAGGTCCACTTATTGAGACACGTCATCTCTGAGGTAGGAGTTGTGGTGGATCCTGTGAAGATCGAGGCAGTACTATCTTGGGATCCACCCAGGAGAGTGATAGTGGTACGAAGTTTCCTAGGTCTGGATGGGTACTATCAGAGATTTGTGCTAGACTTCTCCAAAGTTTCAGAACCACTTTCAGCTTTGACTAAGAAGGGGAAACCCTTCATGTGGTCAGATAGATGTCAGCAGATCTTTCAGGAGCTGAGACAGATATTGACCAGTGCACCCATCTTGAGGCTACTGGAGGAGGGCATAGGGTACGTAGTATACTGCGATGCATCAGGGAACAGACTCCGGTGTGTCCTGATGTTGAAGCAAGTGGTGATTTCTTATGGTTCACGATAGTTGAGGCATCACGAGCAGAACTACGCTACCCATGACCTAGAGTTGGCAGCAGTGGTCTTCACCTTGAAGACGTGGCAACACTATCTGATGGGCGAATGCTTTACAATTTACTCTGACCACCAGAGTCTCAGGTACATCTTCTCGTAGAAGGACATGAACCTGAGATAGTGGCGATGACTTGAGTTCTTACAGGACTATGACTTTGAGATAGTCTATACTCATGGGAAGGGGAACGTGGTAGCTGATTCTCTCAGCAGGATATTGGGCATTCATCTACTTGGAGAGGCAACAGAGTAACTAGCCACATTACAGATATCCTTCATGGATAGAGATGGAAAAGCCTTTCTACAGTCACTCAAAGTCACTCCTCCACTACTTCAGTGGGTCATAGAGGCACATCGTGGGGATGTTGACTGTGAGACGCGACGTGCACAAATATCCACAGGACAACCACCTGATGGATTTTCTGTAGGAGGAGAGAACTTCATCCTCTTCAGGGGACATACCATGGTACCAGTTGCATTACAGGAGTAGGTGTTGAGGGAGTTTCATACTTCCCCTTTGGCGGTACATCCTGGAGTAGCGAAGATGTACCAGGATCTCAAACGACAGTACTGGTGGCCGGGTATGAAGAAAGTTGTGGTAGAGTTCGTTTCACGATGCCTCACCTGCCTGCAAGTGAAGGTGGGGCACCAGGTACCAACAGGATTGGTACAACCCTTATAGGTCCCAGAGTGGAAGTGGGATGGGATATCCATGGATTTCATGACGGGGCTCCCTCATACTTCCAAAGGTCATGACTCCATCTGGGTGATTGTCGACTGACTCACCAAGTCGGGCCACTTCCTACCTATCAAAGAGCAGGGATCAGTGGAGAGCTTGGGATGCCTCTATGTTCAGGAGATCGTACAGCTTCATGTTGTGCCATCATCTATTGTCTCCGATCGAGATGCTTGCTTTACTTCCCGGCTTTGGAAGGGGTTGCAGGAGGCTTTTGGGACGCAGCTACGCCTGAGCACCGCCTTTTATCCTCAGATGGATGGACAGACAGAGAGGACCATTCAGACACTCGAGGATATGCTCTGTGCATGTGTCCTTGACTTGATCACAATTGGGAGGATCACCTACCCTTGGTGGAGTTTGCGTACAACAAAAGCTACCACTCCACCATTGTGATGGCTCCATACGAGGCATTATATGGATGACCATGCAGATCACCTCTGTGCTGGACTGAACCTGGGGAGTCAGCACTCGTAGGACCAGAGATGGTTCAGGCTACGACAGAGAAGGTGCAGATCATCCAGGAGAAGATGAGGACTGCACAGAGTAGATAGAAACCCTATGCTGATAGGAGGTGGAGACCACTGGAGTTCAAGGATGGCGGCCACGTTTTCTTATGGGTCTCACCTTGACATGGATTACGAAGATTTGGCCGGGGGGAAAGTTATCTCCACGCTTTATCAGACCATTCCAGGTTCTCAGCAGGGTAGGTGAGGTGGCTTATCGTCTGGCCCTTCCACCTCAGTTCCACCGAGTGCACGACGTCTTCCACGTATCTCAGCAGAGGAGATACGTGCACGACCTGATGCATATCATTGATCATGGGGAGAGGGACATCGATGATGGGACCACATTTGCGTAGGTCCCAGTGGATATTGAGGATCGATAGGAGCAGGTCCTAAGTGGATGGTCTATTCCTCTGGTGCGCATTCGTTGGCAGCACGGGAACCTCCAGGAGAGCACATGGGAGCGGGAGGCTCAGATGCATGCACAGTACCCTCATTTGTTTCCCAAGTTTATGATGTAGCTTTACGGGGACGTAAATCCCTTAGGTGGGAGTAATGTAAAGACCTAGAAATTTCAAGGGATTTTTTTCTTAAATACTTTGGAATTTTACGAGTATGCAGTTTCTGACGACACCTGATTCTGATGCCCGGTGTGTCCGGAATCAATTTTTGAAGTTTATCTCAGGTACGTTCAGTAAACGAACGAGCGGGATTTTCTATCTTTTGAACCGGTGCTCAGAATTGAAATATGAGGGCACTGGTGAACTCGCAGCACTGGTAATTTCTTAAGAGGACCTTTACCGAAGATTCTTTTGCATGGGAGAAGAAGTTAATTTTTTGTGGATTAATTGAGAGGTGAATAAAATTGTGGAACAATTTTTTTATATCTTAAGTGGTTATAACCTACATGGGGAAGTTAGGGTGGGACCCACTAACATCCTAACTATCCATGTGAGGATAAATGTTATGTGGGTCCCACACGAGCACCAACCCTTCACATTTCCATAACTCTCATAAACTCCCCATTTAAAACTTGTTAACTCCCTTTAATTAAGTAACTCTCCCTCTCTCCCTCTTTATTGCATGCCAACACACACATTAATTAATTAATTAAAACTCTTTATTAATTAATTAAGTGTTTGAATTTTGTAAATTTGAATGCATGGAATGATTTAATAAAATAAGGGAAGCCTTATTTTGTTTTTGGGGTTGGCATGTTGTGTTGAGATTTTGGGGAGAGAGCTCTACTTTTATTCGAAGAACTTCATCCTCAATGAAGAACGTCAACTCTTCAACAAAGAAGATCGACGCGGAGACCCCGGTTTCTCCGTCCTCTTCTTCCTCCATGACAAGGGAGGAGACACCGAGGCGGGAACTCGCCAACGACATCACAACTTTCAATCTTCTCTCCGTGACAAAAAGGGGAGACGCCACTTCCTCCTCGGACGCTCTCCGTCGATGTCTACGAACCCTTATCCCGCGATGCCAACGCTCGTCATCTTTTGTTGAGGTAGGGTGTGTTGATTCAATTTTATTAAGAATAAAATTGTTCATTGTGTTTCATGAACCTTGTGAATGATTGGCCATGTGATACCTTCTAACGCGGAGGGCGCGGGCCGAACGAACATGACCCAACAACCCTCCGCTGGAACTTTATTCCTTTGGAATTGGCAACCGGAGGTGGAGGAAAAACACGGTGCCGTCGCACCATGCCAGGATCATGACGAAGGGAACCAACACCATTGCGCCGGTTGTGTGGAACAAAATACGGCCCGCAACGTAGGCCGCTTCGGTGGAAGAACTGGCCAGCCCGTCGGTCGACTGAGCGAAGTGGAGCCGCGACGCCAGGAGGGCGCCACGTTAGAGGACCAGCCGGCCCATTGGCCGGTCGAGTGGAGCTGGACTGCGGCGCCAATACAACACCGCATTGGAGAACAGCGGCCTGCCCATGTGGGCCACGTGTACTGAAGACCGGCCGGTCTAGCCGGCCGGTTCGGGGAAGGGGGGTTTTTCCTGGCGTCGCCGGTGCAGAAGACCGCCCCCCCTGGAGCCCGCTCGGCTTCGTCTGAGCCGCTCAGCCAGCCAGCCGGGCCACGCCAGGCCGGACTGAGCCAGGCCGGGCCAAGCCGTGCCGCACCGGGCCAGGCCGAGTTGGGCCGCGCCCCACCGGGCCGGACCGCGCCACTTCGGGCTGGGCCGCGCCACTTCGGGCCGGGCCGCGTCCCTTCAGGCCGAGTAATGTAATTATTCAGACAGGTCCGACACCCCTGCTGGGTCGGACCCATCAAACTAGGTCAACCCGACCCGTCGGCCCACTGGAATAAACGGGTTGGGCCCGTTATTCACATAAACGTGAATAACTTAAGGACCGCGCGTCCGATTGACACGCCGTCTGCGGAACTATGACACTTTCGATGAGATGGTCCTTTTGCGATACTCTATGTGTGTTTCGGATGACCTTGTATATCATCCGGGTTAGAAAAGAGCGTATTTCTAACCGGGCCCCTGAAACAAAAAAGCCAATATCTTTCAGACCAGGCGTTCGTTTGACGCGTCGTCAGTTGCGTAGAGTTCCTATTGATGAGACAGAACTTTGGGATACATCAACTCTGGACTTCGTGATAGTTGATGCATAGACCCCCCTTGGATCGTGGAGCAGACCCTCCTGGAATCGAGCGTGATGTGTGTAGGAACCCTAGAGCTGGCTGCGACTGCGACGAATGTACTAGGATCCTACGTGGGTTTAGAAATGAGGACGATTGTACTTGGATCCTCCGTGGTTTCGGCAGCGATGATGACTGTACTTGGATCCTACGTTGGTTCTGCAGTGATAGTTACTGTACTTGGATCCTACGTGGGTTTGGCAGCGACGACTTCTGTACTTTGATCCTACGTGGGTTCGGCATAGGAGATGATTCAAAGGCTACATCTATCATCTCTACCCCTCTTCGTGAGTAGTATTCCTGTGTGAGCTGAGTCTTTTCTTTCAATCAATATCATCGATATGATTGACTTACTTTCTTGTGTGGACTGGGTTGTGCTTTCCTGTGTGGACTGGGTTGTACTTGGGCTTGTGAGTTGGAGCCGAACTAGTATTGATGACTTAGGTATATGTATGGGCATATACCTAAGTAGAGTTGGTTGATATTTCGTGTTTGTATATTTTCTTTGTGGTTTATCCTTTGTGGATTCAGGGAGACCTTCGGGGGTCTCAGGGTCCCTACTGAGTATTGTATACTCACCCTGCATGGGCTATGCCCACACTACGTGGTGTTGGTTATAGACGACGGATAACGCTGATCGTGGTTGAGGCTTGAGGAGTGGGACGGTATCCGGAGGTGGACTATCAGGTGGGACGTACATGGAGTTGACAGCTGGACCCGAGGAGCTGAGGAGACCATATGTACCCACCCTTCAGGTGGGATAGCCGGAGGACGACTCAGTGGTTGCTGATTTACTTTACTACTGCCATACTTTCTTTTTTGTTGTTCTGTACTTTCAGTTGGGTTTGTATTCTGGCCCATTTACTTTCCAGCACTTACTTTTGTACTCAGTTTACTTAGTGTTTACTTCAGCTTGCGTACTCTGTTGTGTTTCTTTACTTATATAAAGGCAATGCCTTCCCTTTTATCAGGATTTACACCTTTGGTGCTAGTCGCCAGCCCCGGGCCTATGGAAGGTGGGCTTGGGGTAGTCACGACACGGGCCCTGAGGACGGGCCGTGACAGTTTTTATATAAAAATTAAATATTTAAATGATTAAAATGAGATAATTTTTATTAATATATATAATTTAACGAATTTAATTTTATTACCAATTTAAAATATAAATTAACTTTATAAATACTTAAATTAAAAGTCATTTTCAATTAAAATTTATTATTTTTCTCTATTAATCAGAAAATTAATCTTTATAGAAAGATATAGAAAATTAAACATAAGATATTTTTTTGTTATGATGTTCTAAAAAATTAATTTTATTTTTTCAATTAAAATTTATATAATTGAAAAAAATTAGTTTTAAATAAATTTGTGTCAAATATAGACAATACTATTTTTTAGAAAAATATAATTTCTAAAAATAAAATTAGATATATTCTTATCTATTTAAAAGAAAATAAATAAGATACATGTTAAATATTTTATTGAATATATAATATTTAAATATTATTAAAAAATTAACTGATTTTTTTGATTTATTGAGGTGAAAAGTGCTTATTTTAATAAAAATTGTTTTTTCTTCAAAAAACTAATTCCTTTATTTTCAAAAAGTTTTTTACTTTCATTTATAATTAGTTTTTCAGGAAAGAATTCATTTTATAGTAATGTGTAAAACATATGTTTTCAAAATTTATTTAATCATATTCATACCCACCATTTAAAGAGTTAGGTGACAACTATCATATGATAATATTTTAATAATACAACACATTTTGTTTTATCTCAATTTTGTATGTAATGAAAGATAAAATTAGTGTTACATGTACTGTAAGAAAAAAATTATTCCCACATGTAATGTAATATTAACTCATTGTTACATGTTACAACATCTTAAATTGGTGTTATTTGTAATGTAAGAATAACTTTTTTTTTGCGTATAATGAAAAAATCATAAAGACAAAAATATTTTACAAAATCTCAAGGTGTTATGTTCTACGACCCTTATAATGAATTTCACCTAAAAAATTCACCTCATTTACAAAATGTTTAACATTTGGAAATTACTTCATTAAAAACCACATCATAAAAAGTGTTAATAAAAAATCCTCTTAAAAAGTGAAAGGTATGTGTGATATAAATATGGAATAACACACAATAGGTTTCTAAATAGGATAAAATAGGTGGGAAGTGAGAAAATTAACATAAAAGAGAAAAATACCACCCAAATACTGATGAATAGTGATAGAGAACATGGTTAGGGGAAATTTAATGAAAAAAATACATAAAATAAAGAGTTTTGAAAAAGGTCATTTATATCCTAAAAAATGATGATAATATGATTTTTTATATCAAGAGCCTTATACTAATGCTGGGAATGTACATAATTGATATATTTTTATTTTATAGGAACAATTTAATCCTTTGGATGTTTCCTAATCAATTTCCATACCATTTCTTACTGTAAGATATTATTTTCTTATTCATGAAGAACTAATGGATCAAAAGATCTATAATATAATGATAATTCATTCCTTATATCTCTAGTTTAAAAATAGGTTGGAAATGGTTATCTAATATGGATAAATATTAATAAGGTGAAGTAATATGTTAAATACTAAAACCCCATCCATAGTTAAATATAAACCATTCCATAAATTGTTAACCTTATAACCCTTCCAAATTTAAAAATTTATAAATAAGGAAACTAAATTTCCCAAAATCAACTTAAAATTAATCCTCTATATATCATTAAGTATCTATTAATGGTCACATGCAAAATAATTGAATACCTTGGTCATATATTTTTCTGAATGTTGGTAATAAATCGAACTACCATAAAAAATTCAATGAAAACATGCATGCTTCCTCATTAATTAAATAAAACCATAGATTATTGAACATATTTTATAGATCCAATAATGTTTTAAGCTCTATCAATGATAACATAAAACAATTTCTCAAAAAATAACTTATTAGTTTTGAATTCATCAATACTTTCTAATTTAATTTATCCATATCCATCATCTCTTTTTCCAAAATAAACACCATTCTATCAACCATAGGAACACATTAAGGGATATCTTTCCTTAACCATGTGTTTTCTATAAAATATTAACTTTCAATTAAATGAATTTTCTAGTTCATTAGTAATATTAAACATATTCTTGCATATCTTTAATGAAAAACTTATACTGAATAATCCTTATATATTTCAATATTCATATAACATAATTCTTGAATTCCAATACATAATCACTTCAATCATCCCACTTTATTCTCAAAACATTAACTAGTATTACTTTTCTTATTCTTAACACCTATTTCCTTTCACTTTTCATTTTTTATCTCTTTAATATTAGCAATATAACCATTAATGGTAGAAACTTTATGATTCCAATTATTATATTTTCTCATATGAAATCCATTGGTATAATTTTCATAATTTCCTCATTTACAACATTCAATAGTTGATCATACCTTAGATAGACCATTATTATCATCCATTACATAAACAGAATGTGTCATTTTCCTTCGAAAATTAATTACTCTATTACATTCTTCTCCACATATAAAACATATTCTCGTTCAACTGATACATTATATATAGTGCTTCTTCCCACATTCTTGACATATTAGAAACTGAATCTTATTTTTTCCATGGTCTCCACTACCCACACTCAAAAAAATCTACCCTTCTCTTATTTGGTGAGTCTGATAGATGGTAAATGTGCATGTTTTTAATAATGTTACACGACAACTAATTAGTAATAATCATAATATACTTCACTCTAATAATCATTCCATTTTGGTAACTCATCCAAAAATTTTCATTAACATTAAATGTAAACCTATTTATTTCTAGTTCCCACTATTGGATAAAACAACAAAAATAGTGTGAGAAACACTAATCATAGAGGAAAAACAAATATTCATGAAAAAAATAACATATAGGATGTCTAAATCATGGAATATTAGGTTTATACTAAGTCATACATGATCAATATATATTTAAATTCTTCACGATGGTTCATAAAGAGTTTGTGAATTTCAAAAGCATATCCCCCATGAGTGTTAATCTAGGTGTGTAGCTAGGGCCATTGTTGTGAACCAGTTTGTAATGAACTGAACCTGGCCATCCACCCGAACAGTGCCGAACGGGTCGGGTGTCACAACCTTAGGTGCACCTCCCCTGAACGCCAAAGGCTGCCGACTAGTAGTGAGGGTCTGATTAGGTATTGTGGAGAGGCTATACCCTCTCGGAGAAATAAAATAGTACTGGTCCGAGTATAAAACTAAAATATGTAGCGGAAAATGAATGACTCAGTAGACTCGAACCAGACCCGCAGAGCGGAAGCATAACGATATCAATAAACCAGCAGAAGCAACATAGTACAATAGTAGTAGAAAGTAAACAGAACATCATCCCAGCAATCGACTGCAATAACTGCTAAAACAACCAAGCATGCATCCAATCAAGTCATACAAATCAATATACATACAATGGAATCAATGGCTAACCAGTAGTAGCTACAATATAAAGTAAACATGTTGATGCAAGAAAAAGAATTCTAAGAAAGTAACTCCAGTACGGAATGACCCCAAGGTCCATGCCAGTCCCCATGTCAATAGCACTAAAGTCCGGCTCCTGAGGCTGACCCTCTACCTGCACGCAATTTCATAAAGTCTAAACACATCCCGAAGGACCCGTGTAGGGTGTGAGACAAGTCACAGTAGGATACCACCCAGAGGTGCGTACCTAATATAAGTGTTTAGGCAGACATGCTTATATAAGAAAAATAGTAAATAATGCAATGCCCAAAAGTAAACAAAGACTTCACTCACTACTGGAAATAATGACATTTGCGACGGGTCATTTGCGTCGGGATCCCATCGCTAATAGGCTTTTGCGACGGGGTCCCGTCGCAAATAGCCCGTCGCGGAAAACGGCGTCGCAACAACAATTATTCACGACGGGCCCGTCGCGAAAGGTATTATTTGCGATGACTATTCTTCTCGTCGCAAATATTAGTCCGTATATTTGTGAAAACTTTTTAAAATCGTAATTGCGACGGGCCCGTCACAATTAGTTTTTTTAAAAAAATTTAAAAAATATTAATAAATTATTTTAATCAGTATAATAATAATACTATTTGCGACGGGCATAGTATCCTGTCGCAAATACTAAAAAAAATAAAAAATAAATAAATTATTAATAACTTATTTTAATTAATATAATAATAATCCAATTAAAATTCAAAAATAAAAAAATATTAATAAATGATTTTAATTAATATAATAATAGAATTATAATTCACAAATAAAAATAATAAATTATATTAATTAATATAATAATAATAGAATTATAATTCAAAAATAAAAAATAATATAATATTAATAAATGATTTTAATTAATATAATAATATTAGAATTATAATTCATAAATAAAAAAAATATTAATAAGTTATTTTAATTAATATAAAAATAATATAATTATTTTACATTCAAATATTAAAATAATTCTAATATTACAAAAAAATATAATTAAATTATAATATTATAAAATTTTAATATATATATAAAATTTAATATTGTAAAATATAATTAATATTATTATTCATATTAATATTGTTATTTCAAAATATAATATTATTAATATTTTATAATGAGACAGAAACTACGATTAGAAAAAAAATTCATATTTTGATTTAACAAACTTTATAACATAAAAACAAACTCTAATCTGAAGGAGGGGAGGAGGGGGAGGGAGGGGGGGATTTGAAGATGCTGGTGGAGGAAACTCCATCCCTCAAGCATGAGTGATTCGGCGCATGTACTCCATCTGCTCCTGATGCTGCTGCTTCCACCGACTCATCTGCTCCTCGTACAGCTGCTGCTGGCATCGACGCTCCTCCTCATGCTGCTGCTGCTGCTGACACATCTGCTCCTGCTCCTATCGGAGACTCTCTATCAGTGCAGTCTGAGATCACAACTGATCCTCATACTGTGTAGTAGAAGAATATGCACGAGCTCCTCTCGAGCTAGACGCCGACATCGCAACACTGCCATAATAATCTCCGAGAGTCAGTCGAGAGCTGATACCAACTACCCGGCCCTTCTCGAAGGCATACTGGGTGTCCTGCATCCATGCCGCCTCATCAAAATGACGACCAGTGGTCTGATCTGATGACTTGGCCTGACTCTCAGGCCGGGTCTGTGACACTGTGTCCTCATATGACTCCTGTAGTTGCAATTTAAAATTAAAATTGTGAATATATTATATGCAGTTAATTTTTAAACTTGAAAACAAATAATAATGACCACGATGTGACGCTAACGATCACCTCTGAGCTCCCCAGTAGCAGGATCACTATACATCCTCCGATATACGTCGTACTCCGTAATATCGGGGTGCTCGACAGCCTATAAGAATAAAAAATAAACTGTTAATATTTATAGTTATATAAAATATTTATAAATAATGTACGTACCAGATACTGTCTATGAGTACTGAAAGTACGACTCCCAACTCAATGAGTCACCTCCTGTCTCCCCCGATTCTGCCTCCCCACCGATGATCTCCTCTGAAAGGCATCACTCAACCAGTGCGCACATAATCCATCCCATACATGGGATGAAATGTACTCTGGTCGGTGTGCTCTACATGACTCGTCAAAAACTGACACTCCTGCTTTCTTCGTGGCAGCTTTTCTTAAATTGTGCAAAAACTGACGAAAGCAATCACGCATGGACACCTCCCATGCCTCGTGGATGGCGTCACGCATGGTATCCTCGATCGGATACCATAAACCCTACAAATAAATCAAAATATCAAGTTAGCAATGAAATAATTTTCAAAATAAAAATTATTTATTTACGTACTTACCAACCAATGGCCAAACATGGTCTGCTTCACATCAATGGGAATCTTCTCCCATGTGGTCCAAGGCTGAGAGAAATAGTTGCGCAAAATAGCGCTGACCTGTCCGAATTCTATTTGTGGAAAACTGTAAAAATAATAAACATTTATTATGTGAATAGATTAATGAAATCTTAGTCAAATCCACAGGCTATCACACAGGTTATTACACCTCTGTGTGCGTGGATCAAACCCAAGACGTGGACGTCGCTCGGGGATGGGGTCAGGAATCATCAATCGTGCAAGACCACGCCCCCTCCGCGTACTCCCTGGAGCGCCTGTAGGCTGAGGGTCATCTGCCAGCAACTCATCTGCATCGAAAGGCAGGTCAGCATCCGCCAACTCACGAAATGTGTCGTCATCCATCTGAAACAGAAAATGTTAATGTTGTTAGAAAATAATTGATAATTACTATTATATATACATATATATTAGTTATGATTGCATATAACTACCATGGAATTCTATCAGTATTCATCTTCATCATCATCTTCATATATGTCAATGTCATCTTCATATTCCTCCTCAACATCATCGATATCCATTCGAGTTCCAGTTGCTTCATCTCTTACCATTTCAAATTCATATGTGACATCATTAACATCATCATCATCACCAAATCTTAAATGTGGGGTGTTGTCATCGATACTCATGTCTCTTTGTAAAAAAGATTGATTTTGAGTACTCTCTTGAAAAAATTCAATTCTTTTCACATCAGTGAAAGCACATTCACTTTGACTAAACTGATTGTCTCGAATTTTGATTTTTATTATACTCCACCAATCAGTCAACTCTCTTGATGTAGCACAGTACTTTGCATAATAAACTTGATGTGCCTGTTGATCCAATAAGAATGGTTCATTTACTTTGAGATCACTTTTACATTTAATATCGATGATTCCTTGAGTCGGATGAACACGCATGCCTCTCTCTGTATCCAACCACCGACATTTGAACATGGTTATGTAATATTGTCCAAGATAATAGAGTCCAATGATTTCATCAAGTATGCCATAAAAGTCAACTTCATTTTCTCGATGATGAGATCCTCTCAAGCTAACTCCACTGTTCATTGTTTTTTTTGATTCCCGATATGCATGTGTGTGAAATCGAAATCCATTCACCACATATGCATTATAAGTTTTAAGAAGTTTGGAAGGCGGGTTACTCAATATACATAGCCGTTTGTCAATTTTATTAGCATGTCGAGACACCTGAAAATTTGTGAAATAATTATCAATATAGTAAACTATACATTGAATGAGTTGCTAAAAGATAAAGAAATTATGTTACCAGTTTTTGAAACCACTGAGATAAATTTTTCTGTTGGCGTTCTTCGAGAGCAGCTGTTATAATTTGTGGAATTTGTTTCTTGATATGATTATCATACAACCTATAAAAAACAAAGTTATTTACTATAACATAAATTATAGAATAAGTGATATAAACACTTAAAGTACAACTAATGTCATCTCTTCATAGTTGAGCAGAACATACGTATGAGCTCTGTAATGTTCATCATCCGAAAGCCAACATTCATAAACTCCACCAAAACCAAGCTCTGGCTGGTTAAAATAGATAATTGATTGTCAATTTCATCAATATTCCTCTCGTTCTGTCCCATTCGGTTGTGTTTTGAAGGATACTTAGATTCAAAATAATGGGAGCAGAAAAAAGATATTTCCTCTTGCAAATAAGCTTCTGTAATAGATCCTTCAACAGATGCTTTGTTACATACTTTTCTTTTCAATTTTTGCATGCATCTTTCAAATGGGTACATCCATCAAAACTGTACTGGACCTCCACATTTGGCTTCATATGGAAAATGTAACATCAAATGTTCCATTGAGTCGAAGAAAGACGGCGAAAATATTTTTTCCAGTTTACATATAATTACAACAACATCTTCTTCAAGTTTTCATAGAGCATCATAATCTACTGTAGCCGCACAAAATTCCCGAAAAAAATGAGACATGTCTATTATGGAATCCCAAATCACAGAATTCAACAGACCTCTTAATCTAATGGGTAGAAGTCTCTCCATTATAACATTACAATCATGACTTTTTAGTCCAGTAATATGACCATTCTTTACACATCTACCCAAATTGGAAGCACAACCATCTGGAAGTCTCAAATCTGCAATCCACTGGAAAAATAATAAATGGTTTTCTTTAGACAGTGTATAAGCTGCTTTTGGTTTCAGTAACCTTTCTGTTCTGACATTCTCAAACAGTTCCAGTTCTAGACGCCTGCAAATTTGGGAAAGATCTAAATGTGCATTTACATTGTCTTTGCTCTTTCCTGGCGTATCCAAAACTGTATGAAAAAAATTATCAAAATAGTTCTTCTCAATATGCATGACATCCAACATGTGACGGACCAACAAATCATACCAATATGGCAATTCCCAAAATATGCTACGTTTAATCCAATTGTGTTCTTTCCCAAAACCAGAAATTTTCTGTTGGTTTATTGTGGGACCAAAAGTGATGGGAGGTAATGAAAATACAACTGATTTTAACTCCGAACCTGATAGAATTTTTGGAGGTTCATCCCTTTCAACTGTTCCTTTTCTAAAATGAGATATGTTTCTGCGAAAAGGATGATCAACTGGAAGAAATCTGCGATGACAGTCAAAATAACAAGGTTTATTTCTATGAATGAGCATAAATGCTTTATTCTCTCCCATACAGTAAGGACATGATTTCTGACCATGTGTACTCCAGCCAGATAACATCCCATAAGCCGGGAAGTCACTAATTGTCCACATCAATGCTGCTCTCATTATGAAATTCTGTTTCGTAGCAACATCATATGTACTGACACTAGTACTCCACAATAAACTTAATTCATCAATCAATGGTTTCAAATAAACATCAATATTCTTCTTCGGATGTCCTGGAATTAGTAAAGTCAAAAATATATATGGCTCCTTCATCAACATCCATGGAGGTAAATTGTACGGAGTTAAAAAAACAGGCTAACATGAATATTGACTACCATAAGATCCGAACGGACAGAAGCCATCAGTGGAAAGGCCCAGTCGAACATTTCTAGCTTCTAAAGCAAAGGATGGATGCACTCTATCAAAATGTTTCCATGAATCACCATCGGCTGGATGATTCAAGCTTTTATCGGTTGAAATATTCTCTTTATGCCATGACATCATTGTCGCTGTATTCTTAGACATGAATAAACGCTGAAGTCTGGATGTAAGTGGAAAATATCTCAACTTTTTTACAGGAATCAAAACAGACTTCCCATGTTTCCCTTCTTTATATCTCTATTTCCCACATGTGGGACAACTATCCAACGACTCATTTTCCCCAGAATATAAAATGCAGTCATTTGAACATGCATGAATCTTGTGACAAGTAAGTCCCAAATTTCGAACCAGCCTCTTACTCTCATAGTAATTTGCAGGCAAAAAATTTCCTTCGGGTAACAGTGTTTTAAGCAAAGAAAATATCTGGTCAAAACAGATGTTTGACATTCCGTTATCTGATTTGATAGCCATAAATTTTGCAACTGCTTCTAATTTGCTCATCTTGCAGCCAGGATATAATGCATCCTCAGCAGACCTCAACAACTCATAAAATTCGGACGGTGCCAACTCAGGATTTGAAGCTATATCAGCCGGAGTTTCTGTATGTTGAACAGATGAACCTGCAACATCATGTACTAAATCTTGAAACCGGGATGGATCCAGAATCAAGTTGGTATCACCTACTCTGGAACTGCGTTCACCGTGTTGATACCAAAAAACATAATCTGGTTGAAAACCAAAACGCAAGAGATGTCCCCCCACTTTGTCAAATGTGTCAAACGTTCTCAATGCACATTTTCTACAAGGGCATTTTATTTTGCCTTCTGAAACAAATTCTGGATTTGATGCCGCAAATGATAAAAAAGTCTCCACACCCTCTATATATACTGGATTTAAACCAGAACCGTTTGGATTTCTATGTTGATTTATCCATATGCGGTCATCTAATAATGACTGTTGACGACCTCGTTGTTCCATATTTTTCTATAAAATATAAAAGCATTACTGGTTTTGAATAATTTGTTAGAAAAAACACTCAAGCAAGGATAATTATAGAGTTTACATCATACATGACTGATGCAAACTTTTTATTGAGATATACCTAAAAATTGACCCTTTAAGAATTGAATATGTTGAGAATAAAGAAAAACCAGTTACAAATATTGATAATTTTAATATTATATAAATTTTTTATTATTTTATTAATACTAATATTATTTTTTTATAAATATTGATTATATAATAATAACATTATTACATTATTAGTATATTTTATTATTACTATTAAAATAATATAATTTTCTATATTATATACAATTCTCCTTCCATCATTGTGTTTAACATTCTGTCTCCACATGTAATATTTGCATTCACTTTCACCTCTCCATTGGTGAGTAGGTTGATAATTTTGAAAAAGAATGCAAATATTGCATGTGGAGACAGAAAACACACAGATGAAAGGAGAATTGTATATAATATAGAAAATTATATTATTTTAATATTAATAATAAAATATACTAATAATGTAATAATGTTATTATTCCTAATTATTGATAATTATTCCTAATTATTGGTAATTATTGGTAATTATTACTAATTATTGGTAATTATTACTAATTATTGGTAATTATTGGTAATTATTGGTAATTATTGTTAATTATTACTGATTATTGGTAATTATTGGTAATTATTACTAATTATTGGTAATTATTACTAATTATTGGTAATTATTACTAATTATTACTAATTATTGGTAATTAGTGATAATTATTACCAATTATTACTAATTATTGGTAATTATTACCAATTATTACTAATTATGGATAATTATTGGTAATTATTACTAATTATTGGTAATTATTACTAATTATTGGTAATTATTGGTAATTATTACTAATTATTGGTAATTACTGGTAATTATTACTAATTATTACTAATTATTGGTAATAATTAGTAATTATTACTAATTATTACTATTTATTACTAATTATTGGTAATTATTACTAATTATTGGAAATTATTACTAATTATTGGTAATTATTGGTAATTATTACTAATTATTGGTAATCATTACGAATTATTACTAATTATTGGTAATTATTGATAATTACTGATAATTATTGGTAATTATTGGTAATTTTTATCAATTATTAGTAAGTATTGGTAATTATTGGTAATTATTACTAATTAATGGTAATTATTGGTAATTATTTCTAATTAATGGTAATTAATGGTAATTATTTTGAATTATTACTAATTATGGGTAATTATTATTAATTATTACTAATTATTGGTAATTATTGGTAAATTATTTCTAATTATTACCAATTATTACGAATTATTGGTAATTATTGGTAATTATTACCAATTATTACTAATTATTGATAATTATTGGTAATTATTACTAATTATGGATAATTATTGGTAATTATTATTAATTATTGGTAATTATTGGTAATTATTACTAATTATGGATAATTATTGGTAATTATTACTAATTATTGGTAATTATTCATAATTATTACTAATTATTGGTAATTATTACTAATTATTCCTAATTATTGGTAATTATTACTAATTATTGGTAATTATTCCTAATTATTGGTAATTATTCCTAATTATTACTATTTATTACTAATTATTGGTAATTATTACTAATTATTGGAAATTGTTGGTAATTATTGATAATTATTGATAATTATTAATAATTATTGATAATTATTGATAATTATGAATAATTATTACTAATTATTGGTAATTATTACTAATTATTGGAAATTATTGGAAATTATTGGTAATTATTGGTAATTATTACTAATTATTGGAAATTATTGGTAATTATTGGTAATTATTACTAATTATTGAAAATTATAGGAAATTATTGGTAATTATTGATAATTATTACTAATTATTGGTAATTATTGGTAATTTTTACTAATTATTACTAATTATTGTTAATTTTTACTAATTATTACTAATTATTGGTAATTATTTCTAATTATTGGTAATTATTGATAATTATTACTAATTATGACTAATTATTGGTAATTAGTGATAATTATTACCAATTATTACTAATTATTGGTCATTATTGGTAATTATTACGAATTATGGATAATTATTGGTAATTATTACTAATTATTAGTAATTATTGCTAATTATTACTAATTATTGGTAATTATTACAAATTATTCCTAATTATTCCTAATTATTGGTAATTATTCCTAATTATTACTATTTATTACTAATTATTGGAAATTATTACTAATTATTGGAAATTATTACTAATTATTGGAAATTATTACTAATTATTGGAAATTACTGCTAATTAATTGTAATTACAGCTAACTATTTTAAATTAATTAGTGTTTAATTGTCTCTAATTACTATTAATTATTAATATTTATTCATAATTATTTCTAATTAGAAATTAAAAAAAAACTAAAAATTTAAACTAAATAAATATAATAAATAAAATAAATATTAAATTAAAATTCAGATAAAAACCTTAAACTTGATGTCAATGTCGAGCCGCTGTAATTGTAGAACACCACCAACTGAATCCTCGAAGTCGGAAAAAAAATTTTACAACTGAAAGTCTTAAAAGACTCAGAGTGAAAAAATAGGAACGGTTGAGAGTTGAGATTAAGAAAATTGTAATGGTGGTTGGCAGTATTTATAGGTTGGATTAATTGCGACGGGTTTTTTTGCGATGGGTTGGCCATCGCAAATAACGATTTTTGCGACGGGCCCCGTCGCAAATAACCCCTGCCGCCGGGGTATTTGCGACGGGACTGCAGCCCCGTCGCAAATAGTCGTTAACCACCGCCGGTTATTTGCGACGGGGATAAAAGTCCGTCGCAAATAACCCTAACCGCATTTAATAATGGGCGGCATTAAAACGGTTATTTGCGACGGG
This sequence comes from Viscum album, assembly GCA_963277665.1. Lineage (NCBI taxonomy): Eukaryota > Viridiplantae > Streptophyta > Magnoliopsida > Santalales > Viscaceae > Viscum > Viscum album. The sequence continues at coordinate 141,323,535 of OY728146.1, forward strand.
CCCCGTCGCAAATAACCCCTGCCGCCGGGGTATTTGCGACGAGACTGCAGTCCCGTCGCAAATAGTTTTTAACCGCCGCCGGTTATTTGCGACGGGGATAGAACCCCGTCGCAAATAAACTTCGCGCGGTTTGGCGCGCATTTCGCGCCAAACCATTTGCGACGGGTAAAAAAAACCTGTCGCAAATAACGGGGTATTTGCGACGGGAATAGTTGCCCGTCGCAAATACCCCTTTGCGAACGGTATTTGCGACGGGAATAATTCCCGTCGCAAATACCCCGTCGCTATTAACCATTTTTCCCGTAGTGACTGGTGCTCAGCAGCCACTAGGAAGTGTCACCTGCTTCGGCCAACACCGAAATTTCTGGTCTGTATCCCAACACCTCGTGGCACTTGACACCATGTGTCTCAAGTATCTACATCCCGAAGTCACGCCCAACAGTTGTAACCCAGCTCGAAAGCTCAACCTGCCCATGGCACAACATCCGGAGGAACATCGATACCTGTCCTCAAATAATAACCGGAGGGACAACGATGTCTGCCCTCAAATCACAGCGAGCCTCTGCCCCCAACCTGACCGCCTCAAAGCAGTCTCTCGAAGGCTCCTCACCTTCAACATGGCTTCCTATGGCAAGCACCCCAAACCAAAAATACCTAACCGCAACTATCGAGGGCCTATACCCAACGAGTGGCCGTACCACCTCATCTCGGAGTCTATATGTGTGCACACTACTCAAAAGTACCCAGTGAGTGGAAATCACCTCAGTATGTTCCAAGCCACAACACCTCTGACACCTCGTGTCCCTGAGAACATGTCGCTCAAGTCTGATGGCCTCACCGTCCAAGTAACTCGAGCCAATCCCAACCTGACAGTCCAACTGCCTCAACCGACGTCCACGATGCCCAATCCTATGGTAGAAACCACCCAACGTAACCCGAGCCAAAGACCCAACCTGTGATCCTCATCAATCAACAAATATCCGACCACGCCCAACACAACAAGCCGTTCAACGCAGATAATATCACACATTGCATAACTATACTCAAGCATTACTTGAAACAGACAAATACTAAACAATTAATTGCACTAACTTACGCCAATCCATACCAGTACCTAAGGTATTAAATGCCTTAAATAATTACTAGCAAGCTATAACAAATAAAACTCAGTAGTTTAATCCAACAAAAACAACAATAGTCTAAAATCAGCAGTTTAAATATTGGTCCAAAACATACGCATTTCATAACCCCGACCGAATTTCCCCAAACGATCCATGACCTCTCACCCGACCTTGCTCCAACACAACAAGGGTCAGGGAATACCCAGAGGCATCCCACAATGTAGATAATTAATTAACAACAAAAAACAGGGTTTCTCTCAACACCCGACATCGTGCTCAGAGGTCACAAACCCCAAATTGTCTACGAAAACACGAAAGAAGGTATGCACCACCCACCTCATACTCAAACGATGACACTCCTTTGATTTCAGCCTCTAAATCGGATTGAATTGAGGAGATCTTCATTTTTGTCAAATCCGAAAATTCCGTTCGGATGGAATCTACAGAGGAATAGGCGAGGGATCAAAGACGAAGATGGGTGCGCAAGGTTAGCCTTTCCGATGCGGTCCTGCTACCATTGACAGATCGAAGAACGGAGGTCGTACGGAGATTCTGGAAGGGTTTGAGTTTTTCAGGGTTTCTCGGACGAACTGTTCGTACAAAGGGGAAGAAGAAGAGACTTCTGGGAATGAGACGCGATGGCGTCTCAATCTCTCAAATAAAAAAAGTACACGACATGTATTTCCATAGTACACGCCCTGTAAATGTGTTTCTGTACTCCGACTTAAGCGGAGTCCAGCACATGGGATGTACCGTGTACACGGCTAACACACGAATAGGGTCTCGGACGCTACACGGGACAAATATACACGGTGTGCCAAGGAAGACTATACACTATGTAGATGTAAATTTACACCCGGACACCACACAACATGCACTTGGCCTCTCATGGGTAAGGGATACACGACATGTCTATAAATACACGCCGTGTAGTAAGAAACTTCTACACGGTCTTCACCCGGCATATACTCAGCGAGCACATGGCCGATCACTCGGGTAACTCATACACGGTGTGTACTTAATGTACACGGCGTGTAGTCTAGAAATTTTCAGAAACTGCCCAGATTTTCCAGACTTCCCAAAAACTAGTCAAAAAGTTTAAACAGGGTTGGAATTTGACCCGTTTCTAAAAACTAGGGTTCTTACAAACTCCCCACCTTAACGTAGCTCATCCCCGAGCTACCAAACGAAACCAGGAGATGGCACTGAACACGCCCATCCCGGTTAAACAACCTGGACTACCCCGGTCTCAAGGTTCTGGCTAAATTCCTAAAAGGGATCCCCACCTTAGGAATTGCCTACTCTGTCTCAACCCGAACAAAGCTCAAGAAAACAAAATAAGTAGGCAAGTCCCAACAACTCATTTCCCAGACCCATGGTCCTTTCGTGACGCATCGTCACACCTGCACCTCCTCGGTGCTCACATTTCACTTCCGACACCCAACGTAACCCTCACCGCATCAGTGTCTGCCTCCCTGAGGTCATGCATCTAATAGATGCTCAAATCAAACCTGGTGCCATGCACCTCAATTAACCCGCATCCACGATGCCCCAATGCCCATGACACCTCAAGTAACCTACATCCTTGATGCTCCTGATTCCACATATCTAAAATGTATAATAAAATATATAACGCATCTGATATGATGTCAATCCCACTAACTAGTCTCTAGTTAGCCACAAGTAACATGTGAATCTCGTGCAATCAACCAGAAAAACCTCAAGAGGCCATGCCAAAATAAATCAAGGAAACTCACGACCACACCCGCGGTGTACCTGCCACCGTCGTCGGCTCTCCAGCCTGCTCAATCCATGGAAGCTCCACAACGTGCACCTGGTTTGAAGCTCGACTTCCTGATGCCTGACCTCCCTACTGTGCTTCTCCAGTATCTAGCCACGACCCCCTCATCTGAGTCCTACTATCTCTGCCACGTCCCTCGCATGCAACTGAACCTCGACTACCCTCTCCTGGTACCAAACCTAAACCAACTCCTGACACCACAGTCCGTCCTGGTCCCTGCCTACCGGCTGTCTAAGAAGGCTGCCTGCAAAACCTCTCCAGATGTCCAACCTGTCCACACGCCCGACTCTCCTTTGGGGGACTATCGCACTGAGCCTGAACATGTCCCGACTATCCACACTGAAAGCAAACCACCAGTAAACTGCCACGAGGTGGTTTAGCTGAGTCCTTGGCCTGCCTGCCCTGCTGGAACTCATCTCTCCCTCACTTCCTACTGTCCAGACCGTCACCTGAAGCTGTCACCCTGCCAAAATGAGATTTCTCTCTCTCATTGCCCTTAGCTATGAGCGCCTGGTTTACCACCTTAGAGAAGGAACCCAGCCTGAATATGTTTACCTGAATCTGAATGGCATGTCAGAATCCATCCTCAAAGCGCCTCACCCTAGCTGCATCATCGCTCACCATACCAGGTGCAAAACGGGACAACTCTATGAAGGTAGCTGCGTAGTCCATAACAGACATATCTCCCTATTGAGGACTCAAGAACTCTCAAGCTCTCTCTGCCCTCAGCGTCTCTGGGTAAAAGTGCTCGAAGAACCTATCCTCGAAGTCCTTCCAAACGAGTCCCTCGTGCCTACGAGCCTGTACCTGTACATCCCACCAATGCTTCGCCGGTCCTCTCAGCATGTACGTCGCTAACTTGACCCTCCACCCTGGAGGTGTCTCCAGCTGCTCGAAGATCATCTACATGCTCTCTATCCAGTTCTCTGCCGCCTGAGGACCACCCTCACCCCGAAAAAGCGGCGGGTGCTGCGACTGGAACTCCCGCATCAGATATGTCGTAGAAGGCTCTATATCCTGCATGCCTCTGTCAAAACCCTGTAAGACGCGTACCAGGATAGCTCAAAGCTGCTCGTCAAGCCATGGTCCGAACCCTGCCAAACCTGGCTGCTGCCCTGCCTGCACTGGATCCTGAACCTGATCCTGTCCCTGAGCCTGCACCTTTGGCTCATGCTCTGCCTGCACCTGCGGCTCATGCTCTTCCTGCACCGGATTCTGAACCTGATCTTGCGGTACCATATCCTCTCCTTCCTGACTCTCCATCGTGTCGTGAATGAGTAACCCGTTGAATACCATAAATGGTCAGACGACCCACATATATATATAAGAATATATTCTACGCAGATAAAAAAAGCAGTAAAAGGCATTGCATAACAACTACCCTTACTCCCCCTCACTACAACCCATGCCCTCGGCATCTCGACGTCACGGCCTCCTTACCCGCCCTCAACAAAGCCAAGTACCAATAGTACCTCGGGCCGTGCCCGTCCTGAAAACCAATGTTTCCTCAATCCCGACGACCAATTCGCCCAATCCTGACAATTACATTGCCTCAACCATAGTACCTGCCTTCTCTCATAAGAGCCAGACCCATATGTCCTGCAAATGAAATTCTACAGAATACAAAGCATGGAACACACCTTGCAATAAACAAGCAATTCTATCACGAGTTTTACCTATTCACATTTCAGAGCATACATAGCATGAAAATTGATTTTATTCACATGGTATTATCACTTCACAATGCATACGTGCAGTTATGAAATTGAAATACCCTAAAATGTGCCTATCAAAAGCCAAGCAAGAAACCCTTTCCATACCGAAAAAGGTTTACATATCATAATCAATAACATCGCACAACAAGTGAGCCACCGAGGTGGAAATCATATCAACTGTAATCTGAAAAGAAAGCAAATAGCAATTCCCACCCCCGAAAACTCAATCCATCCCTCGTACATGGGGTTGCAGGCACCCAAGCACAAGTTAAAAAATCAAGTTCCAACAACAACCTATCTCCAGTCTACCATATCCCAAATAGTAAAACTAGCAGAAATAAAAAGATAAGTCTCAAACACATTAGTAGCCAGCAAAGCAATGCTACTAAATCCTTGTCAAGAATCCCCTCTAATACCACTTTGTAACGACCCGGACCCAGCCAGCCACCCGAAAAGTGCCAAATGGGTCGAGTGTCACAACCTTAGGCGTACCTCCCATGAATGCTAGAGGCTTCTGACTAGAAGCGGGGGTTTGATTAGGTATAGTGGGGAGGCTATACCCTCTCGGAGGAATAAAATAGTACTGGTCCAAGTATAAAACTAAAATATGCAGCGAAAAATGAATGACTCAGCAGACTCGAACCAGACCCGCAGAGCGGAAGCATAACGATATCAATAAACCAGCGAAAGAAACATAGTACAGTAGCAGCAGAAAGTAAACAGAACATCATGCCAGCAATCAACTGTAATATTTGCTAAAACAACCAAGTATGCATCCAAGCAAGTCATACAAATCAATATACATACAACGGCGCCAATGGCTAACCAGCAGTAGCTACAATATGAAGTAAACATGTTGATGCAATAAAAATAATACTAAGAAAGTAACTCCAGTAAAACACGACCTCAAGGTCTATGCCAGTCACCATGTCAACAACACTAAAGTCCATCTCTTGAGGATGACACTCTACCTGCACACAATTTCATAAAGTCGACATGCATCCCGAAGGGCCCGTGTAGGGTGTGAGACAAGTCTCAGTAGGGTACCACCCAGAGGTGCATACCTAATATAAGTGTTTAAGAAGACATGATTATATAAGAAAAACAGTAAACAGTGCAATGACCAAAAGTAAACAAAGACTTCACTGGTGCTCAGCAGCCACCAGGAAGTGTCACCTGCTTTGGCCAACACCAGAATTTATGGTCTGTAGCCCGGCACCTCGTGCCACCTAACACCTTGTGTCTCAAGTATCAACTTCCCGAAGGCATGCTCAACCGTCGTAACCCAGCTCGAAAGCTCAACCTTCCCATGGCACAACATCCGGAGGAACAACAATACATGTCCTCAAATAATAACCAGAGGGAAAACGATTCCTACCCTCAAATCACAGCGAGCCTCTTCCCCCAACCTGACTGCCTCAAAGCTGTCTCCCGAAGGCTCCTCACTTTCTACGTGGCTTCCTATGGCAAGTACCCCCAAACCAAAAATACCTAACCACAACTATCTGAGGCCTCTACCCATCAAGTGGCCGTACCACATCATCTCAGAGTCTATCTGTGTGAACACTACTCAAAAGTACCTGATGATTGGTAATCACCTCAGTTTGTCCCAAGCCACAACACCTCTGACACCTTGTGTCCCTACGAACCTGTTGCTCAAGTCTGATGGCCTCTCCGTCCAAGTAACCCGGGCCAAGCCCATCCTGACAGTCCAACTGCCTCAACCGACATCCACAACGCCCAATCCCGTGGTAGAAACCACCCAACGTAACCCGAGCCAAAGCCCCAACCTGTGATCCTCATCACTCAACAAATATCCGGCCACGCCCAACACAACGAGCAGTTCAACACAGATAATATCACACATTGCATAACTATACTCAAGCATTACCTGAAACTAACAAATACTAAACAATTAATTTCACCGACTTACGCTAATCCATACCAATACCTAAGGTATTAAATGCCTTAAACAATTACTAGAATGCTATAACAAATCAAACTCAGCAGTTTAATCCAACAGCAACAACATAAGTCTAAAATCAGCAGTTTAAATACTGGTCCAAAACATACGCATTTCGGCACCCCGACCAAATTTCCCCAAACGAGCCATGAACTCTCACCCGGCCTTGCTCCATCACAACAAGGGTCAGAGAATACCCAGAGGCATCCCACAATGCAGATAATTAATTAAAAACAAAAAAACAAGGTTTCGCTCAACACCTGACATCGCGCCTGGAGGTCGCAAACCCCAAATTTTCTACGAAAACACAAAAGAAGGTATGCACCACCCACCTCGTACTCGTAAGATGACACTCCTTCGATTTCAGCCTCTGAATCAGACTGAATCGTAGTAAATATGCGTTTCCTTCAAATCTGGTAATTCCGTTCGGATGGAATTTGCAGAGGAATAGGTGAGGGATCAAAGACGAAGAAGGGTGCGCAGGGTTAGCCTTTACGATGCAGTCCCACTACCACTGACGGATCGAATAATGGAGGTCCTACAGAGATTATGGAAGGGTTTGAGTTTTTCGGGGTTTCTCGGACGAACTGCTTGTCCAAAGGGGAAGAAGAAGGGACTTTTGGGAATGAGACATGATGGCATCTCGATCACTCAAATAAAAAAAAGTACACGGCATGTATTTCCAAAGTACACGCCATGTAAATGTATTTCTGTACTCTGACTTAAGCGGAGTCCATTACACAGGTTGGACCATGTACACGGTCAACACATGGCCAGGGTCTCGGTCGCTACACGGGACAAAGATACACGGCATGTCAAGGAAGACTATATGCCGTGTACATGGAAATTTACACCTGGACACCACATGACATGTACTTAGCCTCGCACGGGTAAGGGATACACGACGTGTCTATAACTACACGCTGTTTAGTAAGAAACTTCTACACAGTCTTCACACGACATGTACTCGGTGAGCACACAGCCGGTCACTCGGGTAACTCATACACAGCGTGTACTTAATGTACACGAAATGTAGTCTAGAAATTTTTAGAAACTACCCAGATTTTCGAGACTTCCTAAAAGCCAGTCAAATTTTTTAAAAAGGGTCGGAATTTGACCCGTTTCTAAAAACTTGGGTTCTTACACAGGTGAATCTTGAGTCTAAATTAATAAACCCTTTTTAGAGTTTTTACCACTAGGTACCACTATGCAAGAGCCACATCCACTTATAGTATCCGGATATGGATGTAATTTATTGGAAACTACTTACTCCATCCTCTACCCAAATTCTAGGACATTTTACTATACATTGACTCATGCTTAGAATTATACTTAGTCGTATCCCTAGACAAATCATTAGAAATACCCCTAAAGATCTAATTAATGTTTTCTCATCATAGTTTCTAAAGTTAAACTAACACTTTCCTCTAGGTCCAACTATAACAACTCGAGATTTTCATACATAGATATTACGTATTTTTAGATGAATATTCCATATGTTATAAAACCACATGGCTGAGAACCATAATAGTTTAGTGTCTTTGGATACCAGTACAAAATATTATAATTTGGTGAAAGATACTCAAAATAACCCATAAAGATCTTACACTTTAGTAATATTAAAAAAAACCTACTTTAAACCGTTATTCATATCATGGGGAAAGGAAACATAAGAAAGGGTGAGATCAGATGCTCAGTAAGGGTAAAAAAGGGATATAAGTTAGAATAATATAAACATAAGGGTATGAGACCATGATGATAACATTTTAAAACCATACCCTGTATATCAAAGATCATAATATTGATCCATGGAATAAATAATGTCAGTTCATAAGACATGAATCATAAGAGAATCATAGAACATTACCTATGAGAGCATAATAATATCATAAGAAATAGATCTGTGAAATATACATAAGCATAAAAAATCATTTCCATAGTAGTCAAGGATCACTTTAAAGGATATCATAGTGGAATGGGTTAACTCTTCATACCATATTAGTGGTCAAGGTTCACTCCCAAGATTATAATAGCAGGAAAAGTCCCTTACTGAAGCTGGTTTAATCCCCATTCCAGTACTGTCTATCTCATGATATATAAATATTTACCCAATAAATTGGAGGGATATATAGGTCCCACACATACTGTAATTAGAACTATATACATGTGTTCCACAATATCATAAAACATTCATCATGTTATAAACTATGAAATTAAATGGGTTTCATAAACATTTCATCATATCATAACTTAAAAAAGTGAAGTTTTTATAATAATTTCATAATTTCATAAAATCATAAACCATGTAAAAATAAGTGTGTTTATTAATTATTTTATCATGGGATAACCTATGGAAGAGAAAAGAGTTTCAGAAACATATTTTCATAATAAAAAATTGAGAGAAATAATAAGAATGTTATCCTTGGTTCATATCTCTAGTAACGAATATGTTACATCAAAGGATGTTATCTTAGATGGATAATGATTTTGAAAGATAAATCATTTATAAAGTTTCTTTAGGAAGATAAATTTTCCAATTTGAAAATAAATTTTAAAAAAACATAAAAATTTTTCAAAATACTTTTATTTAAAAATAACCTTGAAAACTTATAAAGAAAAATTTAAAAAGCATCTAAAAATTTTCTTACGGAAGATATCCTTTCCTCTGTGAAACATCTTTATAAAATGTAATTTTTTTTGAAAATCCTGCTATTTTAAAATAAAATTTAAAATATATAATGGAATATTTTAAAAACCATTTTAATCATTTCATGATTAAAATAGACTTTCCACTTTCATAAGGAATTTTTAAAACATTTTATAAATCCTTTTTTACTTTGAAATCATGTATTTAACATCATAAAATTTCACAAATATTAAGGAATTAATTTTCACTAAAATTATCTTTGAAAACATTTAAAGGAATATTGAAATATTTGGGAGCTTATGAAAGTGGTAAATACTGTTCATGTCGTGCATGTTAAAAACAATGGTTCTATTCATACTTTTAGAAAAATTTAAATGGGAATTATTTGGAAAATGAAATGAATATTCCTTTATAACATTTTTGTAAAAATTAAAAAATGTATAAAAAATAATTTAATATATCATTTATAGAATGTAAAATACATTTTTTTGAAACATTTAAAAAAAATGGTTTTAGAAGAAAAATGGGTTTCAAGCAAAGAGAGAAATGAAGAGGATTTTTACTAAAAAAAATTATTTTAAATGAATGGGTGCATAAAGAGAGGTAAATTAAGGGAAAACATTTATACTCCAAAACTAACTATATAAGAAGATAATGCAAGATTTTATTGAGAGATATATCATAATATTTAATCCCTGGAAACATAATCGTAAACAATCCCTATAAATGAAGAGACAACAACATAAAATCTTTACCACTTTAGAAACATTGAATTGTAATTCCCATGGAGTAATAAAATTAAATTAAACTTAAAACATAATTATAATAAATAAATTTATTTTATTTCATTTAAAATGGGATTTAAATACACATCATAAAAGAAGATAGGTGAAAACATAACATATGTCTCAAAGAAGGAAAATTGAGACAAAATTTCTTACTGATTTGGTAACCTGTGAACTATAAACCCTAAAAAATAATAAAATCAAATGAAAAATTAAATATAATTTAAATAATTAGATTTATTAAATAACATGTCTAAGAGTCATTATATATAACACAAATAATAAATGAGTGGTGAATTTGTATATGACTCCCTGAAATAAAAGAGAGACTAGAAATCCATTACCTTAAGTCTCGACTTCATTCATACGCATTTGAATATCCTATATAATAAATAAAAGTTTATTATTCATCTATAAATAACCATAATTATATATATTTTACTATACATTATTTAATTATGAAAATTTATTTCCCATTTATTACTAATTCCTTATTTAAAATCACGTTTCTGGTAATAACCTCTTTGTTTCCCATATATGTTTTGATTTTTTATTATCAGTCCTCTTACATTGATAATGGTTCAATAATATATAGCATAATAATAATTGAATAATCATCATATTTATAAATAAATTATTCATTTAATACCAATCATGAGAGATGATTTTGATAAATTAAGTACGTTACGATCATGAAGACGATAGGCCATGTATATGCATGAGTAACATTTCCATTTTTCAATAATAATTATAGAAATGAGGTAAGTAATATTTTACATTTAAATAATGATAATAATATCATATATAACATATTATTTCTCTAAATATACTTATACATATCATCCTTGTTTTTTGGTGATGAAAAGAGAGAGGAACATCACTTCATGAAATCGGTAGTCCACTTGTACACGAACGATGTTATCATCGTTCAGTGAGTGAAATAGTAGGAAGTAAACTGATATATTATATTTTTATAATGAGAAATATTTAATTATTGTAATAATAATGTAATTTATATTATATATATTAATTAAATTTATACTTATTATCTTCAATGTAAAGCATTATTGAAAATGAATCACATCATTTCCGGAGGTGGTAGTCCGCCATGCACATGAACGATGTTATCCTATCCCTTATATAATAGAAATTAAAAAAGGTATATATTATATAATGACTAAAAAGGTATTATTATGTTATAAATATCATATATATAATTTATGTATATCATCAAAACCAACCGTGAGAGGTGGTACTGGAAAAACGGATGACATCGGTTCTCGAGGCGATAGTCCGCCGTGCACATGAATGATGATTTTATAAAACATTTGATAGAAGATGAGATAGTTTTAGGTAATTAACTTAACATAAAAATATAAGTATATTCAATTTAATTATTTTATTATATAATAAGGGTTTAATAACAATTTTAAGAGTTGGAGGAAGAAATAAAAGATGAACACTCGTTGAATAACGTTACCTCATATTCAGGTAACCTCTTTTGGGTTGCACCGAAAGCCTTCATATATTGGGTTTATTCCAAAAATAAGGATTATAGAATGATAAGAAGGATTTTTTAAAGTTATTTTGGTAGGTTTTTTCTGAATATTTTTTTAATGTGTGAATATTATAGGAGAGGGGGTGGCCTTTTATAAGTGAGGTGATTGGCACACTTGTAATTTATTTTATAAAATAATTTATCTAAAAGTTTAAAAAATTATTTTTGAAAATAGTTATGAAAAATGGCGATAAAACAACTTTTTAGAAAAAAACAGTTTCTAAGAGTAAAATTGGATTTATTCATGCATCTTTCCTAAAAACCACATAATATGAATGATAAATATTTGACTAATTATATAATGAAAAAATTTAATTAAAATAAATACCCAAAAGTGTTTTTTTTATTTATTTATGTCGAATTCATTTGTTTTCAAATAAATATATTTTTTGAGAAAAAAGATTTATTTTATTTTTAAATATTCTTTAATTAAATTTACAATTAATTGGTCGTTAAAGAATTAATTTTATATAAATGTGTAAACCATAAGTTTTTATAATTTGGTTATTCCTATTCATACCCACCATTACAATGGATATGATATGAATATCATATAATAATATTTTAAAAATATTATACATTTCATTTGAACTTAGCATTACGTGTAACACAAGATAATGTTGGTATTACATGTTACGTGAGATTAAATAATTATCATGTGTAAAGAAAGCTTAAATTAGTGTTATTTATAATTCAAAATATCAAAAATAAAAAAAATATTTCAAAAAATATCAAGATGATACAAGAATAATCCTTCCTAACTTTATCAGAAAAACAAATAAATTTCTCAGAACTTTTAAATTCTTATCAAGAAAAATCTCTTCATAAACATGGTTTCAATCCAGGGTAAAATTTATTTAATTTACTATCAAGGTCATGGATATAATTCAGTACATAGTTGACCAATAAATTAAATTTTTCTTTATTGGTGACTATTAAGTCCTTCTATTTCTACCTAAATTCTAATAATTATTTATCTATTCTGAGTCAAATAACCTTATTGAAATATTTATCTAGGAAAATATTCTTAAATGTATTTGATTTCCAAGAATCTCACACTTCTCTCTCTATGGTATTATTATCCAATAACCACCATCAATCAGCTTCACCATCAAAATAAAAAATGGAAAGTGTCACCTTTTAACATTATAAACATCCCATGACTTCGAATAACTTTTCTAAAGTATTGATCCATTCATCAAATACCACAGGACCTGAAGTTCCACCAAAAGCGTGAGGGTTCCGTTTCATAAAATTATTTACAATGGACAAGTTCCTATATAGTATATCAAGTTTCTATATAACATGGATTCCACCACAATTTATAGCCTATATAAACTAAGATGTCACAATAACAAATATACTAGTTCTCATTAAAACCATTCAAGGCCATTGATTTGGAAGGATATTGTCATCTTGATACCATCCTACTCTAGCTTCCTTATTTCCTATATAAAAAACCATTCTAAATTGACTTATATTTTATGATTAAATATATTAATATTAAAATTATATATCATACAAACATAACCATAAATTATAATATCTCAAGGGTATTCAATTCAGTATTATCCTATCATCTAATGTTGCTAAACCCTTGCTCCGATACTAACTATAAGGACCCATTCTTAAAATATTATATAATCTTGATTTTTTATAAAATAATTTACATTTATGAATTATAGAAGACCTTTTTAGGTTTATCATTTTTGTGAATTGGGTATTTACTCTTACTTGAAAAGTATATACATTACAAAAGTGGAAACTTCCACTCAATGTCTATTTTTTCTACAATATAAAACTTTTAAAATGAAACACATTTTATTATCATGGAAAATCATTTTTAATTTCATAATTACTTATTATTTATCCCTAATTATCCATAAAACCTATGGAAATAATTTGAAAACATGGGTTCATAAAAAAAATATCAGTAAGGGATATAAAGGAAAGAAATCTCTTAGCCGAGTGAAAAACATGAAAACCCATAAACCGTTTAAATGTTTCACACTATTATTTTAGGTTTATATATCAAACCTTCCTAGGATGGTATTATGATCACAAAAGGACCTTTAAAATAGGGGTTAGGAGGTTAGTAAGGTATTTTCTACACTATTGGCCAAGATAAAATGTTCTTGAATTTCGAGGAAGAAAGGATTAGGGGTATCCTTTTATAAGTGAGGGAGATGAAACACTTATAATTTTTCAAAATATAAAATATATATTAATTTATTACTTAATAAAAATGGATCCAAAATGACTATTACTCAAATAGGATATGATATATGGTCTTAATATGACCATATAATAGGATTTAGAAAATATTTTATATGATTTTAACCCATATCATTTCTGTGTTAACCCTTTTAACAAGATTTAACTCTTACCATGGTAACTAATTTTTTACCAATGTTAATACTCATAATGACCAAAAATAAATATGTCACTATTACCAAATTTTAATATTATGATTCAAAATAATCAGTCAATTTTATCAAGATCAATTTCTATAAGTGTAAAAAAAATAAATTTAATTACAAACCCATAATACACGAGAACAAATGATTTTCTAGAAAAATAAAATTTTAAGTATAAATATAATTTTATAAATAATAAATTGTAATGTTCGTTATAATTACATTTATTGGGTTATTTTTATATAAAATGAAATAACATTTTTTAAAAACCAATCTAAAAATGAACCTGACATTGTAAATACTGAAAAATAAAGGACAATCTTCTTAAAAATCAGTTTTTTGTACTATTTAACAGAAAATAAACATTTTCAAAACATTTACAAATAAAAACTATAATGAATTTTGTTACTATATAATTTCAAAAATAAAATTATTATTTTAAGATTAAAATTAAAAAATTTATAAATTAATCTTTTGAATGTAACAGTATAATATATGAAACCCAATTTAGTAAGAATAAAAGTATTTTATTTTTGAATGATAAAGTAACCATCCTTCTTATAATTAATATGAATATATGAATTATAATTAATTAATATTAATAAGTATTGAAATTGATCTATTATTAAATGGGTTTTCACATAAGAAAAAAATTATCTCATATTTGAAACATGTTTAGAATAATCCTTAAATAACATATCCTTTTGTTTGAAAAATTTATTGAATGGTTCTTATAAATAGATTAAATTATTTTAAGAAACTATATTATCACTTAAAAGGAATGATCATTTGGAACATTAATTTTTTACATATAATTTTATGTAATACTTAAAATTCCAATCATTAATTAAATATTTCAAGAATCAATTTGAATCAAAATGTGAGGTCTTGTAAATGAATTTTGTTTTTAAAATTGTTTTATTAAACTATATTTTGTTTTCAAAGTACACTTGGAAATGGATCTCAAAAGGAGGCCCTATAAATAGAATTATCAGGCCCATTAAAAATTAAAAGGTAGTTTTCAAATGACTTTGAGTTATAAATAGTTTTCAAGGAGGTTTTGTAATAGTATTTTTAGCTTTCAATTGTAAATTCTTAATTGTAAAGTAGTATTTGTATTGATACATTTTTTAAAGGGTATCTTAAATTAATTAAATCTGTGTATCTGTGTTTTTATGATTTTTTAAATATCACATGTGGTATGAAATTTTTTTCTATTTGATTATAGGAATCAAATGGTTTAAAGAGGCATTTGGTATTTATTGAATTGAAATATAATGTGACGGGTTCTTTAATGAACAATTTTAAATGAAATATAAAATTTTGAACTTGGAAAAGCATATGGGAAGCCTAATAGCTAATATGAGAAATCTAGTTTAAGTGTATCATTAGGTTTACACCAACTTACTATCTAAAAAGACATTGATAATGGTCATGGTGTCGTAGAGGAAAGACACCAAAACACTAGGTAAAGTCATGTAATACTTAAGAGATAGTTGGATGTGGTGTTGTGGACATGAGACACTACCCTTCTATTCCAAAGGTATTATCTACTTAGCGGTTAGAATATGCATTAGATATTGATCAAATTAGAAAAGGTGTTTGATAAGAGGATATAAAGTGACCATTATCCTTATATAACCTAAGGAGTTTCCCCATGGTGCATATTTATGAAATGGTAATGTTTATGGTATTTTATTTCCTTTTATAAAACATTTAATGTATAGTACTTTCTATATTTCATTATTGTTAATGTTTAATGGTTGACTTTTTCACTTCTTAAAAAATTAAAATGATTATAGAAAAGGTATGTTTCTAAAACTAATTGCAATGTGGCATTTATATGATGTGTTTCAATAATGGTGGTGTTGGACGTCGAACCATTTAATAAGGAATTGTTTTCATTTAAAAGGATTAAAACAATTAATTCAAAAGATTGATAGTGTGAAATGGGATTTTATTTTTAAATTAAGAACCTATTTTTTAATTATATATTCAAATATATCTTGAAAATTTATGTTTAATTATTGGTTTAGATTGTTAAAATATGGGGGGTTGAAAAAGAGAATGTTTTTATTTGGGATTGGATAGTGACTCATAAGGTCACAAAGAGGTATGTTGGTTCTATTGTTTTATTTTTACTATATCTTATCGGCCAAATATGTATTTTTCAATATTTTCTTTACTTTAATCACTGGAACATTAAATATATAGTGTCCATAGTGGGAATGGATAATAACTATAGGTGAGGGATCTTGGGGATGAGAAAGGGATTTATTTCTTTTAATTAGTTAAATATCTTTTATATTATGCAATTTAATATATCTTCTTATTTGATTTAACATGGATGTCCAACATATAGGTGATTAATTCCAATTTTTTTGAATTTATGCTACTTGTTTAATCTATTTTATCTATAGAATAATTATCTTTGATTAAATTTGGTGCTCTTTGGTTCTAGTCCCCACCTTGGGTGATTGGAAATCCACCTCAAGGATGTCATGGTCATGATCAGGAATCCAATGGATGGATTAACCAAGATTTGTTTTTGAAAAAATGGTATTATATATTATGTTCTTCATAGGGCTGAGGTTATAGAGTCACCCTTGTTATTTTGGGATGACTGGTAGATAGAACTGGATTTTCGGGGCTTGAGGGGTAGGAGTAAAGAGTGTTTTACTAGATATCCCAATTATAAATATCAAGTTTCCATGGGATGTTGGGTTTTAATTATTGGTTGATGATTTTGGAATGTTTGGTTATATATATATATATATATATATTTATTTTGGGATGAAATCAGAGTTTATCTGGTAGTACACGGTGTGCTCACATGAATTGGTAACCTATTAAGATCCCACATGTATAGTTCATTATTATCATTAGTGATTTAATATGTGATTGGAACATGGTCCAATAATCCATGTTTCTAATTCACACATGGTCAGTTGTCCCATTTAAGTGGAAATTTATTTTATGATATTGATAATTTCAATTTTTTTGGTGTTTGATAATTGGTTTTTAGAATTTAAAATAGATTTCAAGTAAAGTTTAAAGAATTTAAAACCAATAGGAAAATTTTTAAAATGGGTTTCTAAAGGAAGAATTAATGTTTTAAAACATAAATATATATTTTTAATGTCTATTAGAATAATTTTTTATTTAAAGTGGTAATAGTTTGTTATACATTTAAAAAAGGTGGAAATTGTGGGTTTTAATGGAGGGGGTAATCTTATGAATTTTTAATTCGGGGATTTTATTTGAAAAAAATTTAAAATATTGGTTATATTGCTATTTTGGGTTATAAAACTCAGTTTTAAATGAGTAAAATTGGGTTTTTGAAGTATTAAGTGGTTTTTACAATTCATTTCAAAATGAAGGTAGATTTTGGGGACTTATAAATTATTTTCAATGGAGGAGGGGTAGAGATTCAAAAGGGTTTATGAATGTGGATTGAATATTTAATAATTTAAAATCATTGTTTTTTAAAAGGTTTGTAACAGATAATATGAATTTTTAAAAGTTGTGGATCCATTTAGTGTTATTATTAGTTTATTTTCTTGAAATTATTGTTTTGAATATGATGTGATTTTGGTTGAGGGTGAACATTTTTTGGATATGTATAGGTTAGGCCCAGTGAATAATCATTAATTTATGTATTACTCTAATAAAATTAATGAGCATCATCTGGTTTGGTTGGTTGTCTATTTGGGGTTATTCTTATCAATTTTTATTTCATAGATAATTTTTTCTTATTTATTATAGATAGTGGTTCTTTTTTATTTTCTCATGTCACATTGGAGTGATTAATTTTTTTGAGAACATTTATTATTAGTGAGGTTTGTTTTTGATCCATGATAATAGGTAAATCCTTATTTTTGTGCTTTAGATAACTAGGATGGATACATGATTAGTTGAAATTATGAACCGATTGGTATCCATGGGATGTTTTTATGGTTATCATGAAAGGTGTAATTGGTTTGTGGTCCTATGTTTCCTCCACTTTATTCTTGAACTAGGGTCCAAAATCTTATTGTTTATGAGAAATGTTTATGGATTTATTCCTTAAACCCTTTGTCACCAGTTAGTGGGTCTTTAGACCATACTTATTTTAAAATACATAGATCCTTAATAAGGCTCTGAAGTCCCCTGACAGTTGTTTAGTGGAAATTTTTTGTTACCTATTTATTTGTTGCAATTCCAATAGATGATCAACTGTTTGTATTTTGGTTTATTGCTCTAGGTTATTCTATTTCTTGAATGTATGGAGAGTTAGATGCCTTGAGGGAAATCATGGATTAAATTTTAGTTGGTAAATATTCTTGAGAACTTTTTAGTTGGAAACTATCATCGGTTTTGGTAGGGTTTTTTTGAAGTTATTTCATTCTTCTTGAACCTCCATGCTAGCTGAGTTATTAAATTGTGTGGAGACCCACTATGGGACTCCATTACTTGATATTTTAATGGATTCCATCACGTGTTATTTTTTACTTGAGTATATAAATAATTATTGGGGTTTGTAGTTGCTTTTATAGTGTTGGTTTTATTTATCATGGAGTTACTTAGAGATCATATCATAACATGTCCTTTTCAAATTGATTTTTTCCTCTTTGAGTCTTTCCTTTGAGTTCAGTGAATTTCTAGGGACAAGAAGATTTATAGTGGGGATTACTATCACACTTTACAGTCATCTATATAATAATTAAATAATTTATTGGATTTTAATTTTATATTTGGGTTTTTGGTTGATTTTTTTTGAAATATTAGGTTTTTAGGTAATGTTTGGTAGCCACACAATTAATGAAAAGCTAGTTCTAAACATACAAAGGTTATCATAGTGGTGTCTATTAGGGGATATAAAAAATTTTCATTGTTAGAGCATGGTTTCTTAGTCCATTTGAGTAAATCATGCTGTTGTTTTTGTGTTACCAGTGAAGGTTAGATGGTTGGTTCACTTTTTTCTAAACAATGTGATAACCATTCTTAAGACTCTATTTTAAAATTTTAAAATTTTAAAATTTTAAAATTTTAAAATATTTAATTTTAAATTAATGAAAAATGAAATATAAAATAAACCCCTCTTATAATTTACCCATACTAATGGCCAAACCCCCCTCTCCCATCCTAACTCACGTCATTTACACATCCAAGAGCCCCCTTCCAACGTGATATACATTACCCATGTAGTACCCCTGTTTCTGGTATGTAACCCTTTATTGATGCTTTTAGTGGTTTTAAAGTTAAGGGTGACAGATGGGAGAGATGTGAGAACTTGGAATGATGTTTTGAGGCAAAAGGGGAAGTCGCACGGGCGGCGCATGGTTTGTCTAAACCGTGCGGCCAAACCATGCGTAGTTGGTCTTGGAGGCAGTAACTTCCACACGGGCGGCGCACAACTTGTCTAACCATGTGACAAAACCATGCGAGAAGGGTTGCCGAGGTAGTAGCTAATGCACGGTTAGTGCACGGTTTGTCAAACTGTGCAAACTAACCTTGAGACCACTTAAATGAGATCCTATAAAGGTGGATATCATGTGTTGTTGCCTCTATGTAGCTCGTTTTTCATTCTAATTGGTCCTAACTCAGGTTTTTTACTTCTCCTAAGGTCAGAGAAGGTTCTACCATCGTTCTAGAGGAGATTCGAAGGCTTCTCTTGGAGAATCAAAGCCGGATTCTTGAGGTATGCGACTGTTCTTGTTTGGTTTCTTATATATACTTAGATCTACTTATCCTCTTCTCCCAGTTTCTTAGATCTACGCCTGTTATGGGTAGATCTAAGTGTGTGGATGCCAAATATGAATAGATTTGGTCTTGGTTGTGTTAGAAGAAGAGATCTAAGGAGGATCCTTGGTGAATCGGCCCGGTTTTCTTGTGCGTTCTTCGTTTATTGTGGTTCTCATCAAAACCCTAAAGGTAGGAGGCTTTAATCTTGACTCCTCTTGTTAGAATTGATTGGATTGGTTTCAAATTGGGTTATTTGAATCGAATTTATTATGCAAAGCATGGAATAAATCTTCTTTAGTAATGATTTATGGTTTTGATGAAATTTTGAAATCTTGGTGAATTGTTGTGCAAAGTGATTTGGCTTAATGAATTTAAAATGTTGATTTTAAATTATGGATTTGATTGAATGGTAAATGGTTTGATGAAAGATGGGTTTTTAATAAAAAGGGGTGTTTAATTGAAATGGTTTGGTATTGATATGGCTTAATGAAATTGGTCCATTCTTTGGTTTTCAATAAAAGTACGGTTTTATTGAAATGGTTTGAATTTCTGGAACACACTTAGTTTTGATGGAAATGGTTTTTAATAAAAGGTGTTTTATTGAAAGGATGGTTTTGGCATGATTGTTGTGAATGTTTGGTGTGCGTTCATGTTGCATATACGAGGCTTGGTTGAAATAGGACATTGTGATCAGTGCCAAACGTTTAATGGCACATGAGACTTTTAAGTATGAGGCTTGGTTGAAATACAACCTTGTGCTTGGTGCCAAAAGTTTAATGGAACATGGGAAACAATTACCTTGTGATGACTTGGTAGATCTATGAGAAACCACTCATGAGTATGGAACTGTCATAACGAAGCATGCATGGTTGATTTCACGGGTTTTGAAATGGTTGGGTATACCAAAAAGGGATTTTTTGAAATGGTTCTAAATATTGATTGGTTATTTTTCTGAAAAAATGACTTGTTGAAAAACTAGTTTCAATTGAACTTGGATAATTTTGGTTACTAATGGTTTTGGAAACATGTTTATATTTAGTTAAAAACTACTTTTGAGAAAATGTTTTATATAAAATGTTTTTATATAATTGTTGCCAACTCTTCTATACTAGTGGCTTGAGTTGGGAAGTCATTGGGGAAAACCTACTGATTTTTATACTCACCCCTGCTTTGTCACGTTTGTGATTTTGTAGATTTTGTGTTCCGGGACACAGGTAAAGGTAAAGCATCTTATTGCTAGTGGCTCGTGGTGATGATTGAGAGATGTTGTGGAGCTTGGATCTTGTGGAGCACAGAGTCTTGGTGTCTTTTGAGAGTCTTGATTTGTTTATCTATTGTGCAATTTGATACTTGGTTTGGTCTTCCGATGTTGTGTAATCTTATGTGGTTTGACATAAATGAAGTTTGTTTAGTTGGTCTTTCATTTTTTCATGCATCATATAGTGAATGTTTGGTTATGATTGGTTTATGGGTTTATTTCTTAAAGGGTAAATCATCCCCCACTTGTACTTGAAACCCTTCAGCATTTATTTCCAGACTTTGGCACCTTGGGTATGTCTCTTAAGGACAAGTAATGACTCATTGTACTCTCAAGACAATGAGAATTGGTGGGTCATTACAAATGGTATCAGCTTGTTCGGTCCTCACCTAACAAGTGGTCATCGATGTTGTTGGTATTGGAGTTGAAATTCATTCTTGTCTATTCCTTGGGTCAAAATATTAGACAGGAGTAGGATTGTCGAAACATGAAATGTATATCATAAAAGGACATAGCTAACCCGTTTATGATGGAATTCAAGTTACCAGGGTTTTGGGTACATAAGTGTTTTGGATACACGTCTAGAATGTTGGACATCTCATTATCATGGGTTTAGCCAATGAGAGGGGCATGACATGCATTGTAGAGGAATGAATTCCCACTAGGATTTCCTATCTCATTATGAGTAATGATTTTTTTTTGTGAAAGGTGCGATTTTTTGTAAAAAAAGTAGAAATTGTTTTCAAGTAAAAGATTTTGAAAACATGGTATTTGGTGTATTTTGAAAATGGGTTGATTTTCAAAAGGCATAAGGAATGTTTTCAAAAATGTTTGAACATGGGAAAAAGGATGTTTTGATAACAATGTTGTGATAGATGATGTGATAGAATTTGAATTCTAATCCATCAGTTGATAAAGAGCGAGATTGAAGGAGTTTATTGTTGGTTTAGAAAATGGCACCCTATAGGCGTCGTCAGAACCAACCCGAAGAGGCTGTAGAAAATGTGGTTTCACCTGAACCACGGGTGAACCAAGAGCTGGTTTAGAGTATTGTACAAGATTTTCAAGTTGTGGATATGGGGAACCAGAGGAATGAGCCCTAACTTGTGGATACTACCATCCAGTTCATGAAGCAGAATCCACTAAACTTTCGGGGTGATGCTGAACCCGAAAAGGTGGAGGTGTGGCTAAGTAGAATGAATCGTATCTTTGATTTCATCGGCACACCATCAAAGCTCAAGGTCAAGTTGGATACGTATATGCTCGAGGATCTTGCATGTCAATGGTGGGATTTAGCGGTGCATGCTAAATTGGACGAAGCCCTTATATGGGAGGATTTTGAAGAATTATTCAACAAACAATTCTATCCTCACATGTTCAAGATCCAGAAAACAACGGACTTATTCATCTTGAAGCAGGAGAGCCTCTCTGTCACAAAGTATGAAGCTAAATTCATGAACTTAGTCTATTTTGCACCAGAGGTTGTGGCAGGTACATCATTGAAGGCACACATCTTTGAATCGGGGCTAAGGGAAGAGATTATATCAAAGATTGCAGTCCTCTATATAACGGATTATACAGAGATGGTAAACAGAGCGACTATTGTTGAACGAGATATCTCGGGATTGACAGGAGGAGGAATAATGATACCTATAGAAAACGGTGGGAACTCAACCGTTGGGAACAAGAGGAAAAGGGACACCTATTTCCATGGTGCAAGTGGAAATCAGAACCAAACGACGAGATCAGTGAACCTTCCTCTATGACCCCAGAGCAAAGCAGGTTGCTTTCAATGTGGTTCGACTGAACACATAAAGCGAGAGTGCACGACGCAACCTAATGTATGTCACAATTGCAAAAATATGGGGCATCTTCAGTGCTATTGTCGCAGTGCTCCTAGGTCAGGTGCTCAGGACACTTCCCAAGCATCGCAAGCATTGTATTCTTCGATAGGACGAGGACAACATTGTTAGTCTCATCAGCATCACAGAGCTAGTCATGGTGATTCTTGAAATACCATGAGTTCTCAACCAGGGAAATCTCAGCATGAAAACAAGGAGAATAGTGTAGCGATGAAGTAATTGTTTAGATTTGAGGAGATAATTGTAGATGATCAGGCTAGACCATCTACAGTGAGAGGTAAGATTCTTTTTAATTATACCCTTGTGCAAGTGTTGTTTGATACTGGTGCATCTCATTCCTTCATTGCTTCTCATGATTATGACTTGCTATGTTTAAAAATAGAAATGATGTCTTCTGTTTTGAAAATGAAAACTCCTCTTGGTGAAAGAGAATTTCAAGCCTTTGTATATAGAGCATGTGCTATTACTGTTGATGGAGTTGAGTTAAAATGGGAATTCTTGATGTTGTACATGGATGTATATTATGTAATCCTGGGTATGGATTGGTTGAAAATATTTAAGGCTCACATCGACTGTTATAGGATAACGGTTAGTTTCACGACAGAGGATGGCATCAACCATCTCTTCAAAGGAGAGAGGATGGTAAAGAAAGGTGCAAAGAGCTTGTTGGCAGCAATGGTGGGAATGATCTCTCACTAACTGGAAGTGTTGCCTTTGGAATCAATGGAAGATATTGAGGAAAATAGTTTTCTAGCTGTTGTGGATCAATTTCCAGATGTCTTTCCCCACAAATTTTCAGGGTTAACACCTCTAAGGGAAGTGGAGTTTTTGATTGAAATCCCTATGGGGATCAGTCTTATTTCCATTCCATCTTATAGGATGGAACCAAAAGAGTTACCGGAATTGAAAGTGCAGTTAGAGGAGCTAGAAAGAAAGGGTTTCATTCGACCAAGTACTTCTCCATGGGAAGCACCTATGTTGTTTGTGAAGAAGGCAGATGGAAATCTTCAGCTGTGTGTTGATTATCATAAGCTTACCAAGTTACGATAAAGAATATATATCCACTTCTATGCATTGATGATATGTTTGATCAATTAAGGGGAGCTCAGTGGTTCTAAAAGATTGACTTGCGATCAGGATATCACCAATTGCGAGTTCGGAAGGAGGATATTTTAAATACAACTTTCAGAAGTATATATGGCAATTACGAATATGTCTTCATGCCTTTCGGTTTAACGAATGCACCTGCGGTCTTAATGGATTTGATGAATCAGATATTTAAACGATATCTGGATTCTTTTATTGTGGTGTTTGTCGATGATATCTTGGTGTATTCAAAGACAAGGTTTGAGCATGAGGTGCACCTAGAAACCGTGTTACAAATCTTGATAGATCATCGTCTGTATGCCAAATTATCAAAGTGTGATTTTTGGATACAGGAAGTACGTTTCCTTGGCCATGTTATTTCTTATAAAGGCATTTCTGTTGATCCTGAAAAGATAGAAGCCGTTATCTCTTTGCAACCACTGAATATTGTGTTCGAGATACGAAGTTTTCTTGGTCTAGCTGGTTACTACCGACGCTTTGTGCATGATTTCTCATGACTAGCTTCACTAATGACAGCTTTGACTAAGAAGAATTATCCCTTCCAATGGACAGAAGAATGTCATAAATCCTTTCAGGAACTGAAAGTTTGGCTTACATTTGAACCCATCTTAATCTTTCCAGAATCAGTACATGGGTATGTGGTGTATTGTGATGCTTTAGGATCAGGGTTGGGTTGTGTTCTCATGCAAGGAGACCATGTGGTTGCTTATTGTTCAAGGCAGTTGAGGGTTTATGAGAAGAATTACCCAACACATGATTTGGAGTTTGTTGCAGTCATCCATGCTTTGAAAACATGGAGACATTATCTCTTTGGTGAGAAACATACTCTGTTTATGGATCAAAAAATCTTGAAAAACATTTTCTCACAGCGAGATTTTAATCTGAGGCAAAGGAGGTGGATGTAGTTTCTCCATATGTTTGAATTTGACTTGATGTACACACCAGGAAAAGGGAATTCAGTGGAGGATGCATTGAGTAGAAATTCATATGTTCAGTTAGCGAAAGAAGCTTCAGATGAATGGCATTTGATGTAAGTCTTAGCCGACATGCATGTAGAATGTAAAGACTGAGGTGATGTTGCTGTTTTATTTTCAGATACACTTGTTCCTGATTAAGTAAATATGATAAAAGAAGCACAAATATCTGATGCATAATGTCTAGTTGTAAGTTCAAAACTCAATGGTGGAGAGACCATTGATGGCTGGAAACTTGATGGGGGTTCAGTTTTGTTTTTTAGAGATCGGATGGTTGTACCTATGGGTTGTCAGGAACAACTCCTTCATGATTACAACCATTCAATATGGGAGGTACATCTAGGTACACAGAAGATGTATAAGGCATTGAAGGCATAGTTTTTATGGAGCGACATAAAAAGGAAGGGGGCTGAGTTTGTCTCACAGTGCTTAACTTGTCAGCAGGTTAAAGCAAAGAATCAGAGACCAGCTGGTATTTTACAATCTTTACCTATATCAGTGTGGAAATGGGATCAGATAGCAATGGATTTTTTTAGAGGTCTTCTAAGAATGGTCCGAAAACACGATGCAATTTGGGTGATAGTGGATCTTTTAACCAAGTCGGCTCATTTCATCTCTATTCATGAAACCCATATGGTGGTAGATCTTTCAAAAATCTATATCCGAGATGTGGTAAAGAGGCATGGTGTACCAGTGTCTATAGTCTCTGATAGAGATCCGAGGTTCACATCTCATTTTTGGAAATCATTACAGCAAGCCCTTGGAACTCAGTTGACTATGAGCACGACGTATCATCCTCAGACGGATGGTCAATCCGAGCGGATGATACAAACTTTAGAAGATATGTTGTGGGATTGTGTAATGGATTTTAGTGGCTCATGGGAGGTGCATATACCCTTAATGGAGTTCTCATACAATAAAAGCTATCAATCCCTGATACACATGGCTCCGTTTGAAGCATTGTATGAGCGTCCTTGTTGTTCTCCACTATGCTGGGTGGAAACTGGTGAAACTTCACTAGTTGGGCCGATCCTTGTCCAAGAAACAATGGAGAAGATTATGTTGATTAAAAAGAGGATGGAGACAGCTCAGAGTCATCAAAAATCTTATGCAGATCACCGTTGAAGACCGTTGTCGTTTGTTGTGGGTGATCATTTCTTCTTGAGGATCTCTCCAAGGCTTGGACATCGTCGTTTTGGGAAGTAGGGAAAGTTATCTCCTAGACACATTGGCCCTTTTGAGATACTGGAATGGGTTGGAGAGGTGGAATATTGGTTGGCATTACCACCACGTTTTAGTATGGTGCATAATGTGTTCCATGTATCTCAGCTGAAAAATTATCAGCTTGATCCTGACCATGTGATCAGATGGGATCATGTTGACCTAGATCCAGATGATTCATTGATACATTTCCTGGTATGGATTGTGGATAGGAAAGAGAAAGTCTTTCATGGAAAAATCATCGGTCTAGTGCGTGTTTTATGGAAGCATGGTCAGATTCAGGAAGAGACTTGGGAACGTGAAATGGAAATGAAAGAGCAGTGGCCGTAACTCTTTTTGCTGGATGAAGGTTTTCTACTTTCTGGGGATGGAAAGACCAATGTTGGGGATAATGTAGTACCCCTGGTTTCTAGTATATAACCCTTTATTGATGCTTTAAGTGGTTTTAAAGTTAAGGGTGACGAATGGGAGAGTCGGGAGAACTTGGAATAAAGTTTTGAGGCAAAAGGGGAAGTTGCACAGGCGACACATGGTTTGTCTAAACTGTGTGGCCAAACCATGCGTAGTTGGTCTTGGAGGAAATATCTTCCACACAGGCGGTGCATGGTTTGTCTAACGGTGTGGCCAAACCGTGCAAGAAGGGTTCTCGAGGCAGTATCTAATGCACGGTTAGCACACGATTTGTCAAACCGTACGAACTAACCATGCAACCACTTAAACAAGATCCTATAAAGGTGGATCTCATGCGTTTTTCCCTTTATATAGCTTGTTTTTCCTCCTAAGCGGCCCTAACTCGGGTTTTTGATTCTCCTAAGGCCAAAGATGGTTCTCCCATCATTCCAGAGGTGATCCTAAGGCTTCTCTTGGCGAATTGAAGCCGGATTCTTGAGGTATGCGACCGTTCTTGTTTGGTTTCTTAGATCTACTTAGATCTACTTCTTCTCTTCTCTCAGTTTCTTAGATCTACGCCCATTATGGGTATATCTAAGTGTGTGGATTCCAAATATGAAGAGATTTGGTCTTGGTTGTGTTAGGAGAAGAGATCTAAGGAGGATCCTTGGTGAATCGGCCCGGTTTTATTGTGCGTTCTTCGTTTGTTGTGGTTTTTGTAAAAAAACCTAAAGGTAAGATGCTTCACTCTTAACTCCTCTTGTTAGAATTGATTGGCTTGGTTTAAAATTGGGTTATTTGAAGGTAATTTATTGTTCAAATCATGGAATAAATCTTCTTTAGTGATGATTTATGGTTAATATGAAATTGTGAAATCTTGGTGAATTATTGTGAAAAGTGATTTGGCTTCTTGAATTTAAAATTTTGATTTTAAATTATGGATTTGATGGAATGGTAAATGGTTTGATGAAAGATGGGTTTTCAATAAAAAGGGGTGTTTTATTTAAATGGTTTGGTATTGGTATGGATTGATGAAATTGGTTCATTCTTTTGTTTTCAATAAAAGTATGGTTTTTTTTGAAATGGTTTGAATTGGTTGAACACACTTGGTTTTGATGGAAATGGTTTTCAATAAAAGGTGTTTTATTGAAAGGATGGTTTTGGTATGATTGTTTTGAATGTGTGGTGTGTGTTCATGTTGCATATACGAGGCTTGGTTGAAATAGGACCTTGTGTTTGGTGCCAAACGTTTAATGGAACATGGGAATTTTAAGTATGAGGCTTGCTTGAAATATGGCCTTGTGCTCGGTGCCAAAGGTGTAATGGAACATGGGAAACAAATACCTTGTGACGACTTGGTTGATCGATGAGAAACCGCTCATGAGTATGGAACTGTCATAACAAAGCACGCATGATTGATTTCACGAGTTGTGAAATGGTTGGGTATTCTAATAATGGATTTTGTTAAATGGTTCTAAAGCTTGATTGGTTATTTTTCTAGAAAAATGAATTGTTGGAAAACTAGTTTCAATTTATCTTAGATGCTTTTGGTTACGAATGGTTTTGGAAACTTGTTTATATTTAGTTATAAAATGTTTTTGAGAAAAGGTTTTATATAAAATGTTTTTATATAATTGTTTCTAACTATTCTATCTTAGTGGTGTGAGTAGGGAAGTCATTGGGGAAAACCTACTGAGTTTTATACTCACCCCTACTTTGTCACATTTTTTCTTTTGTAGATTTTGTGTTCGAGGACACAGGTAAAGGTAACACATCTTATTACTAGTGGCTCGTGGTGATTCTTGGGAGATGTTGTGGAGCTTGGAGCTTATGGAGTACAGATTCTTGGTGTTTTTTGATATTCTTGAATTGTTTATCTGTTGTGCACTTTGATACTTGGTTTGGTCTTCCGTTGTTGTGTACTCTGAGGTGGTTTGACATAAATGAAGTTTGTTTAGTTGGTCTTTTATTTGTTCATGCATCATATAGTGATTGTTTGGTTTATGGGTTTATTTCTTAAAGGGTAAATCATCCCCCACTTGTACTTGAAACCCTTCGGCATTTATTTCCAGCCTTTCGCACCTTGGGGATGTCGCTTAAGTCCATGTAATGACTCGTTGTACTCTTAAGCCCATGAGAATTTTCCGGTCATTACAACCCATCCTACAGTTCTTGGTTCCTTTTGATATTTAGAGTGGGTTTTGATTAGGGTAATAATGCTACTCCTGCCTCTCATTCCCATTATGATTTTCCTTCCCATTATTTCATGATGTTTGGAAAAACCTTAGGGTTCAAATTTGACCCAATTTTGGGATTTTTTCTTGGGTTTTTATTGGTATTCTCTTACTTGTGTGATCCCCCACCATCAAACGTGAAACACTTCAGCTTGATTGTTATTAATTCTTCATAGTCTTTCCCATGATTGACACTTTAATTATGGAACCTTGGATTTGTAAAGATTTAAATTCATTTATTAATATTTAAATGATGGAATTAAATATATTTGAGAATTTTTTTGAGGAAAATAAATTTATACTTGATTTCCAACTCAATCATAAAATTATCTGGAATTGAAAACACGTTTAGAGAATGCTTTATGAAACTGATCCGACATCATGTCTATAAAATTTCATGAATAGATATTATCAAATGAGTTATAATATTTTGAAAAGTAATTTTTTCCTTAAAATAAATTCCTATTTATCACATAAGTTTTTTATTACTATTTTATGTAATACATGAAATTACAAGTATTAATGAAATATTTCAAGAATGGTTTTAAAAAAATGCGAGGTTTTGAAAATGAATTTCAGTTTAATCTTGGTTTCTAAAATATTATTTGGTATTAAAAGAGGATTTTGAAATGGATTTACAAATGATAACTTTTAAATTCAATGATTAGGAAGGTTTATAACTTTAAAGGGAGTTTAAAAAAGCCTTTGAGTTATAGATAATTTTCATAGAGATTTTTAAAAATGTATCATTAGTTTATAATTTTAAAGGGTTAGCTGGAAAGTAAAATTTGTCTTGTTATATTATATAAAGGAGATATTAAATTAATTAAATCCATGTATGTTTGTTTTAATGTTTTATTAGATATATCTTTGGAGATAAATTTTTTTATCTTTTATTTGACGAATAAAATAGTTTTAGAGGCATGTGGTATTTGATAAATTTAAATTTCTTCTGAAGGGTTGTTGGAAGGACCCTTTTTAATGAAATGTGAAATTTTGAAATGGTTAATGAATATGGGAAGATGATTATCTTAGAGGTAAGGGATATTTTAAGTAGATAATTTGGTTCATTAAACTTTAATAACTAAAAAAGATCTTAGATAAGGGTCACAATGTCATAAAGGGAAGAAATCAAAGCATTATTTTCAGACATATAGTCATTATTGTTAAAGTATGTTGTTTTCTTTTCTCACTTAATTAAAACTTAAAAATTCTAAGGAAATGATATTTTTCTAAAATGTATTTTAAAGTTTTATTCATAATAAGTGTTTCAATAATGATATTGTGGGATAATGAACCATTTTATAAGAAATTTTCTTCATTAAAATAGAATAAAAAAATATTTGTAGAATGGTTGATAGTGTGAAATTAGATTTTATTTTGAGATGAAAAATTTACCTTTTAATTTTATTTTTAAATACATCTTGAAAATTAACCTTTCATTAAATGTTAAGAATGTGTAAAGGTGGGTGGTGGCCTACTGGAGTGTAGTTTGTTTTGGGATTGGTTGGTGACTCTTGGAGTCACATGGAGGAATGTTTTTCTTATTATTTTATTTATTTTACTTTAACACATCATATTAATATTAATTTTTCCTAATTTCAATTACTTTAATAAGTGGAACATTATATCTGTGGAGGCCACCATGGGAGTGGAGATAGTTATAGGTGATAGAGTTTAGTAAATAGGGAGGGATTTCATTGTTTTTATTATTTAAATTTATTTTATATCATATTGTTTCTTTTAACTACCAATAATTTTTTTAGGGACATTCAAATTTTAGAAGGGTCATGTAAAAATTATTATTTAAATTTTTATTACCAATTTAATATATTTTATTGGGAAAATAATTCCCACTAATTAAATTTGGTTACATTGGGTGATTTCTACCACCCTGGGGTGATTAGGAATACACTTCAGGGACGTTACCTGCTGAATTGAGTGTCTAGTGGGTAGACGATGTAAGTTTTTTTTGAATAAATGGTATTAGATCCTAGGTTTTTTATAGGGAGTAGGTTATACATCCACCCTTGTTTTATTTTTATGTTTGGAAAATGGAACTTGGATTTTCGGGTATTGAGGGGTAGGAGTGGAGAGTGTTTAACTATCTCTCTTCATTCTGAATCTAAAGTTTCTCAAGGAATTTGGGATTCAAATATTAGTTTATGGTTTTGTTATTTTTTATTTTATATTGATTGATTTATAATTTTTGGGATGAAACTCAAGATGAGATAGTGGAACACAGTGAGATCACATGGATTTGTAACCTATACAGATCACACATACATGGTTATTTATTACTCTTTACACAAGTTGGGTGATTGGAACATGGTCCACTAATCCATGTGGCTAATTCACCCATATCCACTAGTCCTATTTAAGTGGCCTATTGTATTATAATGTTGATCACCTGGATACTGATTAGTGTTTAATAAAGGGTTTTTAGAATTTAAAATACTTTTCAAGTAATTTATTAATGTTCCCCCATTTTAAAGACAATATCTAGAGTTTTAAAATGAGTTACTTATGTAATTTTTAAGGTTTTCATATTGAAATATGTGTTTATAAATGGTTTTAAAAATAAAAATTGATTTAAAGTAGTAAAATTCGGTTTTAAATTTAACAAAATGGGAAATATTTGTTTTAAAGCTGAGGGTTGATCTTACAAATTTTAAAATAGTATTTTTTTGTGTGAAATGTTTTTAGGATGGATATCATTTATCTTTTAATTTATAAAAATTAGTTTTAAATGTGTGAAATTAGTTTTTAATGTATTAAATTTGTTTTCTAATTAAATGAAAAATTAAGTTAGAGTTTGGTTATTTATAAAAAAAATTCAATATAGGAAGTTGGGGGAAAATAAGGGTTTCTGAATGGGGAATTAAAATTTAAAAATTTAAAAGCTTTAGTTCATAAAATATTTTAACTTGTTACATTTTATTTATTGAATTTTATGGATCTCATTAGTGGTGTTATTTATTGTTTTTCTCAAAATAGTTGTTTTGAATTGTAATGGGACTTTGGGTGAGGGTGTCCTTTTTTTATATGCATGGTTTTGGTATTATGTCTCCTCTTCACTTCAAGTATGACTCCTTAAAAATTATTTAGTGTAGTTGGGATTGGGTAGTCATATTTTGGATGATATTATTATTGATTGTTCTTTTTTATCTCTTTTCTTTGTTCTTTATCAGGGATTTCAGTGCTTTTGGATTTTATCATGTCTCATTAGAGTGACTGGATCCTTTAAAGTTTTTAGTTTAGTTTTTGTTGGTTAGGTTGATATTAGTTCCTTAATCATGGGGGAATCCTTGGTTGTGCACTTTAGATATCTAGTTTGAGAGGGTACATATTTTTACATTAGTACCAGGCCCATACAACTCTGCATGGGACATCCTGTCGAGCAGCGATAGGAAGGTGGAATATGGACTTAACATTTTGATGCTAGGGAGGATCTATAATTTGTTGAATTGATATGATTTTTTGGTTTTTGGATCGTTGGGGAATTTTTTTTCTTTTTTTATGTATTTTATTTAATATTGGGTTCCCCCTTAACTATAAAAGAGGGTTTATGATAAAAAAATTTAATTTTTAGTCATTCAGTCACTTCATGTGACTAGAATAGATATAAGACCAATTGAAATAACTTACTAACTGGTATACATTGTACATTTTTGGGATCATAATGATGGGATTATTGGGTATGAGGTCATAATTTGGAACATATTTATCTTGACTGAGGGTAGGAACTCATGTTGTTGAGGAGGCATGTTCAAGGGTTTATGCCTTATTTTCTTTGTTCCTAGTTTCCATGTCATGAGTCCATAATTATTTTAGAAACATTAGATTATTGATAAGGATATTATTTCCTCTAGTATTGGTTTAGTGTATCCTTTTATGTAACATTTTCTCTTTTCCATTACCTACGATTATCCCTTATTTATATTTAGATTTCTTCCTTTGGGTTGTTCTATATTGTGCATATTTAGAGAGTTGGGTTCCATGTTTGAAATAATGGATTGTTTTTTAGTTAGGTACTTCACATGAGTTATTTTAGTTGTAAACTCATCGTGTTTAGTATAGAGTTTTTTAAATGATTTTTCCATCATGAACAACCATTATAGTAGAGTTCTTAAATAATGGGGAGATCAATTTTGGGTCTCTGATCCTTCATTTTTTTCTAGAATTAGTTAGTTTTGAGATATATATTAGGATCTAAAGATGTTTAGTGTTTTTTAAATTCATTTAGTGTGTTAGTTTTTTTATCTTTGGGGGAAATGGAGGTCATATAATGACCCATCCTTTTCAGATTTTATTTTTCTCTTTGAGTATTTTCTTTGAGTTTGATGAATTTATAAGGGAAGAAAATTTTATACTGGGGAGTAATATCACACCCAAACCCTAATATTACTAGTTAATTAATTAATTTTTTGGCATTTAATTTTTCCATAAGGTTTTATGGAACACCTGTTTTAAATTTTCTGTTTTTGGGGAAATTTGGGATACCACATGGTAAACAAATATTTATTGAAAACCATGATGAGGCTATGAAAATGGTTTCTATTAAGGGATAAATACATTTCACATAGTTGGTGCATAGTTTCCCATATCATATAGGATAATTGTGGTGGTGTGATTATGTTCCCAGTAAAGGGTTCATATTTGGTTCACAATTTCTAAAACCATTCAAAAATCATGTATAAAACGTAGTTTCAATTTTTTTTTTATTTTTACATTAATAAAAAAATAAAATAGAAAATAAAAATCCTCATATTTTCCCTTAATCATGGATAGAGCGCCCCAAATAACTACCTTTCTCATGTGATTCCCACATCTATGAGGCCTCCATCTGCATGTGGCCTCCTCTCCCCCATTATGTGGTTCTTAGATCCATTTGTGATTTTGAGCAGCTTCCAGTCTGGGTAATCCTCCTCCTCATTACTCTCTTTCCCCTCATTATTTTCCTTTTCATCATTAAATGTTATTTATCTAAACCCTAGTGTTCTATTTTATCTTTTTTTTGGGTTTCTTGGTTTCTTAGGTTTGTGAGGGTCTTTTTTCTTATGGCAGCCTTATCAATTGAAGGAAAAGTATTCAGACTCGATAACCGTCGATTCTAGGTAGGTTTTCCCTAATTTTAGATTTTTAATTTTATAACCTTAGACTGCTTCAGTTTAAAATTTAGGGATTAATTTTTAAATGATGGTATTAAATTTATTTGAGAATTGTTTGAGATGAAAATAAAATTCTACTTTATTTTCATATCAAGAAGAAACATATCTCAAATTTAAAACTTGTTTAGAATCTTATTTCATTAATCAAGCACTCCTTGTGTTTGAAAAACACCTAAATTAATCTTATGAATGAATTTTATGATTTTGAAAAATGGTTTTTCTTTTTAAAATAAATTCTCATTTGGAAATCAACTTTTTATTTTTTATTTCGTGTAATACATGAAATGACAAGTATTAATGAAATATTTCAAGAATGGGTAGGAATCATAATTTGAGGTTACACAAAAACCTTTTATTTTTAAACAAGTGTTCCTTAATTGTATTTATTTTTTAAAGTGTATTTTGAAATGTATTTTTAAAGGATAACTGTTAAATGGAACGATGAGGCCTATTTGAAAATTTAAAGAGAGTTTGTAAAAACCGTTGAGTTTTAAATGGGGTTTGAGGATATTTTGAAAAGGTACTAATAGATTAAAATTATAATGTCTTGGTTGGAATGTTTTAATTTCATTTTTATATTTGATAAATTTTCTCTTAAATTAATTAAATCCATGTATTTTTTAAAGATTTATTATATATATATTTTTTGATTAAAAATGTATTCTCTTTCATTTTAGGAATGGAATGGTTCTAATAGGAATGTGATATTTGATGAATTGAAATGGAATATGATTGGTTATTGAAAATACCAGTTTTAAATAAATGTATCATTTTGAAATGTGTAAAGCACATGGGAAGACAAGTATCTAATAAAGTAAGGATAATTTATGTATATCCTTTGGTTGATGCCAAATTACTAAATAAACAAAACTTAGATAATAGTCATGGTTTTATAGAGGGGAGAAAAATCATCAATAGGAAAAGGCATGCATGCCTTAATGGATGGTAATATGTGCTGTTCTAGATGGGAAATACTACCCTACTAGTCTAAAAGAATTCACTCTTTCAAAGTCACCTCGTGCATCAGATATTGACCTAATTAGATCATGAGTTTTTTTTATGAGGAACTATAGTTCCCACTAACCATATATGAACTAGGGATTTTCCAACTGATGCATGTTTATTAAATGGTCATGTTTATGATATTTTTTCCTTTGAAAATTCTATTAATGTATGATACTTGATCTCTTTTAAAAGTGTTAAGGTACATTTTTTCCATTCTTTATTATTAAAAGATAAAAAA
The DNA here is from genome assembly GCA_963277665.1 of Viscum album. NCBI lineage: Eukaryota > Viridiplantae > Streptophyta > Magnoliopsida > Santalales > Viscaceae > Viscum > Viscum album. The sequence continues at coordinate 141,358,726 of OY728146.1, forward strand.
TATAGAAAAGTTATGTTTCTAAAAAAATTTTGAAAATTATTTTCATATGGAGTTTTTCCATAATGAACGTGTGTGTTGAAGAAACATTTTATAATTGATTGTTTTCATTGAAAAAATAAATTAATAATGGTTGAGGGCACAAAATTGGTTTTGATATTAAAATTAAAAACATAGTTTTTAGTTGTATTTTCAAAACATGCATGAAAGTGGAACTTTAATTAACATGTAAGTATGTGTAAAGGAATATGGTGGACTACTAGTAACTTTAATGCCCATGAATATATATTTATATTTCAATTTCAGGTTATGTATCAATTTATGATTGGTCTTGGAGAATTTTTGGTTTTGGGGTTGGATGGTGACTTATGGAGTCATATGAATATATGTTAGTTTTATTGTTTTATTTAGTTTAATTTATTACATAGGCCAAATTGGAATTTTCAAGCATTCCTTTACTTTAATCAATGACACATTTTATTTTTAGAGGTCACAGTGGTAATGAAAGCTCACTATAGGTGAGGGATATTTGGGGTGATACATGGATTACATTGTTTGGATTATTTAAATTGATTTTTTATTGCACTATTTTTTATCTACCTAACTGATTAACATGGATGGTCGAATTATGGATGGCTCATGAAAAAACTTCTATTTAAATTATTACTGCTTGATTAATCTATTTTATTGGAAAAATAATTCCCATTAATTAAATTTGATGCGATTTAGTTCTTATTGCCACCCTAGGGTGATTGGGAATGAGGCTCAGGGATGGAATGAGTTGTCTCAATTGTACGATTGATAAATGGAATATTTTTTTGGTAGTCAACTATATTTTTTTTGGGTGTATACCTTTAGTGACCATTGTTTGGCTCTCAGTAGGTGACTGCTAACGTTTTATAGTGGACGATTTTGGTAGTCATTAAAGTCCTTATTTCAATCCATTATATGCAAATATCTTTCAAAAAAGGGAGAAGGATAAATAGATATTTGGGAGAATCACTAAGTACCACTGTAAATTTTAGTTTTCCATATCCATTGTTTTTCCTTCCTTATATGTGACTCATTGATGCTCCTAGATCTTCCATATTATATACTCAATCATCCCAAAAACATTCATGTAATTCCATTAATTAAAAAACACAATATAAACTTTCATCCATAATTCATTTAAAACATAAATTCATTCACAATTGTTCCCATAAATTTCATAATATGAAACATTAATAATGATGATAAACAACATTGGAGAGAAACAGAATCCAAAAGTTTAACATCCTTCTGTCTTTCAATCATAGAATGAAATTGAAATTGTATATTATTAATCACTATGGTATGATATTCCTATGTATTATACTACAATTTTCCAAGTAAGAGGCATGATTTCTCCATATTAATCCTTAAGATATCACATATTATAAGATATTTAATTTTAATTGGTAACATGCATGTTATACCCTATGACTCCCTCATATCATTTAATATAATATAGCTAAACACATCACATATTTTAAATTGTATTTAGGGGAAGTCTATATAAATATACAACATATACTAAAGCCTTAAATACTTTATGTCATTTCACCTTATATATCATTATATACAATTGATGGGATTCAAAATTGTTTATTAGAGGAACTTAGAAGTAGAAGAAACCTTATACATTCAATATGAATACATTAAGACATAAAAAAAGTGTGTACCTTCATCACTATGAGTTCCATATTGTACTCTTTTATGTAGTATGATTGAATGGTGTCACTATAGAAGCAACCAAATTCCCCTTCCCCCTATAGGTGTTACACCAACCTTAGTATCCTAATTCTTAATGAGAGGATCCCAAACCACCAAAGGTGTACTAAGTCCTTATTTATAAAGAAAATGGTGAATGAAAATCAAGATATTACTAGATTATGGATTGAAATCATATTGAGCACACAAAACGTGAGGGATCACATCCCTTTTATAGATTATCTTCATTAATTGAAGAGTCTAAGAACTATAGAATTCAGTTCCATCTCATGGAACTCACACATTACTACTCATTAGAGAGTTTCATTCATTAAACACTTCAAAAAATATAATTTCTATGTAGATTCATAGAATCACAAATCTTATTAAATCATTGTTTTATTTTATTCCCTAGAACCAAAAAATTTATACTTTCAATAATTTATATGTTCAAATAATTGAATATAAATAAACATCTTATCACATTATGAGTGTTATTCTGCATAACTTTAATGCGATAATATACTAGGAATATATGAAACATTTAATGGTGATAATAGTTTATATATATGATGAGAACCATTAAATTCCATGAAAATATTGACAAATATATGTTTTTTGGATGGATGACATATGTCTGACAGGAAACTGATGTTGTTTGGATATCAATTCTTGGGAGATCTTAATACATTGATACTTATTCTATAATGTTTTGAATTAGTTGTCTCAAAGAGCTGAGGTTATGAGAATAGAGCCACCAATAAGAATTCAACGTACATTATGTGTCATTGGATATTTCTATCTATAGATGTGTGTATTGTTCCTTATACTTGATAATATTATAAAAATATATCACAAATCTTGTACTTTTATGTATAGATGAAAATCATGATGATATATTCTCACAACGAGGTTAGAAAAATTGGGTGCGTAATATGTGATATGATATTAATAAATAATTCCTAAAAAGATTTTTACCTTCCCAAATAATGTAAGATTATATATCTATCCCTATGATATAAATTAAAGTATATTTTAATTCAATCACCCTGTAATTTTATTAATAAGTTTATTTTATGAAGTGAAAGAAATATATATACCAGGCATAACTTTTGATTATATAAATAATGTAACATGATTGATGAGATATTGAGAAAAAATAATTATATTACATTATGAGTGTCGATGTGAGTTTTTTTTCATTATGACATTAATGTTTTTCTCTATGGGTTCCTTGATGTATTTCTAGATATAGATCATAGGCTTTAGGAAAGCTCCCCAAATTTTGTGGAGAAAGAATTATAGAGGGTCACAAAATAATTTTATATATAACCTCAGTTAAATTTCATTTTAATTTAATATTAGAATAAATATTATTTTCATGTTCAAGGAATAAAAATTATTTAGGTTATGTTGATCGCAAATAATCAACCCCCAGATATTTGAAATAAAATACATGTGAGTTCAATATTTAATTATTATTTATTCACGAGTTAGTGAATATAAAATTAATTAATTTATTGAATGAATGAATAAAGGAGTGATATTTATTTATTTAAATAAATAGTTATTATTCAAGGTTCAGTAATGTCAAGAAGGATTGTAGGTCGATTTAAGGTTCTTGTTAAAAAAATATATTTTATTTGATATCACTTAAATAAATATTAATTAATTTATTTAATAAATGGTATTTAAATATCCATGTGCTATCATGTGTCACAGTGATAATAATAACTATAATAATATTATTATTTTATGTGAGGTTTACCTAGAATAGAGATACTATACAAGGGCCTTTATGAAATAAAAAATATCTAACCCTATGCATTTAACACAATTTATATCATTACTAGGGTTAAATATTGTTGTGCACAACATAATATCCTTATAGAGTACTATCAATACTAGAGAGAAATTTCACAAGAATTATCTCAAGAATAGGGAGTAATGATCCTCTTCCTCCCAATCAATATCTATAGAACTAGAAATAATCCTTCAAGTCTGGAAGGGATTCTTATTGCGATCAATGATGAATGATGCAAGTTGTTTGGTTATTTTTGTGCTATCACCCAAAGATCCAACTATGGAATCCCAAGGTTCGTTGATCTTGTGTGGATATTGTTAGATGGATTATTCCCTTTAATCCTTTAAACACAACTTTGGTATGAAAATAAATATCAACCGGTTTGAAAATGAAGAAATAATTGATGAAATGGTAATTAATATATATATATATATTAACTATAAAATATATATGAAAAGAAAATATCCTTGAATCTCCTAGGATTTCATTTTTTAATGTTATAAGAATTTAATTAGAATAAAGTGATGAAAAAACCTATTAATCATGGGACCAAATACTTCCCCTATTCCACCTAACGGCCCAAAGACCATAAATTTTATTTATTTATTAGATAAATCCCCCTTTTAAGGGAAGAAGAGGGAACCCAAAAGGCAACAAGAACTTAAAAAAAATCTCACCTGAAGGAAAAAAGGAGAAAAACCAGACTGAAAATGAGAGTCTCCCCTACCCAGCACATTTGATCATGTTAAAATTATTTATTATATCATGATCTAATGAATCATTTTTTTTAAGTTTTTCTTTCTAGTTTTTTTCTTAATTTGGAAGTCTATAAAAAATAATCATTAAGTTCTACATGATCAACGATATTCCATGAATAAGTGTGTAACATTCAAAGCTCCCATATGAAGGTGTAAAAGATATAATATAGATGACACTAATACACAAAATGTTACTAAATAGCACATGTCATGTACCCATGGTCAACCATAGAAGTATAAGTCTTGGAAATCACAACACTTCATGTGAGAGAACAATATGATGTTTCATTACATATCACATATTGACCATCAGTTGGTATGTGGGTTTCTAGGTCTACATGGTATGAAGATAGTGTGCATACTGTGTAATACCACATGGTTAGGCCCAATGGGAATCATGGAAGACATGTAGTCAACATACACAACTTGTTATTAATACACGACATGTATTGACTTCCATCTGGGTGACATAAAAATATGTGTAGTATAAGACAAGTAGTGGTTGGCACACACTATGTAGTATATAATAACCTAATAAAGATGCACATTAAGACCCTAAGTGTGTAGTATGGTTGGATTATAATAAATCACATATAGTTAAACTAGTTATACATGTTGTCTAATTTACACCAACCCACTCAAGGAACATGCTGATTTAAGCGAGTCATGTGACTTAACATGTAGAGAGAATTAAAGAATTAAAAAAACTAAACAACATTGAGTGTAGCTAGAAGTACACACCATGTTATAGGTATTTCCTTGATAACTGCATACTAAGTTATTTTGGCATGAAACATTGAATATTAAATACTTAATTAATTATTTTTCCCTTCATTCTATAGATACATGAAATGTTTGGTTTTGTATAGGTTTTGTACATCATGAGGATCAACAAATTTACACACCATATATATTTTAGGTGTATCATGTTGTCATAAATTCCATTAGGACTACATGGATTGACTTGTGGAATAAAATGTCATGTATATAATGACATTCCTTGTAGGAATACAGGTTGTGAAATTACATTATAATTGAAAAAGACCATATATTGTATGATTCACATGTTGTGTCATGTGAAAGTACATTCCATGTAATAATTTAACATTAGAAATTAGTTTGAGGAAAAGCATTGTAAATGTCATGCCGCCTAAAGTACACACCATTTATGTAATTAATTTTCAATTAAAATAACTTATTTAATTTATTTAAAATTAAAATAGATATGAATCCCAAGGAATTCTAGGATGGAAAACTAAAATAAATTAATGAATTAATTATTATGATAATTAAATTATTAATTTAAAAAATTTATATTAAATAATAGATTGAAATGGATTCTATATAATTTTAAAATCATATTCTTTCCATGTGGGGATAATGATGAGCTTGATGAACCTATGTATAATTTGAGTTTATATTTAATTTAATTATTATTGTGTGAGTTTTTTGATAATTCTATTAATAAATTAAATATGATGATCTTCGTATAATACCTTACCTCTTTTATGTGCGGGTCTTTATATCCATGATTTATTTTATATAACCATAAAAAACAAGTTCATAGAATATGTGTATGAGTAATTATATGTAAAGGAATGAGCTCCTAGGTGTGAGGAGATGGTTCAAGATGGAGGTGAGGTGAAACCAAACAAAGAGATACACATGTTAAAGGTGGAGTACCACAACATGATTCAAACGTGGAACAAGGAGTTATTCTTCTAGAGTGAAATATAAGTTTATCATCCACTGAATTAATTGACCAATATACACATTCTCATGATAATGAAACATATTTATTTATTTTTCAATTGCATGCTTAATTATTTATGTTTATTTGATGTTTAAACGTAATCATAGAAAGTAAATGAATTAACCAACATACAATTCAGAATAGAATTAATCAATTTTGAATAAATTATTTTATGAAGACATAATTAATAATATAAAATCCATATATTATTAAGAATCATGTAAAAGTATAAAATATTAGTTAAGAATTTAAAGAAAATTATTTTGAGAAATATTAAGTCAAAAAATCCTTCCATCTTCTGAGATAAGAAGAACCCATAGTTAAAGTTCTAGTTAAGACATAATCAGGGATATTTTAAATTATATATCTATCTTAATAAAGATAATTTTTTGATCAAACCAAATGTGTATTTAATTTAATGTACCAAGTTTGTTTAATTCCATTTTGAGGTAGGTTGTGATGAAATTCAATTCTAGAATTTCTAGATTGGGCATCCACTCAACGAATCAAGGAACTACATGTAAATGAAGGTTAAAATAACACCTACCTAAATACCTTTTGAGTAATGTTAATGGACATAGTCTAGGTTATGGGAAGAGAAATACATATCCTTTTTACTATAATATCTATATAACATGATATTTTGAATTCAATGGTTTGGGATATTGGGAATTGATAATATAATGGGAGATTGATATGGACAACTAATTAAGACACATTTTGGTAATCATGATAAAGTAATAAAACCTAATTTTATTTTTTTTGTATAAAATTTAATTTAACATGACCTTGACATTATACTTTTAATTTATATTGAAGAAAAACAATCTCCTCGTAGTCATTAATTTCTACAAGTGGTATATAAAAATGTGCATCATACTACACAGAGAGTAGAAATTTTACATGTAAGAGTCCCCAATTATTGACAAAGAGACTTCTATAAAGGCTATTGAGGAAGATATATTTTTATTATAGAAATATATAGATTATCCATTTGATGTTTAGTACCACATATTATCATTAGTGATTACTAATCTCTAGAAGCTTCAGGAGGACATTGATGCTTATACCTTATCATCCCATGCATATGATATCATTTAGAATAAATATAAACATTATAGATATGAGAAATAAAATAAAATTTTCATGTGAAATATTAGATAAGGTACACTAATATGGCTTTATATAGTAATGATTATTAGTTATATTTATTTAATGGAAATTATAGGTTTTAAGTTACCAAAAGAATTGTGAAATGATCTTATTATTTCCTCACTACCTCATATATTTATACTCTTATTCTCTCAAAATATAAGGACATAAGGCATGGAATACTTATAGTACATATGGTGAATAAGAGTAAGGGACATTGGAAGAAGAAATTCCCATCAGTGAAGAATCCAAGAAATGAAGTGGGTGAATTTATTATCAAATATAACATTTTCATTTCTATATTTTTTTTAATAGACATAGTTTTTGGATCTCGCATTTGTACCCAAATACAAGAGCCTTGTAGATTTAGGATGTTTTAAAGAGGTGTGGTGAATCTTCAAGCTACCGATGTAGAAAGTCTAACTACACTAGCTATTGGATACTAACACCTAGATTTTTTGATATGATTGATTGTAGTTTCAAAGAGTTTTTATTATGTTAATAGTGTTACTAAGATTATTATAACCCTATCTAGTTTAGAGAATGATGGATTTTATTCCAATTCTAGGAATAAGAGGTTTTATTTTTATAAAATATCATATATTATGGTATTCCAATATTAATAATGGTATTTATATACTAGAATACAAAAAAATTATTAGAAATAAATTATGAATCAAGTTCACATGACTCGAATCACACCCTGTTTTTGAATTACTTGCATGGTCATGTAAATGATAAAAATTTTAAAAAACTGAAGGGAAATGTTAGGGTCTAATTTTTTTAAATGATATATAAGTAATTAAATACATTTTCCAAGACAACCCGTGAAATAAATATGAAGCCACACTAAACTATCAATGAAGAATAAATGAAATATGTGCACTATTCATCAAAGAACACCCAAAATATCTCAATCACCATCACATGGGATTGAAAGAGATAAATAGAGTGAAATATAAAGGTGTAGAGACTTGTTTTTTTCCTTGTAAGACGTTGGAATATTTCTATATATATTTCCAGATCTAGGTGCTGAGACGACATGAACTTCTGATTCCCAATGTTATAGGAATTAATTTTATAATAATATTATGTATATTTTATACTATGCACATAAATGAAATGTGATAAATCTCAAATGGTTGATCGAATCAGAAATCCAAAGCAACAGTTAAGTCCAGAACATGACGTTTTCCCTAGGTGGGAAATAAATTTTGTCGGCACAGGTCATATGTAGAAAAAGTTATTGAGGACTTAACCGTAAATAAAATAATTAAATAAAATTATTTTATTTTAGAGGATAATTCGAATAAATTATGAAGATGGAATCAGATTGGAAATATAAGACCATCGTTAAGTTCATAATGAAAAGTATTACCTAATCACGACATAAAGTGAGAGGGAACATGTTGTTCAGATCCTATGACTGTTGGTGGGATACCTATTAAATTATATAAATAAGTTAATAAGGAAATAACCTAGGTTTTGTGTCATTACTCCCCTAGCTGGAAGAAGCACTCCTCCCCTCCTTTGTAAAATCAACATCTGAAAGTGCGCTGTCGTGGGCGCCCTCAAATGATTAGTGTGATTTTGGGGTACTTAGGTGCAACAGAGTGGCTGACCAAGGTCGTCTATCAAAGGAGGAAGTGAATTAAAACAACTTTTCAAAGGTATTCTAGAAATAAAATAAGAGAGAATAAAAAAACTACTTGAAAGGATGGAGGGTGTTTGTTTATAGTTTATAAAACTTGAATAAGTTTTCTGTAAGAAGATTGCATTTTTTTTTGTTTTTAATTTTGAAATGAAGTTTGATTAAAAAGACACAACAAGAAGATGTTTTTTTAGAAAATATTTTAAAAGGCGTAATCGATCTAACTCTACATATTTAATAAATTATTTATCATTATCTTTTAAATTAACATCCACTTAATTATGACCCCTTAACTTGTTAACCCCCGGACCATAAGAGAATTAACCTTACCACAAATATGAAGTTAATTAAACCCCAGGTTATATTTGGAACATGTAATCACAACACCCTACTTTGATTGATGTTCTAAGGATAGCTTATGGTCAGTGGAAAATTAAGGCACATATCCATTATAGAAATGAGGATGAATTGTGTTTAAGGATTATATTTTAACTCTACAAATTTATCCCGTATGGTCTTGTATTACCGATTAAGATCGTGCTCTCACAATTTACACAAAATCCCAACCTCCCGTATTTTTGTGTTAATTGTTCAATTGCTTGCTTAGTTTCTTACAATTTAAAAACACAATTCATGGATAATATTAATTGAATTAAAATATCTCAATGATTCAAAATAATTAAATGAAGAGGGTAGAAGATAGATCGATTAATAAAAGACTACTCTTCCATGGGTGGCGTAATTATCGTAGAAAGATTTTTCATGTGCAAAGGTTTATAATGGGTATAACCCAATAATGCTTCTACTGAAGAATTCCAACCCAATTAGGAAGATTAATAGAAGAATAAATTTAAACAAAATAGAAGAAAAGATGAGGAATAAAAGAAGTTCAAAGAAGTTTATTACACAAATGGAAACATTACAAAATGAAGAAGAGAAGGAGGCTTCGATGAGGGGATCCTTGCTTCAAGAGCTACCCCTATTAGAATGGTTGGAGAATTTGGGTGGAATAAATTCTCCTCTGACTCCAATCTCTTAATTTGCGTCCCAAACCCACCAAATGAGAAAAACACGAATTTATAGAGTGGTGGAGAGGCTAGGTTGAAAGTGGTTTCAAGTGTGAATGGGGAATCTCTGACAAATATTTTATGCCAACTTTCATCGCCAATTTGACCACCAAAAAGCGTGAATTGGAAGACTTTCCAGAAGGATAATATGTGAGGATTTGAGTAACCTATCTCATATAAAAATTTGGGGTCAATAAAAGCCCAGATGAAGGAGTTATGTTTTAAATACAGAAGCTTCTTCATTCTGACGTGTCCAACCCACCTTTGACTTTATGGCCCAATTACTACATCTAAATGCATTCTTTTTATTTAGTGTCCTGAATAAAAGTTGTATCCCATGAAGTAAGGAACATATTTAAAAAACTATTAAATTCAAATAATTCAAATAATTCAAATAAAAATATTTATGATTGAAATACTACAGTGATTTTAAAAGGGTAAAATTGAAATTTTCATCAAATATTCAAATGAATGATCTAATCCCAAGTACTTTATAATTAAACATATTTAACACAATGTGAGAAAATTATATCATTTATTATCAATACAATATTCAATAAAATAATGTTTTATCAACTCCCCCATACTTACCCTTTTGCACTCCTGAGCAAAACCTCATATCAAGTAAACATCAATATCAAATCAAAACCAATTTTAAAACACATATCCTTGAGATCAATCAATTTCACACCAAGAATAAAAAGATATCATGCCTCATAAAAAACCTTATTTCTAGTTCTCCATTTATATCATTCAATATATTTCCACTTCATTTATCCTCCCATACATAAAACACTTACCTCGCTTGAATTTTCTCTCATCACTCAAATATCAATTTTTTTGCAATGTCTTTCTCATACAAACTCATAAAAGGGTCACCATAGGCTTAATAAATTCCTAAATCACCACCCGACATGAGCCAAAGACATATGTTTATCATGAGGACTTTTCAGGGTTGTTCTGTGTCTTTCGGTTGGTAGGATCAAGGTGTGAAAAATTCTGGGGCCGAATGAGGAGGGCTTGACTCTTTTTGAAGCAAAATTGCTTTAATCTAATTTTCACTTAAATATGGTCTTCTCCTCAATCCCCATAGTATCAATTCAGATCCATAATCATGAAAATTCATGAAAATTTTACACCATTCATCATTTCAGCATAAAAAATGTCAATCCTCTCAAACATGATTTTTTTGAAATCTCCAGATAGGCACATATTTCCACATCAATTAGAAGATCCAGAAAAGGCACAACTTCACTTATCATGAAAGCTCCAGAAAAGGCATAAATTTCAATATAATTACTTTCTTCAGCAGCAAACACATCTCTTCAAAATTTAATTTCCCACCCAAAGTATCACAGAATGTGGTAGCACAACACAAGATAGATTCCCCCACACTTAAGCTCAACTAGATTGTGCAATTTCACTTTAAGAGTTGGTTGGATAGGGAAAATTGGCTTGTAATGTGGCTAACCTAATAGGATGTTCATGGATTCTAAGGGATACAAGGATTAAATGTTCAAGGTAGGCCATTATAAAAAAGGATTCTTTGAAATAGGGGCTTTAATACCAAACAAATGCCTCAATCATTTAAACACAAGTACCCCAAAACTTCAAGTTCTGACCGGAATAAATCAAATTATGGTTAAATCAAGCATGGTTTGGTTCTCTCAAGAAGTGAGGTGAATTTAAAGAATATGAAAATAATGGTTCAGAAGCCTCACAAGAAAGTGATTTCAAATATAAAGACAGTGAGATGTGGCATGAGATTCAAAATTCAGTGTACTTTTCATGAAATTACTAAATATTTAAACTTGAAACAAAGTCATTTTCATTATTCATTTAATCTAAGTTTCATGGGATAAATTTTTTCACTTATTGATATGGATTTAAAAATGGTTATGAGAATCATTTCAGCTCAAAAGTTTCAAAAACACATAGAAAATTGTAAAATACACACAAAATTTGAAAAACACACTTTTTTTATTTTTATTTTTTAAATCAGGAAAATAATTGTAACTACTAAACTAAAAGGTTCCCTCCCCCACACTTAAAATATTGCATTGTCCTCAATGTGAACCCATGAGATGATATATGCACATGAAATTCAGAATTTTTAAATAGGAGAAATAATATAAAAGTGAAAGGGTTATGAACAGCCTGATGTGCTCAAGTGATGAGGGGGTTATGCAGTGTGATAAAATCCACTACATTAGTAGGAAGTCCCTCAATGTATCTCTTCAAACGTTTCCCATTGATTGTAAAGCTCCTTCCAGTGTCCTCTTGTGTGATCTCCACTACACCATAAGGAAAAAATTAGATACAATATAAGGACCTAACCATATGTAACACAACTTACCAGACATCATCTTCAGTCATGAACTGTAGAGAAGAACTTTCTATCCAACATGAAACTACCTTTGTTGGATCATTCTATCATGAGCTACTTTTGATCTTTCCTTTTAGAGCCTTGAGTTCTCATATGAAGACAATCTAATCTCTTCAAGCTCTTGAATTTGTAGCTTTCTTTGGATTTCAGCTTGGGCCAAATCCATGTTGCATTTCTTTATAGCCCAATAAGCCTGATGCTCAACTTCCACGGGGAGATGACACACTTTCCCAAAAACAATCCGAAATGGGGACATACCAATGGGTGTCTTGTATGCTGTCCTATAAGCCCACAATGAATCATCCAAGCGCTTTCTCCAATCCTTCCTATTTTGCTGCACAATTTTCTCCAATATTTGTTTCAAATCACGATTTGAAACCTAAGCCTGGCCATTTGTTTGGGGGTGGCATGGTGTTGATGTTTTGTGGGTCACCCCATACTTTCGAAGGAGGGAACCAAAATTCCTATTTCAAAAGTATGTCCCTTGGTCACTGATGATGGCCTTTGGTACTCCAAACCTGCAGAAAATTTGAGCCTTGAAAAAATCCACTACAACATGAGAATCGTCAGTCTTGGTGGCCTAAGACTCCACCCATTTACTCACATAATCAACAGAAACCAAAATATAAAAAAATCCAATTGAACTAGGAAAAGGACCCATAAAATCAATGCCCCATACATCAAAAATCTCACAGAATAGTATGGGTTTTGGGGCATCTCATGTCTCCTAGAAATATTCCTAGTGTGATGGAAATGAGAGCATGACTTACAAAACACATGGGAATCAAGAAATAATCTAGGCCAATATAATCCAGAGTCCAAAACTTTCCTAGCTATCCGTTGGGGTCCAAAGTTTCCACCACAAGCAAGTGTATGACAAAAATACAAAACAGACTCAAACTCATGATTGGGAACACACCTCCTAATGACTTGGTTACTACACAAGCGCCAGAGGTAAAGATCATCCCACACATAAAACCTAGACTCAATTTTTAATTTTTGGACTTGATGCTTCTTCAAATTTGCTGGGATTTCCGAGGAAACAATGTAATTAACTAAATCAGCATACCAAGGATGTGTACCTGAGATGGTATAGAGATGCTCATAGGGGAAAGTGTCCCGAAGTGGTACCTGGTCCAAGGTGTCAACCTCTGGTGTGTGAGTAATCCTACTCATATGGTCCGACACCAAGTTTTCTGACCCCTTTTGTCCTTTATCTCAATATCAAATTCCTGAAGAAGGAGTATCCATCAGATCAGCCTGGGCTTTGCATCTGGATTCTTCAAGAGGTACCTCAGAGCTGCATGGTCAGAAAAAACTACTTTAGAGCCCAATAAATACGAACAAAATTTATCTAAAGAAAATATGACAGCAAAAAACTCCTTTTCTGTGGTTGTGTAGTTTGATTGGGGTGAATCTAGTGTCCTCAATGCATAGGCGATCACATGTGAATGTCCCTCCACCCTTTGAGATAAGACAGCTCCAACCGCGAAGTTGGAGGTGTCACACATAAGCTCAAAAGGAATCTCCCACCGTGGGGGCTGTATGATAGGTGGAGTGTTCAGACACTTCTTTATCTCATCAAAGGAAGTCCCGCAAGAATAATCAAAATTGATGCCAATATCTTTTTGAAGCAATTGAGATAAGGGTAGAGCGATGTTACTAAAATCTCTGATGAAGAATCAATAAAATTCAGCATGTACAAGGAATGATCGAACATCACACACACATGTAGGATATGGGAGGGATGAAATAATGTCTACCTTTGATTTATCAACTTCAATTCTATGTTGTGAGACTATATGACCTAAGAAAATTCCCTTTTCTACCATGAAATAACATTTTCCAAAATTTATGACCAGATTCTTCTCAATACAACGATGCAACACATCACCCAAACTAGAGAGACATTCATCAAATGAGGATCCATAAATTGTAAAATCATCCATAAATAACTCCATGTAGGTATCAATGAAATATGAGAAAATACTCACCATGCATCTCTGAAAGGTACCTGGGGCATTGTAAAGTCCAAATGGCATCCTTCGATAAGAAAAGGTAATGAATGGGTAGGTGAATTTCGTCTTCTCCTGGTCCTCTACTGCAATGGGAACCTGAAAATAGCCTAAAAATCCATCCAAGAAACAATAGTGTGTCTTCCCAACTAGTCTCTCAAGCATCTGATAAATAAATGGGAGGGGGAAATGGTCTTTGCGAGTGGAATGATTTAGTTTCCTATAATCAATACACACACGCCAACTATTTTGTACCCGCATTGGAACTAACTCATCTTTCGCATTTTTAACAACAGTAACACCAATTTTCTTAGGCACAACCTGAATAGGACTTACCCACTAAGAATATAAAACGGGATAGATTATACCTGCCTCGAGCAATTTTTCAACCTCTTTTTTAATAACCTCCAGAAGGGTTGGATTGAGTCTCCTTTGTGGTTGCCTCACCAATTTAGCCCCATCCTCCAAAATAATCCTATGCATGAAAATAGAGGGGATAATACCTAATATGTCAGCCAAGGTCCACCCGATTTCTCTGATGTTCTCCCTCAAAAGATTCGAAATTTTTTCTTAATGTTCAAAAGGGAGATTGTTAGAAATGATAATAGGTAATTTCTCACCACTTAACAAGTATGAGTATTTGAGATTTGGTGGCAATGGATTGAGTTCTAGTGTAGGGGGTGGTGTATGGATGGAGTCATAGAAGGAACTAAAATATGTACAAAAAGAGCATCAGTATTAGAATATACATCATCAAAATCATAGAATAAATCATAAAATCCATCAACATACTCAACATCCATGTCATAATTAGGGTTCACATGATCAAAATCAGAATATGTTTCCATTTCAAAATCAAATTTTAGAGAGTATTTTTTTAGAAACGGGTGTGGAAGTACTCTTAGAAATCATACTAGAACCAATAATCATAATCTCCCTAAGCATAGGACAATCCAATTCCATGGTGTTTTTACTTGGTGGTTCAAAATGGGAGATAACAAAAGCAGAATGGTCCTCAGAGGGGTACTTCATAGAGCACATAACATTAAATATCACAACTTCATCCCCAAATTCCATGGAAAGTGTACCCTGATTGACATTTATGATAGTTTTTGCAGTTTTGAGGAAGGGTCTACCTAAGATAATGGGGGCATGGGAACTTACCTTATCATCCTCCATTTTGAGAACATAGAAGTCTGCTGGAAAGATCACGTCTCTTACCCGAACAAGTACATCCTCAAGGACTCCTGCTGGATATGTCGTAGCTCTATTCGCTAATTGCACCACTACTCTCATCAGTTTCAGCTCACCAACCTGCAAAGAAGAGAATACAGAGTGAGACATCACATTTATGGAAGCTCCCAAATCACAAAGTGCATCATAAAAGTGTAACTACACTATGGTTCATGGGATAGTGAATGTCCTGGGATCCTTGCACTTTGTTAGCATTGCTAGAGTTGGTGCAATTATTGCTGACACATTCCTTCCAAGATTGATCCTCTCATTTCCCTTGAGCCCTCTTCGATTGGTACAAAGTTCCTTTAAGAATTTCTCATACCTTGGAATTTGCTTAATGGCTTCAAGTAGAGGAATGTTGATCTCCACACACTTGAATGTGTCCAAAACCTCCTTTTTCATTGCTTCTTCAGCCATCTTCTTGGTTTGAACAACCCTGTTTGGAAAAGGAAGGGGTTTAGGAGGAACATCATCAATATTTTTCTTACCTTTATCTTTCTCCTTATATTTCTCATCAGTTGGTATGGAATGGGGCTTCTCCGGAGTTAAGGTGAATCCCGATGGAATGGTAGGTGTAGATGTGTTGTTCATTTGCTTCCCAATTCTCAATGTGATGGCACTAACATTCCCCTTTGGATTTGGAGTGGGTTGGGAAGGTAGATTTCTATAATTATTACTCACAAGTTCATGGAGGGTGGTTGCAATCTGTCTCATTTGAGTCTTCAACCCCCTCAACTCCGAACCTTGAATCTTCAGATCATTCTGTTGATTAAGAACAATTTTTTTCAAAATATCATCAGTGTTAGAGTCTACCTTGTGTTGGATATTCCCTTGTTGCTGACTTGTTGATGTTTGAGCTTCGAATATCTTTTGGGGTTGTTGGAAACCCTATTAGTAAGGTGGAGGCTGCTAGAATTTTGGTTGAAAAGGGGGGCCTTTGTTGTTGCCCAGATCCATACCTCATGTCTGATTGATCCTTCCACCCTTGGTTGAATGTTGGTGAAAACGAGTCATACTTCTTTTGGGGATATGGTTGTTGTTGTTGTTGATGATATGGTCTCCCAGAGAACACTGCTGCACAATCTTCTGTTTCTTGGAGTTGTGGGAAACAGTCAGTTGGGTGGCTTGTCTCAGTGAAAATACCACAAGGCCTTGAAGGAGGGGGTTGGGATGTCTTTTGTGCCAAAGTAATCTGTCTCACCATAGTTGTCAATTCTTCCAACTTGGTATCAATCAAATGACTTTCAAGAGAATATGGACTTACCTGATGTACTCCACTAACATGTGGTGTACCTCTATCGCCAAATTGTTGGGAGTTTTGGGCCATCTTGTCAATCAACGCACGTGTAGCTATTGGTGTCTTGTCCACTAATGCTCCTCCAGCCGCGAAATCCACCATGCTCCTCTCCATAGGTGTGAGTCCTTCATAAAAGTACTAAATGAAGAGTTTCTCACTGATTTGGTGATGTGGACAGCTTGCACACAACTTCTTGAATCACTCCCAATACTCATACATTGACTCCCCTTGTGCTTTCTTGATCCCTAAGATCTCTTTACGAATTGATGTGGTCCTCGATGCTGGAAAAAATATCTGCAAGAAAAGACATTTCAAATCATTCCAACAAGTTACATCTTCGGGTTGTAAATAATACATCCAGTCTTTTGCAGCTCCATCAAGTGAGAATGAGAATGATCTTAGTTTGATTTGATCTTCACACATTTATAGGTTTTACGGTTGAGAAAACCACATTAAATTCTTTCAAATGTTTATTTGGATCCTCACCAGAGAGGCCATGAAACTTTGGAAGTAAGTGAATTAACCCGGATTTTAGTTCAAAGTCTGATTCGAGATTTGGGTATGAAATACAATTTGGTTGATAGTTAATATCAGGTGCAGCCAATTCTCGAATGGTTCTATTAAGTTCATTTCCATTATTTTCAGCCATTGGTTCTTATTTTATGGTTGAATTTGAATTTCTTCCAATTTCAATGTTCTGATATTGGAGTAATTCTCCAACTGGTTGAATGTTGAAACTTCCCATAGACTGAGAATGTCTGATTTGTGCTCGAAGGCTACATTCAATCTCAGGGTCAAGATCTAAGAGATCCTTGGGATTAGTTCATGTCATAAATCAATGAAAGATGAAAAGAAGGAAATTGGACCATAGTAAAAGAAAAATTAGAAGTTTGAGTTGATGGTCTAAAAAGAAGTAGAAGAAAATAAAAGAAGAAGAAAAAAAATCAGATTGGGTAAAAAAGGAAGAAAGAAGAGAGGAAGAGAATAAAATGTAAAATAAAATAAATACCTCTAATTGGTTGAAATAATTACTTGCCTCCCTGGAAATGGCGCCAATTTGAAAGTGCACTATCCTGGGTGCCCTCAAATGATTAGTGTGATTTTGGGGTACTTAGGTGCAGCAGAGTGGCTGACCAAGGTCGTATCTCAAAGGAGGAAGTGAATTAAAACAACTTTTCATAGGTATTCTAGAAATAAAATAAGAGAGAATAAAAACACTACTTGAAAGGATGGGGGTGATTGATTATATTTTATAAAACTTGAAGAAGTTTTCTGGAAGAAGATTTCATTTTTTTGTTTTTAATTTTGAAATGAAGTTTGATTAAAAAGACACAACAAGAAGATGTTTTTTTAGAAAATATTTTAAAAGGTGTAATCGATCTAACTCTAACTCTTCAATAAATTATTTATCATTATAATTTAAATTAACATCCACTTAATTATGACACCTTAAATTTTTAACCCCCAAACCTTACGAGAATTAACCTTACCACAAAGATGAAGTTAATTAAACCCTAGGTTATCTTCGGAACATGTAATCACAACACCCTACTTTGATTGGTGTTCTAAGGATAGATTATGGTCAGTGGTAAATTAATGCACATATCCATTCTATAAATGGGGATGAATTGTGTTTAGGGATTATATTTGAACTCTACAAATTTATCCCGTATGGTCTTGTTTTACCGATTAAGACCGCGCTCTCACAATTTACACAAAATCATGACCTCGCGTGTTTTTGTGTTAATTGTTCAATTGATTTCTTAGTTTCTTACAATTAAAAAACAAAATTCATGTATCATATTAAGTGAATTACAGTAGCTCAATTATTCAAAATAATTAAATGTAGAGGGTATAAGATAGATCAATTACTAAAAGACTACTCTTCCATGAGTGGTGTAATCATCGTAGAAGTGTTTTGCATGTGCAAAGGTTTATAATGGGTATAACCCAATAACGCTTCTACTAAATAATTCCCACCCAATTAGGAAGATTAATTGAAGAAGAAATTTAAACAAAATAGAAGAAAATATGAGGAATAAAAGAAGTTCAAAGAATTTTATTACACAAATGGAAACATTACAAAATGAAGAAGAGAAGGATGCTTCGATGAGGGGATCCTTGCTTCAAGAGCTACCCCTATTACAATGGTTTGAGAATTTGGGTGGAACAAATTCTCCTCTGCCTCAAATCTCCTAATACACGTACCAACCCCACCAAATGAGAAAAACACCAATTTATAGAGTGGTGGGAAGGCTAGGTTCAAAGTGGTTTCAAGTGTGAATGGGGAATCTCGGACAAATATTTTATGCCAAATTCTACCACCCATTTTACCACCAAAACGCATGAATTGGCCGACCTTCCAGCAGGTTCATATGTGAGGATATGAGTTCCCTATCTCATCTCAAAATTTGGGCTCAATAAAATCCCAGATGAAGGAGTTATGGTTGAAATACAGAATCTTCTCCATTCTGACATGTCCAGCCCACCTTTGAATTTATGGCCCAATTACTCCATCCAAATGAATTATTTTTATCTAGTGTCATGAATAAAAGTTGTATAAAATGAAGTAAGGAACATAGTTACTAAATATTAAGTTCAAATAATTCAAATAAAAATATTTATTATTGAAATACTACAGTGATTTTAAAAGAGAAAAACTAGAATTTTCATCAAATATTCAAATGAATGATCTAATCCCAACTACTTTCTAATTAAACATATTTAAAACAATGTGAGTAAATTATATCATTTATTATCAATAAAATATTCAATAAAATAATGTTTTATCAATGCCATATATTCAACGGATCATGATGGCGCTACAAATATGGGTAGATCAGTGAACGACAAAAACATCCATGGATCTAAATCATGGCAGGACTTTTCTTTTGTATTCCACATCCTTAGTTGAAATTATTGTTTGATAAATTTCATCTGTTGTCAATTCTTCTTCTTTGAGCATCAACGATGATGGCCGAACTAACATGGGCATCTATTAATCTATCTTTGGATCCCATAATGTCATGTTCTTCATATGTTCTTATCTATTCTTCATCATTAACATTTTTTACATATGAAAACAATGAATAATCATGAAGAGAATCATAGATTTGTGTAGGTCATGATCCAAGGATTCTAAATCTCTGACCATTTCATGTTTTGGGCACTGGAGGAGGCCCGATGGTCTGTGGAAGGGACCAATTACTTTTTTTATGACAAAAAATTATCAAATCTTTGAGAAGAGCATGATTCTATGTTCATTGAGACCTGAGGAATCCATATCTGGTTTCATTTCACATTTTGGAGCATTAGAGGAAGCCCGATGGTCCGTGTAAGGGACCACCGGTGTGCAACAGTCGCATAAGCCACGAGGCGGGAAGGACCGTAGGAGCTGCGAGACAATGGTGTGGAGTGTGGGGCATGGACAAGTGTGAGGAGGGCTAGTGGGACAACGATGTGAGCTGCCTAGGTTAGAGGGACGAGATGTAGTGGGATGGGGTAGGCTGAGGTGGGTTGAGCGGGTCTTCGGACTGGGGGTTCAAACCACCATATCTTATAAATAGATAATCCTTTTTACATTTTGTCTACTATGACATGATCCTAGTATCAAGACATACCTTTTGAGGCTAGTTTGAAAATTTAATGATTCAGGCTCATGGATCCATTTTACAAAACACCTATGTATAATAATAAAAATATGATTATTATTATTGAGGAATTTTTGTATCGGATATAAATCCTACTTACTATGTCCAATTGATTCACCCTTAGTGCTATATAAACCCTAGATTTTAGGAGGATATTTAAGGAACAATTTTAGATGTTTAAATTAAAATTGAGGTATGGGACCCACGAAACCCGATTCTGGTGTGTTGTGGTGAAATGAAGATTTTACACCGGGTGTCCATTTTGGAAAAATGAAAAATTGATCCCATGAGACTTTACAGGAGTATAATAATGGTGGGATCCATATAATTTATTTTTGGATGAAGGCATGATCCCCATGATGCACCATTCGTGTATGATGTTGAGAGATGCAGATTCTTGATCGGGTGTCTGATTGAGGTGAATGAATAGTCGATCCTATGAACTTTTCTTCAAGGATAAAAATAGTGTGACCCATTTAGTTATATGGGTATTTTTTAAGATTCATTTTAGTGAAATTAATTTTCTTCCCTTCAGACCAACTACAAGCATCATGCTCTCATCTTCCTTTTGGTATAGGTACCATGTACTCTAGGAGTACACTGGCATACCTAGGGGCACTTTTTCTCAGTTTATTACCTGAGAATGGATAATTAAATGGATAGTAAACAAGGTTTTCTCACACATAATGTGGGCCTCATATGTGTTGTGTACATCTTAATAAATCTCCTTCCTTTTGTATATCCTTCTTTTGGACTCATATTTTGGCTAGTGGGTAGCCTATAATGAGTGTTTTTTTTGCGTAGAACATGATTCTTCACTTGGTAGGGAGTTTTGAGATATGATGTGAGATGTTACATTCATGATTCCTATCTAAGTTGATTCTTGATTGTGGATGTGATTAGGAAGAATCATTAAAGGCTTCTTTATGGGTGATGATCCCCCTAACATACTTGGGCGTGCATCCCCAATAACTAGAGTGTTGAACCCCCATCGACATGGGAATGGGTCCTCTATATCTACTTTCGAGAGCTGATCACCCTAACGTACTGGGGTGAAGATCCATGATGACAATAGTTTTTACCCCCCATCGGCATGGGTGCAGGTACTCAACAATGACATGATTGGAAATACCCTAAAGAGTATACCCTTCACCAGGGATCGACAGTGGGTCCCTACCAACTTCTGGGTGTTGATCCTACTGACGTACTAGGGTGCGGATCCCCGATGACTAGAGTGAACTCCCCTGATGTAATAGGGTGCAGTTCCTCTCAAGTTCATGAGCCATGGATTATGGGACACAGTAACGAGATAGGGTTTGACATACCTTTGGACTCATGAGAATTTGAGACAATTTCCCACCGAGATACATCCTTGTGAAATTACCTAAAACCCAGCGGTCGAGTCAGTTCTACCCAAAGCAGATAGTATCAAGGTGTGGTGTCTGAGTCCCTTTGACTTGTGTGTTTGGGGTAGATGCATGGAATGATGGGCATCACTATTGGATTTCTTAACATATTGGAGACACTTATTCTTGGGCTGAGTTGTGAGATGAAGATCCCCTTACTCGCTTATTTGGGATTCTTTTAATGAGAATATATATATATATATATATATATATAGTTTCAAAAACTACTGCTTGGGTTTTGGTCAATCTTCTTCTAGGAGTGGTGAAGATGTGCGGGGTATGCCACATCATCATAATTATTATATTTTTATTCAATGGAGAGAATACAAGAGACAAAAAGGACCTGGGAAAAAGAAACTCCATGAATAGGGAGTCTAAAATAATGGAGACCAAGGGAGTCTGCACAAATTAAATTCACTCCCTCATGCTTCTGGGAGGTGGAATTGGGGAGGGAGATGTCATTAGAGCCAGAGGAAACTAGGGAAGCAAGGTGACCTGTGACTTTATTCCCCTCTCTCTAGGTGTCTGTAACCTGGATGTTTCTTTTTAAAAGATCTCTATATCTTTTTATGGTGTACATGATACACCATGGGATGGAGACTTTATCTAGAATAGAGTAATGTATGATCCTCCAGTCAGTTTCCACTTGGGAGATTTCTATATTTTTCTGATTACACAGATTGAGCATAGTGTGAACTGCCTTGGCCTCCACCTGAAGAGAGTTTCCATTTACGATGTGGGATATGAAGTCTAGGATCACACTCCATCCCGAGTTAAGAACCACTCATCCACATCTCATGATACCTAAGATTCCTGATACATCTATGTATAACTTAAGACCATTTGATGGAGGACTCCATCTTACCCACTACCCCCACATTCTGTCCATGGGAGGATCCAGATCGGGACATGCCTGCAGAATCTGTAGGGAGGGAGATTCCCACTAGTTCCTGAGAAGGGTGAAAATATCAATAATAAGGCATTTGGTTCAAAAAAATATGGACCTCCTTGTTGAGTGTAGCGCCTCAAATCTAGCCCTGTTATGGGCCTGCCATAGGCACCGGCAACCAGTACTAAGGACCACAGACTGCACCATCCTCTCCAGACCTTTAACCAGTGTTCCTTGTAACCAACTCTTGAAAAATAAATACCCTTTATTCTCATTATAGGAGATTTATGTAAAGGCTCCAAAGCACTGAAACAAGGCCTGATCCCTCTCTCCTTCAAAGAAACTATGATTTATGCTCTCCTCACTTGTGTCTAGATGAGTTTGCTTTCACTCTCTTGTTGGGTTGAGCTATTCTAATTTACTGTACCATATTCTATCTTATGTTTTTATCTACAATGTATATCTTACTTCTCCCCCTTCACCTTTTTAGGGCATCCAACTGAGTATTTTTATACTCACCCCTGCACAGGGTTTTCCCGCACATGTCGTGCCTTATCAATACAATGGACAGGTTGATCATGATTTCAAATGAGCTTAGGGATACAGGTTCTTGGACCGTGTATGGTGGTCATATATTGGGATCTAAGAGTGGGGATATATCATCTATTTTACTTTTTTAGTTAATTTCAGGTTTTTTCACTTTTTTGGTTGGGTGTGTATTTTACCTCTTTTCCTTTAAGTTTACATTACTGAACTTGTACTGTTTTGAGGTCCAGACATGTGTAATTTATTTAAAGAAGTGTATGATCTTTTAATTATTTCCCTCTAGACTTTTTCATTGAGTTGGATGTGTGTGGTTTTTTATAGATACTTAGGCAAAGTCATCCTCAAGTTTTTTGTGCCTTCGACGCTAATTGCCACCCCTAGCTTATGGAGATGGGCTTGGGGTAGTTAAGGATCGAGCCCCAACATGGGTCGGGTCATGAAAAATTGGTATCAGAGAAATTTGATTCTTTGAGATGTTGTTCAGAATTATATCTTTAAGAGGATTTTTTAGATTTAGGGAAATAGTGTCAATGTGTCTTGAGAGAATATCTCAGGCCAAGGAGTCCCGTGATAGTGTGGCGACCAACGTAGCCATTCACTAGGACAATGATTTTCCGCTTGTCGACTCAACATGACAAGACATTTTTTTCAAGGATCAATGGTACATGAATTATTTCAGATCGAGTATTTGACTATCCTTCTTGAGACAAATCCTTATTTTCATTCTTATATACATATATATATATATATATATTCTCATTTGACCGTTGTACTCCTTGATATCTTTCAATATGCCTCCATGATGATAGACATCCAAGATACTAGCTCCAATTCGTGATGAAAACCCTGTGAGAGATGCGACCTTAGTTCAGGGTCCATCCTAAGATCTTCCTTCTCTAGTTGGGTAGGTAGCAGAAACTCCACCTATTGAGTAGTAGATATTTCTAATATAGAAGATTGATGATGTGAATGGGTTGATCACACTTCATGAGTTCCATCATCAGAGACTGATAAGGTTCTACAGTGATCTATATCTACAATGAGCGTAGGATTTTCCAGATCCAGAAGTCCACCTATTTTGGATTGTTCGGACATTGATGGATCAAATGGTGTATTTGGAAATTGGTCTTTTATAGGGAGTGGCTTGGCATTGGTGGTTCTTGGTTACTCTGATGTATGATTAGTCGACACTCTCATGGGATGACTTGCAGAAGCTATTACATGAATAGTACTACCCCTTCTGCTTATCCTTCATCCAGGTTTCATATATTTTAGAGATTTAGTAGGGGGGATGATGGTGAAAGAATATGCGGATAGGTTTATAAACCTGACTCGGTACACTCGGGACAAGATATGCGAAAGATACTTTTGATCAAAAAAGTTTGAGCAGGGACTCCATAGAGAGATTTGTTCTAGCATGGTACCCTTACATCCCCACCTATACTGGGATATTAGAGAAGGCACTGGTTATAGAGAGAATTATATCAGAGGGATGATAAATAGCTGGTTTTGGTAGTGGGCACGATAGAGCCGAGACATCTGCGGAAGCTAATAGATGTTAGTTGGATGGGTCCCGAAGCAGGAGGCCTCCTATTGATCAGGATCAAGAACATTTTTAGGGACAGTGAAGAGCACAAGGGAAGACTTAGGAGGGCCGATGCTATTATTTTGATAGGTAAGGTCACATAGAATGAGACTGCAAGACTAGATGTACTGAGCATCCAAGGTAGGTAGCAGATGGACCACCACAAAAAAAAATCATCCTAATCAGGGATCCCCCAGGTAGGGATTGGGTGGTCCTGAGGGAGGCGATACTGGAAGTGGAGTATGTGGAGATTTGGGTGGTGGAAGATGCTACAAGTTCCTTCCACTAATGCCACCAGGAGGCCCATGTCAGGCTAAGGGAGCTGGAGGCTGGGGCCGTGGATTGATGAAAGCTTTGGATGTCTAAAATATTATAGTGCATTAGATGATAAGAGGTGCACCCTATTTCCTTTAATCTTTTTTGTAGTAGAAGTTGTTAGACACTATGTCAGGTACTCTTACCTCTCTTCTTCTTTATTTAGTTTTTAACAGGGTGATGCAGGGAGTCGGTGTAACCCTGTGTCAGTGTTTTTCATCATAGTTTTGAATGAAGGAGGAAGAGGGGTCCTTCCCCCTCTAAGATGATTTTTTTGTGATGCAAGAAAAAGTGTTTGGATGACTCAGTGCTGCCCAAAGTGGATAGTATTTATGTGTGGTGTATGAGTCCCTAAAACTTGTGCATTCAGGGAAGGGTTGTGTAGTGGAGTGTCAGAGTAGGTCCTGGCATTGCGAGGGGAGTTTTTCTATATGACATGATTTTTCTTGGGATACCAACAGTGGGTGTGGAAGAGTGTCTATTTTGGGGTTACTCTCCTTACAGGATAGTCAAAGATAGGTAGGTTATTCCATGTTCTTCCCTCATCTATCTTATTGGGGTTGGATGAGTTTACTCACTTACCTTGTTCGTGGGTACCTTTGGGTGCTCGATGTTCAAATAGAGGTCGAGTTGATTGAGGCCCCATGAGAATAACTACATGACACAATACATGGTTCTCATAGTAGTAGTATTCACCTTGATTATGTGGAGACACTACCTTCAGGGATAACACTTTTTGGTTTACTTAGACTTCTTGGGTTTTAGGTATGCCTTTACTTAGGGAGACCTGAACTTAAGACAGTAACGCTGGTTAAAATTCCTGCAAGACTATGAAATTGAGATAGTTTATACTCTAGGAAAGGGAAACAATGTATTATATTCCATTAGTATTAATTACCATGAACAATTAGTGCAGGAAGTTTCAAAGCTATTAGCTTCCCTGTAGTTGACCCTGGTAGAGCAGGAGGGTGCAAATTTCTTCAGTCTATAGTGTTGACTCCTTCACTTCTCGAGCGTGTGGGGGAGTACCAATTGAGAGAAACCAAATATGAGATCCTTCATGATTATATATCTATAGTAGAATCACTAAATGGTTTTTTATAGAGGTAATCATGAGACATTATTATAGGGGAAAACAATTATTTCAGTCGCGATGCTGGAGGAGGTGGTGTGGGAGTTCCACAATCCTCCCTTAGCTATACATCCTAGTGTGAGGAATATGTACATTGATATTTTTTTATAGTTTTTGTGTTCCATTATTAGATGAATAATAGCTGAGTTCATCTCATGATGGATCACCTATTAGGAGTTGAAGGATGATTTCCAGGTTCCGACAGTTTTGTCGCAGCCTCTTGAGATCCTAGGGTGGAAATGGGATGACATATCCATGGTGTTCTTCACATAGATTATTGGTGTTATTAATTTATTCATAAATTTTTATTTACCCCCTTTACTAATTTTATATGAAAAGTTTATAATTTATGTGAAATAATAATGTTATAATACTAAATACAATTTTTTTTTTCATTATTTGAATTAATAGAATCGAGTCATTTTACACTTAATTTTAAATCTCACTCTAATTATCCAAATTGTATGAGTTTTTCTTGGATTACTTATTAAATTTAAAAAATATCTTTAGAAGGAATATTTGTCCTATTAATCCATCTAAATTGTAATATGGTCCACACAATAAGGCCTAAAAATCTATGAAAAAACTAGAACATCTATAAAGATTGAATTTTTGGGCACAATCCAGATGTCCAAAATCATTCATCAACATCCAAAATTTGGGGTAAAATAAAATTAATCTTGGATAAAAATTTCAATCCCAAATTCACAAAAAAATGGGACAAATGATGCTTTGAAGTCCATAACAACATTCTATTTGGGAATTAAAATCTGTAAACAATACTTGATTGTTATCCTGATATAGACACCCAATTGATCAGTAATTTTGTAGTGTGAAATATAAGATATTTTTGGTGTAAATTTTTTAAGAAAGTTTTCAAATTTGAGGGAATATTCTTGGCCTAAAATTCATTCATTTTAGACCAAGGAAAAAATCGAGAGAAAAATTGATAGAATGGAATTGTTTAGAAAAATTTCTATAAAATTGGGTAAAAAATTACACTAACCAGAAACTTTTCATAGTATATATAAAAAATCATTATATACCACTTTTAAGAAGAGAATATCTCAAGATTAATCTATCTGTATGATCAAATTGGCTAGAAAAGTGGAGGAGAATATTTGGAATGCAAACTGTCCACCACCTTTGGCTATAAATGAATTCATCTCTTATCCATGCATGGAGATAAAATTTCAGAGAAAAGAAGGATAGTTTGGCATGAACAAGGTTCTTCCAAGGGCATGTGATTATATTCCATAATCATGTTTCTACTTTAAATACAATTCCTCCATGATTCTTTTGATTTACCTTTTCAGTTTTCTTCATTTGTAATCTCGTAAGTGTTTGTATTTATAATTTTATTTCAATGCATGTTTATTATTAATAAAATATTATTATCATACACCATATATTGTGTAATATTAATGTTCTTAAAATATTTTAAATTAAGTTAAAATACCTTTCCCCTTTTCTTTCTCATTCAATCAAAAGTGAATTTTAAGTTTCAATACCATTCATGTGTGTGTTCGGCACACAACTCTTATCTTATCCAATTATTTTTCACATATTTTTAAATAATTACCCTAAACATCATAAAATAGAATACTATAAATATCAATTCATGAGTAAATCATTCATTGGGGTGATTAATAATTTGGGGATGTTAGGTGATTGATAACTTTGAATATTCTTTAGGTTACCATTGTGTATGTTAAACTTAAAATGTTATGGATTAATGACATGTTTTATTTAACGTATAAATTACACGAAACATTGGAACCATAAATGTATTACTATAAATAAGTTCTGATAGAGATTATATCCCTAGTTAATTTTGGTATTGGATTAAATCCTCAACACATGGGAACTCTGATCAAAGTTATCTTGAGAAGTGGGTGTTAATTTAATGCAATATAAAGAGAAGCTCAAGGATATCATAAGAATAACTCCATATTTTTTAACTCACCACAATAATTATTAAATTGTTAAATAAATATTCATTAATCAATCATTTTATCTATGATCTTCAAAAAAAACACCCTCTAATAAAATGAAAATCAATTAAATGCAATCGACTCTAAAATTTTTACCATCACCAAGGATTCGACCCGAGTGCCACTATACACATTAGAAGAGAACCATACCCTTGAATGGTTGATAGGAAACAATCAAACACAGTTTAAATGGAAATTTTTTCTAGGATGGTTCATTAAGTAGTCAATAGTTTTTGGTTTTTATAAAAAAACAAAAAAAGTAAAAACATTTACCAATACAATTTCTGAAAAAAAACAGAAAGAAAAACCTCTATTATCATAAAAATCATAAATGAAAAAAACACAAATAAAACCCCCTTCCTCATCCTTAAAAAATCATCTAAATACCCCGTAGCCTCCCAAATAATCATTTGGATCTGTTTGACCCTAAAATTGAGTGAACTATTCTCCATCATAAAAAGGAACTTTAGGGATAATTAAATAACTTAAAAGCCAGTCATTATCAAACCAATTAAACTAGATATGTCCAATCCTATGGAAAAACCCCTTAAATAACTATTTTCTCCTGATATGGATTTCCAACCCTTATTATTCAATATCCCAATATTGAGGCTAATTTAAAACTCAAATCAAGTTTGATTCATATTCTACCTCATTTTCGTAGGCTATCTTGTAAGGACCCACATCTTCATCTCAAAGAGTTCCAAGTGGTGTGATCTACCATGAATCCTCAAGTGGTTTATGAATAACACATCAAATTCTGAGCATTCCCTTTCTATTTAGCTAACTCTGTTAAGTCATGGATCTACTAATTCCCTCCTGGTTCCATAAACTAATGGATTGACATGAAGCATCTCTTTTTATAAAAATTCTTTCTTACTTCTCATACTACTTATATTTGAAAGGAAATATGTGGTATCCATCAATCCCTTAATGAATCACTCCATGAGTAGTGGGAGAGGATCAAGAAACATGTGGAAACCTGCCCACACCACCAAATACCTGACCAAATTTTGACTCAATAATTTTATGAGGGGTTATTGGCTATGAAGAGAACTCTCATTGATGCTAAAATTGGTCGTTCTCTTGTTGAGAAAAATCTTATAGTTTCATGAGATCTCATAAGAAACATGGTTTCGAACACACAAAAATTTAATACTTGAGAACATTCTCAAGTTAAACAAGTCCAAGAGAATCAATCCGTAGAGCCCAAAAAAATGACCGAGTATATGAGGGAACTTACAAGTCTTGTGAGACAACTATATGTGGAATCCGAATCCCAAACCTCATCTTTTACACAATCTATGTTCCCGGGAACAATAAAAAATTGTGGAATCTGTAGCTCACCATCTCATCAAACTGGCACATGTCCATAACTTCAAGAAGATCAATCTAATTCATCTGGACCAACAGAGCTCAATTTAGAATATGTTTAAAGGAAAACCAACCCTCAAAAATTTGGTCACTTCATTAGAAACTCCAACCAAACACACTTTGATCTATTATCTTCTACCAATTACCCAGGATTAAGCTATGGTAATCCCATTTATCACCCCCCTAAATTCCCTCCTAAAAACCAAAACCAATACTAATATGGTCAAGGTGTTGGTAACTTCTAAAAAACCTGTCCTCTTGTCCCTAAATCTCAAAGGATCAATCATCCTATTGCTCCTACTTAATTACACCATCCTAACGATCCTTCCCAATTCCCATCCCAATAGAATTACTTTCTCAAGAACCAAAATCAAGGTAATACCAATGAGGGACATACCACTTCTTCCAAGAAACCATGGGAAATAAATATGGAAGATATTTCCTCCTTAACCCATTCTATCCTCAAAAATATTTAAAACCAAACTTGTAAACTTGAATCCCACCTTATCCAGAAAAACCATCAAATTCTTCCCAAATCCTAGCTCAACCATTACCCAAACCCAAGGGTAATGTAAGTGAAATTTCACTTAAATAAGGAAAGAAAATTTCTATGCCTCATGATGGGTCCTCTAACTCCTATTTAAATATTTATTCGGAAAATAAAAATAAAAATAAACTAAAAAAGGAATCTAAATTAACTCTTTCACCTCCTTCCATTCATATAAATAACCCAATTCATTTTCCTAAAGCTATCGCTAAGTCAAATCAGTCCTTTGAACCTGATCCTGAAATACTCAACATGTTTACAAGTGTTGAAGTCAACATTTCCATATTAGATGAAATCAAAAAAACTCCGAAGTATTCAAAGTTTCTTAAGGAGTTTTGGAACCATAATAGACAACTTAGGACCATTGATAATGTTTCAACCCCGCAGTCCATACCCTTGAAGTGTAAAGATCCAGGGACATTTACTGTTCCATGCCAACTAGGGAGTTCTAAATTTGATGATGCACTCACTATCCTAAGAGACTCAATAAATATCATGCCCAAATACATATTGTCTAACTCTATTCTAGGTCCCTTACATGAAATGTGTGTTTTTATCTAGTTAGCCAATCGAAGCACAACTAGTCCCAAGGGAATAATTGAGGACATCCTTGTTCGATTTAATGATCTTATCTTCCCATCTGACTTCTATTTACTTGAAATTGAATGTGAGACAACTTTTTTTTAATCTCCTCTGATTCTAGGAAGTCCTTTCCTCCAGACATATAAAAAAATTCATGTCCATGCTGGAATCTTATCCATGGAATTTTGTGACCAACTAGTAAAGTTCAATATTTTTAATCCACGCAATACTCCTTAGAGAATAAATATGTATTCTTTATCCATGTTTTGGAAAGTCTCTCTGAGAGTGTTTTGAATCACGATCCATCATGTTATTCAAGTTCTGAAGAAAAATAATATTGGTAATTTTTCATCCTCATTAACCAAGTCATAAATAGAGAAGTTGATATTTACATTAAAAATGTAAACTCCATATATATAAATGATTTTGAAAAGTATTTAGAATCCCATCTCCCATATGATATCAACTTATCCATCTTGGATGATAATGAGGAAAATTAACTAGCATGATAATTTGTTAATTTAGATCAGATTATCCAATATTCATGATTTCCTATTTGTGATTATAAAAATTCTATTATATTTGAGGTGAACCCTGATCCAAGGTGTTTATATTGTCCTGAAGGTAGTGATGATTTTGATATTTTTCCCTAATTAATAATGTGATCTCTAGTGAGGTTGAAATTGACTGTTCTTTGGAAAAAAATTGATATAAAGGATATTGAAAATTTTATTTAGTCTTACAAATCCACCGATCGTCATTACAGTACATTGGTAAGTGATAAAATAAATGAGTTAAAATAAATTGGGATCTCATACATTGGTTTCATGTTATCTAAACCTTACATAAATCCACAATCATAATTGAAACATCTTCTTTAATTTCAATGAATATAAAAATATCACTTTGTGAATAACACCGTTCATCAAGTTGAAGACCAAATAGAGGATAGTTGTATTCTATTTTCACCCACATTGAATTTCAAGAACAACAAAAAGGCAGGGAATAAATTATCCAATAAACAATCAAGCCACCCAAAGGAGAAGTTTTTATAGATTCACTTTGGAGTTGAGAAAATACTATGGCCACCATTGGACAATGGGTAGTCCAATGAAGCTCTCTAGTTGTAGAAAAAATAAATGCACCACTTCTTGGGAGGAAACCCAAGTTTTCTTTTCCTTTTAAAGAATTTTAATTTATTTTTTATAATTAAATAAATAATGACTATTTTTTCTCTATTTTAGGTAATGGAATTTTTACAATGCATTTAAAAAGAAGAAACATTCCACAAGAACCACATCGACTTCTATTTGATCCATATCTTCTACAGTTGAACCACTACTAGATTGTGATGATAATACACCAAATCCAAACAAGGGGGCACCCCTTTCTCTCTCTCTCTCTATGTTTTTTGTTATTTTGTCTTTCTAAAAAACTAAAAATACTAAAAAAAATATAAAAAGAGAGTCATAATTACTCACCATACACTTTTTAAAATTCTTTCTAGACATTTTGGAGTGTCCAAAGGCATGTTTTTATCTAAAAAATATGGTATTTTCCTCATAAATTTGGATAAGGAATCTTGTGTCAAATCCAATTTTTTTTGAATGCTCAGTTTTTGATTTTAAAAATTATTCTGCCCCAACCATGAAGAACAATATTAGGTTTAATTACAAGGTCACCTATGACCATATTTTCATTTTATCGGGTTTTCACCCCTGATTGTGAGTCTTGAGTTTATGGACTATTTAGTTTAATTTTATACTTTGGTGTGATTTAATATTATAAAGGAATTTTATTAACCCCATGGGAATTATAATTTCCAAATAACCTCCCATTACCCTTAAATTAATCCTCCTTTTGAAATCCAGTTAGAGCCTATGAAAACATTTTATTTAATAGCTACATTACAAGCCCAATACCTTGTCCCACCCAACATCTATATGTAAATACATTTCATAATTTATTGAAATTTATGTGTGGGGGAAAGGATTTCATTTTTTTACCCATGTCTTTATTTTCAACGTGTTATCATATGTTTGTGGGAAATAATTTCATTTATTATGGGGAAGAGGTTTTCATTCGGTGAGTTTTGGGAATGGATTTTCATTTATGTAATTTTTTTAATTTTATTGACAAGTGTTCAAAGAAATTGACAAATAAAAAAACCCAAAAAATGGGTTCTGTCTTGGGAAGGTAAAAAATTACTCTTCATAAGACTTTTATCTTGTTATAACTATTACAACTAGGTTTTGAGGAGATCAAACATGGGTTGGGAGATGAGTGTGTAATCTTTTTCAAGATCAAATTTCGAAAAAATGAAAAAAAATAAAAGAAAAGAAAAGAACAGTTATGTTATTGGGAGAAGTTTTATACTTTGTAAATATTTCATCTTCTCATCCCATTATAATTTTATTCTTCATTTTTGTAATCCTTCACAAAATCATTCCCTTATAAATATGTGCTTCCAAAACCTTCCATGTCTTATTCCAAATTATGAAATGCTTTTTCCATGTTGGTGTTTTACCCCTATTTTCCTATGTTTTGGACATTAAATTACTATCATCCCAAAGCTAGTCAAAAACCCCTAAAAACACCTCTTTATTCTTGTGCAATTTAGGATATATAATGGAGGCCTAGTCTTCTTTCAAACTCTAATATTTTCAGTTTTGGTTGGTGAATGAGTGAACCTCCATAATTAAGTTTTTATCATCTTAAGAGGAGTACGTTTTAAGTTCCTACATTTTCCCTTTCTAATTTTAAGCATGAAAAATGAATTATTTTTAGAATATTGATTATTTAAAAATTTGTCTTTGAATTCAATATTGATGAGTGAAATGATATAAACATCCCTTGATTAGGGGGAAAAATATTTTAATATTTTTTTGGTGAGTGAGAATGATTTTGTTATTTTTTTATATTTGTTTAATATGAGGAAATTAACATGAATTAGTGTGGGGGATTTTATGTTATTAATTCATTCATAACTTTTTATTTACTCCCTTTATTTATTTTCTATTAAAATTGAATAATTGGTGTCAAATAATAATCTTTTAATACTAATTACAATTTTTATGGATTATTTTAATTAATACAATCGAGTCATATTACTATTTTAATTCTAAACATCACCTTAATTATATAAATTGTAGGGTTCTTCTTTTTTATGCTTCCTTATTTGATTTCAAACATATCATTACAAGGAAGTCTTGGCCAATTTTTCCATTTGAATGGTAATATGGTCCACACAAAAAGGCCTAAAGAATCTATGAAGAAAATGTACCATCCATGATGATTAAATTTATGGGATCAATACAGAAGTAAAAAATCGTTCATTCTCCACCAAAATTCTAGGGATATTTTAATTAATATTGGATACAAATTTCAAGTCCCAACTTCACAAAATTAGGTCCCAAATGATGTTTTGAATTCTATCCCAACATTCTCTCTAGAAATTAAAATCAGTACATAATACTTGACCTTTCTCCTGATATATACATGAAATTCATATGATATTTTTTAGTGTGAAATCAAATATTTAGTTGGATTAATTTTTGGAATAATATTTTCTAATTTTAAGGAATATTACTGGCCTAAAATTAATTCACATTTATACCAAATAAAAGCCTGATAGAAAAAATGGACAGAATGAAATTATTTAGTAAAATAGAAATAAAAATGGATAAAAATGTCCAATGATCTCACAATTTTTGGAGTGAACAAAAAATATTATTATATAAAACTTTAATAAGGCAATATATTGATATTAAGTTGTCCAGATGGCCAAATTTTTGAGAAAAGTGGAGGGGAATATTTAGAATGCAAACAGTCCACCACATTGGGCTATAAATGCTTCCCCCTCTTCTCCTTGTATGTAGCTATAATTTCAAAGAAAATTAGGATAGTTTTTCATGAACAAGGATCTTCCAAAGTCTTGGGAGGATATTACATACTCAAGTTCATATTTTAGATACCATTTTTCCTTGCTTCTTTTGATTTAATTTTTCATTTTTCTTTATTTGTAATCTCATAGGTGTTTTTATTTTCAATTTTATTTTCATGAATGTTTCTTCTTATTCAACTCATATTATCATTCAAATTATATTGTGTAATATTAATGGTCTTAAAATATTTTAAATAAAGTTAAAATATCTTTCCCATTTTTCTATCTCAATAAATCAAAAGTGCATTTTGTGTTTCCTCACCGTTCATGTGTGTGTTCATCCCAAAACTCTTTTCTCATCCTTTTTTTATCATATTTTTATATCATAACCATGAAAATCATAAACCTGATTAATATCCATATCAGTGGCTGAGTAAATAATCCATTTGATTGAGTAATAATTTGGGGATATTAAGTGTCTGAGAACTTTGAGTATTCTTTGGGTTAATATTGTGTATGTTAAACTTAAAATGTCATGGATTAATGACATGTTTTGTCTAACGTATATACTCTATGGATTACTGGAACCATAAATACAAAACCATAAACAAGTAATGATTAAGATTATAATCATAGTTAATATAATTCTATGATTAAAGCCATAACATATGGGAATTATTATCAAATCCATATTGTGTAGTAGGTGTTAATTTAATGCAATATAAAGAAAAGTGTAAGGATATCAGAATCTTAACTACCTAATTATAAACTCACACTAATCATTATTAAATTGTTAAATAAATATTTATTAATAAATTATTTCATCTAAGATCTGAAAACAAACACCCCAATCAAAAGACAATCAATTAAAAAAATCTACTCTAAAATTTGTACCTTGACTAAGGATTTGACCTGAGTTCCACTATACACATTAGTAGAGAACCAGACAGTTGAAATTTAAATAGGTGAAAATATACTATTATTCACTTCAGACCATATAAAAGGTCTATAGATCCATCTAGGTAATAGTAGACTGACTCATGAAG
The DNA here is from genome assembly GCA_963277665.1 of Viscum album. Taxonomy (NCBI): domain Eukaryota; kingdom Viridiplantae; phylum Streptophyta; class Magnoliopsida; order Santalales; family Viscaceae; genus Viscum; species Viscum album. Next base: position 141,394,522 of record OY728146.1, read on the forward strand.
TCGGCATATTTCCTTGCAATCGGGGAGTAGAGTTTGGTAGAGTGTTTGGGGAAGTTGTACGTATGAGATATTGTCTGCCTTTATGGGTCACCCTTGATGATTATATTTGATCATAAATTTCTATTTATGTTGTGATTGTGGATAGGCCTAAATGAGGAATTTGGGACCCAGCTATAGATCAGTAAAACCTTTCACCCTTATACAGATGGGCAGACAGATAGCACTATCTAGGTCTTGGAGGATATAATGAGGGTTGGCGTGTTGGTTTTCGGCCATGGAGGAAAGCTATCCATGAAGTTCATTAGGCCATTAGAGATTTTGAAGAGGGGTTGAGAGGTTTCCTACTACATTTCCCAACCTTCACAACTGGAGTGGGTGCATGAAGTTTTCTACATGTTGTAGATGGAGGCATACGTGTTTGATCCTATGTACGTCATTAATAGAAGAAAACCATACATAGACGGACCATCCATTTTGTTTGTGTGTTGTGGAAACCCAAAAAAGTAAATGAGTTTTCCTGGGAGTGGGAGAGCTAGGGGTGGGTTCTATATGCTGAGTTGTTTCCCTAGTTTTCTTTCAGGGATGAAAAGCTTGAAGGAGGGAATGATGTACAAACCCATTTTTTCCTTGTAAGTCTTTAGAATATTTTTATATATATTTCCAAAGATAGGTTCTGAAACGGAGTGAGATTATGAGGCCCTTTACATCCTAAATTAATATTATAAAAATACTAAGTATATTTTATACTATGCATGTGAAGTAAATGGGATAACTCTCAAATGGTTGATCGAATTGGAAATAAAAGGCTATGGTTTAGTCTTGAGCATGGAGTTTACCATATACATGACATAATTTTTTTCAGTACTTGTCATTTATAGAAAAATTTATCAAGTACAGAACAATAAATAAAACCATTAAATATAAATATTTTATCTTGGATGTTAATTCAAATAAATTCTGAATGGAGACTCAAATTGGAATTCTAAGACCATTGTTATGTTCTTAATGTGGTGTTTTACATAAGTACAACATATAATGAGAGGGTTCAGGATGTTCCAATCCCAAAAAACGTTGGCGGGATACCTATTAAATTCTATAAATATGTCATTATGTAAATGAACTAGGTCTTGACTCATTCCTCCCCCAGCCAGTTGAAGCTCTCTTTCTCTCATTTCTTTTGAAAATTGACATCAAATATTTGACAGATCATGATGGAGATGCAGATCTGACCAGATCAGAGTACGAAAAATGAAAAGATGGATCCAAATCCAGGAATAAAATTTCTTATGGATTCCACATCCAAAATTGAAATTCTTGTTTCATAAATTTCATTTTTTTCCGATTCATTTTCTTTTAGCATCAACGAGGATGGCCGAACTAACACAACGTTCGATCAATCTATCTTTGGAGCCCATAATTTCATGTTATTAATTTATTATTCACCATTATTCATAATTAACTTTTTTTTCCACATTGAAATAATGAAGAATCATGTAGTAAATAATAGATCTATGTAGGTCATGATCCAAGGATTCTAGATCTACGACTGTTTCAAGTTTTGGTCACTGGAGGATTCCTAGTAGTCCCCAGAAGGGACCCCATACTATTTGTTATAATGAAAAGATAATGGATATTCTAGAAGTGCATGGTTATATGTATATTGAGACCTAAGGATTTTATATATGGGTTTTTTTTTTCATATTTTAGAGCATCATAGGAAGCCCGATGGTCCGTAGAAGGGACCACCGACACTCGATGGTCGATGAAGAGTCATGGGAGCTGGGGGATGACAGAGGGTCGTAGGAACCATGGGATGATGGAACAAAGTGTGTGGTGCATTCGGGTGTGTGGAAGATGACTAGTGGGCTGGTGAGGCAGGACTCTTAGGTGAGCGGTCTGGGTCAGAGCGGGGTGGGCCAGGCAGGGCCGAGTGGGCGAGGCAGGTGTTCGGGCAGCAGGTTCAAACCACCATATCTCTTAAACAGAGTGTCCATTTTATTCACCGTTAGCGGTGATGTGATCCTACTATAGAGATATACCTTTTGAGGAAATTTTTGAAATTTAATGGTTTAGAATCATGGATTGGTTGCAAAAAATTCCTAAGTATAATAATAATATATTTATTATTATTGAGGAATTTTTATATCGGATATAAATCCTACTTACGACGTCAAATTGATGCATATTAAGTGGAGTCTCAACCCTAGATTATAGGTGAATATTTCAAGAATAATTTTGGGTGTTTAAATTTAAATTGAGGTGTTATCCCCACGAAGTTGGGTTTGGGTGTGTTGTGGTGAAATGTATCCTTTTCACCGGGTTTCTATTCTGAATGAATGAATTCTCGATCCCATGTGATTTTCCATGATAATCGCAATGGTGCGATATATATAATTTATTTTAGGATCAAGGCGCAGGCTCCACAAATCACCATTCATGTACGATGCAGAGAGATGCACCTTATTCATCAGGTGTATGATTTAAGTGAATGAATAGTCAATCCTATGAGCTTTTCCACAAGGATCGCAACAGTGTGATCTGTTTGGTAATCCGAGGACATTTTATGACTCATGTTAGTGAAATTATAGTTTTCCCTTTAGACCAACGATTAGAAACATGCGATCATCAGCCTTATGGGTAAATTTTTCATGTACTTTATGAGTACACTGGCATATCTAGGGGGTAATTTTTTCATAGTTTAGTACTTGAGAATGGCTAGGTACATAACCAAGGGACATGGTGGGGTCCCACGTCGTGTGGGCCCCATACATGCCATGTACCTCTTAATAAATATTTTTACATTAGTATATCCTTCTTTTAGACTTGTATTTTGGATAGTATTTAGCCTATCCTATGTATTTTTCGTAAATAAAACATTGGTACCCTCGATAGGGACTTTTATGATATGATGTGAGATGTTCTCGGCATGATGACTATCTAAGGTGATGATCGATGCCAACTGTGATTAGAAAGAAACATCAGAGGATTTTTTTTGGATGATGATCCCCCTCATATACTAGGACATGGGTCCTCTTTGACTAGAGTTTTGACCCCCCATCGACATGGGAATATGTCCTCTACAACTACTTCTGGGTGTTGATCCCCCTGACACAGTAGGGTAAGGATCCCCGATGACCATAGTATTGAACACCCATCGACATGGGTAAGGGTACTCATCAGCTACAAAATGGGAAGTACCCTCTAGCATATACCCTTTAGTAGGGCTGGGCAGTGGGTACCCATCATTTTTCTGGTGTTGATCCCCCTGATGTACTATAGTGTGAATACCCAATGACTAGAGTCACCCCCTAATGTACTAGAGTCTAGGTAATCTATATTTTGTGACCCCTTGACTATGATACATAGTAACAGGGCATGGTTTGACATACCTTTAGACTCATGATAAAGAGGGACACTTTCCCCACCAAGACGTGTCCTTTTGATGCAACCTAAAAGTTTGAAGGCGAGTCAGTTACGACCAAAGAAGATAGTATGAAGGTGCGGTGATTGAGTCCCTTTGACTTGCATGTTTGGGGAAGACGTGTGGAATGATTGGAATTATTGTTGGACTTCTAGAACTATTGGAGACTCTTTTTTTGGGATGATCTGTGATATAGATATCCCTTACTCTCTCATTTGGGTTTCTTTGACTGAGCATTAACACACACACATATATATATTGTTTCAGTACCAACTCCTTGGGTTTTGGTTACTCTCCTTCTAAGAGAGGTGATGACGTGTGGGGTATTCCATGTGATTTCCATTTCTATCTTCTCATGGTTGAAGGAGTCTAATATCTTTTTATTGGTAGTGAAGACTCAATGAGAAGTTAAACTTCTCACCGTTTCAATCTCCATGTGTTTGGATGAGTTTTCATTCACTCTATTTTTGGGTTGAGCTGTACTCCTTTACTATACATTGTTCTATCTACTATTTTCCTCTTCAATGTATTGCTTACTGATCCCCCTTCTCCTTTTTGGGGTCTCCTACTAAGTATTTTTATACTCACCCATGCATGGGATTTTCCCGCATGTTTTGTGCCTTATGAAGATGATTGATAGGTTGATTGTCAATTCAGACGAGGTTAGGGATACAGGTGCTTGTATTGCATATGGTGTTTGTGGATTGGGATCCAGGAGTAGGGATCTCTCAGTTATTTTATTTTTTCTACTATTTCCAGGTTGTGGAACTTTTCTGGTTGGGAATTTATTTTTCCGCTTTTCCTTTTAGTTTATATTAATGTACTTATACTGTATAGTGGTCAATACACATTTGGTTTATTTGTAGTAGTGTGTTATATTTTACTTATTTATCTCTCCACTTATTCATTGAGTTGGATATATGTGTGTGTAAAGGTACTTATTAAAATTCGTCCCTGAGTTTATTTTTCCATCGGTTCTTGTCTCCACCCATATCTTATGGAGGCAGGCTTGGGGTAGTTGCGGATTGAGCCCCAACATGGGTTAGGTCATTTAATAAGTCTTACCTCCTCCAATGGTATCCACTTACTAACTTGATTCATCTAACATTCAGATGGGATCTATCATTGTTTCATTGAATGTTATTTCCTCAAATGAAAATGAAGAAGATAAAGGGAGCTCCAAGTGAATATGAGTTTCATATAGGCATGAAGTTATTACACCGACCACTTATATCACATGAATACGATTTATATAGAACTCAATGATCCTCCATGGGAACTATCACATTTACTCATTATTTATAACCATGAATAAATCCAATTATATTTCCTACATTAAAAGAACGTCTGAAATTCCGTAGATTCCCCATCTCATTAAATTATTACATAAATGGTGGCCAACATAGGTGATTTTTTCTATCCACGTCATCGAAGGTAGTGTTATAACATATGAGGAAATAAAATATAGACATGCATCAAATGCAGGCTATGTATTATATGGCCCACCTAGTCATATCATATGAAAAATTGGATATAGAGAATATATCTCCTTCTATCTAAAAATTATATTAAATTCTGAAAGACTTCTTCCATTCCTACTTATATTATATTGTTTTTAATAACTTGTGATATCATATTAAAACTAATTTTGGATACATTAGAAAACAAATTTGGAAAGATATATTTAACATAAGATTGTATCACATCATATATATTACCTTATTAATGCCTTCAAAATAATGTTTCAGTTGATCCCTTATTAAAATTTAGTCCCTATTCAGTGAACAGAAATGTTTTACCCCACAAGACTTTATATCATTGAAAATAAATATGAATCACTAGATCCATAATTGTAAGCAAAGAGAACATTTAGTAAAGAATCAGTGATAATCAAGCTATAAATGGATCCAGTGTGATCTGTATTAAAAACAAATATCTTTATACTTGTGTCCACAAGTCTACATCATATGCAAAAATGATCATTCTCATATTTAACCTTTTTCTAAGATATCAAGTTACCAAGGGACACATAAAAATTCAATCCCATATAGACTACTTATATGTTCATGATTCTTAGAGTATATCCTTACTTGGTTAATGAATATATCACATGTTATTGACCTTTATGGATGATCGCATCCCATTTTTTTCATATGAATAGATACGAACATCATAAGTACTTTCTAGGTGCGTCTGCACACTGAAAAACCTATCTCAATGGAGTGCACAATGTTCATACTTGATATACAAAAGAAAAATATCATCTTGCCTAATATTCAAATGAAAACATGATAAAAACACCCGACCATACTCGTATTATCTAAGTCAACATATAGACACATGAAAGTAGGGTATCAAATTATGATGGTTCTTATGATAGGTATCTCACCAACCTTAGAAAGTGGGGAGTCTAATATGATCTATTTAACCCTATTATACTAAATAATTCTACATGAAACTCCATTTTTTATACTTATTTGGTTATCTAACACACAAAAAACTTTTTTTATGTTATGAAAATATTCTATATATCTATACAAGATTCCTTCTCACACCATCCTTAACATTTATTTATAACCTATAATAATCCATGATGAACATATATTAGGGATAACATAAAGTCAAACTTTGAGAGGTTAATTTCCATAGAAATTATTGAAATGTATATTTATATACATTTATGCAACCAATTTGAATGAATGATAATGTGGAGATTTCCTCTAATATAATACATTTTATATCCTTAAAACTATTTTAAGTATATTTAAAAAATACAACATAAGAACCTATATATCATATATTATATGATAAAATGTTATAAAAACCTTATATATATTCAATCTTAGGGGGTTTTTTAACTCATTACATCATATGTAATTACTTTCATATCTCTATGTGACCATCTGATAAAAACCACCCACTAAACTCTTTAGTGAGAAATATCTATGAAGTAGGCCAGTGTGAATGTTGGTTAGAGTTAGGAATAATATTCCTAACATTAAAATATTTCAATACATTCAAATTTATTAACTTCTAAAAATAAAATTGTATAATATCATCTTCTGTTGCGTACTTATAACTCACTATATATTCATCTTCATCATCCATGGAACCTATTCTATCAAACTATTACATTGAAATATTTTTCTAAATAATGGAACTAGTTGCATCATTAACATACCAGGGCATCCTAAACCCAATTATGATAAAGTTATATATACTTTTTTCAAGTTAAACAATTTTAAATCTGTACATTTATATTTACTAATATATCATAACTCTTTTAGATATAAAGTGTACTTCAGAATGCATATTGATTGGAAAAATACTCAAAGAAATAGTAGTATTTATATACTCATGATAACTAAATGATACTCATTACATTTCACTTAATATCCATACATCATTAAGTATTTGGGATATTGAGTGAAAGAAACTTTAATATTAGACCCGTATAATCTGTTATTTCATTTTAGTAGGAATATTTTACAAATAAACTATTATTCCATATTGTACATGGTATTCTATGTGTTCGAAGCATTTTTATTTTGAAAATAACACTTTGTAAAAATATATCAATGATGGTTATTGAGGAAATATTCTCTTATATTTTAATAAAAATATGGGAAAACAATTCATCATTGATAAATTTTTTTATCCATTTATTCTTATCAAAACATATTATAGAGTTAAATGAATAATACCCCATGTGTTTGAAATTAATAATCTTATTTTGTTCATAAAAAATATTTTTTTGTTAAACAACTTATCTTCTCTTATAATTTAAATGAGATGATCATACAAAACCTTTACTTTAAATTCTGTTGATCTTGAAACATTCCATTACTTTAAAATAATTTATGTGAAAAATATTTACTTTTTTACATGAATATAAAATAAAAACTCATTTAATTCATTAATTATTTGGAAATACTATATACTATAATAAATTTTAATGTAAATATTTGGTATCTAATACGCTTTAAAATTAGAGAATAAATTTCTATAAAATCTATACCTAACATGGAAGTTCCATGGATTTTATAAAACCCATTCAAGTATTTTGGATGATCCAATTATAGGGAGTTTTTAGTTATAATTCCAAAAAACAAATGGTCTTAAAAACCTTAAAGCTATTTTGAAAGAAACATTATTGAAATTTTCATCTATGATTTAATATTATGGTTTTATCTTTTACAAACTAGCATTGTTTACAGAACACTATAAACTAAATATCACATCTCTAGTTCATTGATCATCAAAATTTTGTGAATAATAATTAAAATTTTCATGAGTCCAATCATATTTTATGAACATTTCCATAAATGGAAATTGGAAGAATTATTTAACTAGAATAATTCATTATTATTCTCCCTTAAATAATGTTATAGAATTGAACAAACCGTAAACTATGTGAATTAAAACACCTATATCATTTTTTTAAATAATAATTGTTTGGATAATGATATAATAAGAGAAATTATATAAAAATAAACATATTATAAAATGTTTATCCAAGGATAAATCGTCCAAGTCATAAATATAGATACTCTTTTTCTCAATTTCCTAAATGAAGACTTCAAGATCCAATCATCAATTCTTTCTCATCCTCTAACCTTCTATATATTTATCAATTTTTTAAAAAATATATTTTATATCATATTTATATATAATATTAATAGAATTTAGATCTATAACATTTATATTGGATATAGATTCTACACTAGGATTCTTAAAACCCTTTAGGAAATAGGGAAAAAAAGTTCTCAAATGGGCATCTTTTCTATAATGAAAACATTATCCCTGATTTTTCTTTTTCAGCTTAGAGGATTTTGTAGACTGTACATGAAATATTTTTTAGGTACCCTGACCCCATCAACCTAAATACAATGTTTGATTTATTACACTAGAAAAAAATACAAGGAATTTCATCCCAAAGGACCAATCATTTTAGTAGTTTTTTAGAACCATATAAATACATGATACCCATTTAATATTTATAATTGAAAATAAAACATAATACATAACACAATCAAATGAAATACCTCCTTGAAAATTAATTCAATATTTCTTAATCATATTATTGTTAAAGGAAATAAAATTAGGGTGATCTCAAATTCTTAGTAAATGTTAAGTTTAACCAAATATATCATGAATTAATAAGCATAACCAATATGGAAAGGTAAATAACTAAAGACACATTTATTTTAATAAATATCATGACTATAATATATGGATATGGAATAATAAATATAGAAAGGTGAATAAATAAAAACACATTATATTTAATCAATAAACTGAAAATTAAATTCATCTAGAGATAATAACGTTTTAAAAATATCACAAACAATAATAATAGAATTTTTAGTAAAGGAAATACTTAATTATTTGAAATCATTTCCCAAGAACATGAAAAAATATTTTTTCAAGATATAAACTATATATAGATGAAAAACTACTTAGTGAAAACCAATACAGTTTGGCTGACTATACCATTATTTTCAAGACTATTTAAAGGATAGTTTAAAACTACATAGTACAAACTAATTGGGTTTTGGAAACTGATTTTGTATCATGATATCTACCAATGCATTGAGGTGTTTTCAATAAATGTTCCCCACCCATGTCTTTCATGTACAAATAATTCCTAATATATTGAATGAAATATTTATTTCTTAAAAAATGATCCTTATCACCAAATATTCTTATTGATAAAAGATTTTATATTTTTCAATATTTTACAAGATAAAAAAATAACTTTCAATGTAGAAAACCATATGTAAAAATTGTATATAGTTTTGGAAATTAACATATCCATGATAAACAATATTTAAATTTAGAGGAAATTTAATGTCCATAGGAAATTTCAAATTCAAGGTAAAGTTAATGAATACCAAAATGAATCAAGGAAGTTAAACTCAATACTTTCCTTTGTCAAAATGATTAAAAACAATCCAAAAGAATAAAACGGATGTTATCAATACAATATATACCCATTAGAGTAAGAGTAATAAGTTATTGTCACTGATGAATAGAAATTACATAAAAATATCTTTAAACATTCTTGATTAAAATATAATTTTCTTTTTTAAATCACTTTTTTGAAAACATAAAATATTTTGAAAATCATTTTTTTTGAAAATCACTTTTAAAAACTATGAATTTAAAGGATATTAGAGAAGAAAAATTCATTAAAAAGATTCTTGTACAATTAAAAAGTAAGCTTCCTAGAAATTAAATCCAAGATGGTGTGTAGTTACATATAATTTAAAAATAAAATTCATTTTGTAGTGGAAAATGGTTAGGAAAGTTCCTTGTTCAGAAAACAATAAGAAGATTCATTTCATATTTTCAATCAAAACCACACTGGGATTATTTTCAAAATAACATCACATAACATTAATTATTTTTTTTAAAAAGTTAGAATGGGTAAAAATCCATTTGATAGATCATTTTTAAAATGTTAAAAACTTTTTTGAAATTTTATTTATAAAAAATGTTTTTGAATAAAACCGATATTCGACTAAAGAGAGACATGAAGTTAGATTTGGTTAAAACATTTTTCAATTAATATAATTACCAATGTGTGGAAAATTTTTACTATTACTTGAAAATATCATGAATAACTAGATTATGAGAAAATGTGATGGTTTTATTATACAATGATCAAATAATTTCTTTTAATAGAAATTTGGGAATAAACAAACTTGATGAGATTATGAAAAAAACTCTTAAAATGATCATAACGTTGAAGTCAGAATTATCCAATGAATAAATTATATGTATCAACTATAAATATGCATATAATAATGGGAAATACAACAATATATAGGGGAAACTCATTAAACACATAATCCTAGAATATCAAATACAACGAAGGAGTAATACAACCTAATGAAAAGAATTTGAGTTATGAATTTATTTTCCACTTGATAAATTTTAATTAAAATACTATTTGATATATTAATTCAAATTAAAAATTAAAATAAAAGGAATAATGTAGTATTTATGATATTACATGTCAGATTGGAATCATATACACCATATAAAATAAATTATTTGCATAATATTTCCATATGCCTCAATGAAAATAAATTGAGACAAAATCCCTTGAATCCCACTTCATTTTGGTAAAACATGATTTAAGCTCATATTTAGTTTTTTTAAACATTTTTTGAACTTATAAAAAACCATATTAATATTTATAATATCATATATGATCCTTTTATAACATATTATCACCCTTCTATTAATAATCTTTCATTATTTTTGTTGTCTATGGTGTTAATTGTCTTGTTTTCTCATGGGTGTTTCATCATGAAATATATGGTTCTTATGAATATTATATAGTTATATCACATAATTAATAATAATAAATACATTATTATTATATTTTTACATAAATTATAATTTTAAAACCAATCATGAAACATGGTAATGAAAAATAATGTACGTTTTGATCATGGAGACGGTAGGCTGTACGTACGCATGTGTAATGTTTCCATTTTCTAGTGATCATTATAGAAAGAAGGTAAGTAATATTATATATTTTTATAATGATAATGATATCATATATAAAATATTATTTCATTAAATATACTTATATATATATCATTTATGTGGTGTGGTGATAAAAATAGAGTCACATCTCTTCATGAAGGTGGTAGTCCACATGTACATAGATAATGTTATCGTCATTAAGTGAGTGGAAAGGTAATAAAAACAATGTTAAATGATCATTACTTAATTATAAATATATCATTAATATTATAACTATGTCATTTATATTACATATAAGCCTTAAATTTATCCTTATTTCCTTCCATATAAAGCATTAGTGAAAGGAGAATCACATCACTTCGTGAGGCTGTAGTCTGCCGTACACATAAGAAAAATTATCATATCTACTTCAGAATGGAAGGCAAGAAGATATATATGATATAATTAATCCATAAGTATAAATATTATATATATATATATCATATGTATATATACTATATCCATAATCATACCCAACTGTGAGAGGTGGTAATGGAAGAATGAATGACATCGGTTCATGAGGTGTTAGTCCGCTATACACACGAATAATGATTTCATAACCCATTTAATCGAAGTGGAGATGATTATAGTTTATTCCATTATTATAAAAACATAAAATTATATGTAATATACTTAGGTTATTATATAATAATTGTTTAATAATATTTTAATGAGGTCGTGAAAAAAATAAAACAAAGACGCTTGTTGATGGGCATTACATCTTCTTCACTTATCCTTCTTATGATTTCATTTAAGGTCTTCTGAAGCCAGATTTATGAAAAAACTAAGGTTTATACGATGATATTAGGAAATTTTGAACTTGATTTAGGTATTTATTTTTTTACCCAAAATGGTGTTAATGTTTAAAGAAGATAGGAGAGGTGGCGACCTTTTATAAGTGAGGTGAGTGGCACAATTGTATTTATTTGAAAATATTCAATCATATACAATTTTTTATCATGAAATAAGCTTTCAAAATGAAATATTTTCTAACCTAGAAGATATAAAGTTGAAATATTTCCATAAAATTGGTGTTTTAAAACTTTGTAGGTTATTTTTAAACTTTATCTTCTTAGTTTAATCCTCAATAAATCTATTTTTACATTAACCGTGGTACATAATTATTTTACTGTTTTACTATTAATTTTGGAAAAACATTTAGTTGATTTTAGTAAAAACTAAAAATTATGATAATTAAAAATATTTAATTCATTTTTCAAAATTCAATTCATATAATTGGGAAATTTTAATTTAAAATTAACCCCACAGACGCTACGAGTTCGCTGGTTTTTAAAGAGAAAATGTTCAGAAGTTGGAAAGTTTTTATATCAATATTCAATATAGAAATAATTCCAATGAAATAAATTGGATTAATTGATATATAATTAAAATAATTTTAATTTAATAACCATTTAAAATAAAATTTAACTTTACAAATAATTTAAACGAAAATGCAGTGTTGAATTAAAATTTATTATTTTTCACTATTCATCAAAAAATAAATTTTTCAAAAAAAAAAAGAAATCACTGTAATATGATTTTGATATGATTATTTTGAGAATTAAGTTAATTTTTTTAAAAAAAGTTTCGAAAAGTGTTAAAAATTTATTTTAAATTATCTCTACAAAGCATGTACACACCACATTTAGAAAAAATATAGTTTTTCTCAATAAATTTCATTTTTAAAATGATTATTAATTTATTTATAATCAATAAATAAAAAAAATACTTTAAATTATGTATTTTTATAATTTAGTTAATAATATTCATACCCTCCATTTTAATGGATATTTGATAACTATCACATAAAATAATAATATTTTAAAAATATGTAATGTTTTGTTTAAACTCAGCGTTGCCTGTAATGATAGCTAAACTCAGTGTTATGGATAATACAAGATAGAATTAGTGTTTCATGTAATGCATGATATTTTATAGATTTAATTTATTTAAAAATAAATATATCATAATGTTGTGGGGTGTTATTTTTTCTTTTAATCTTGGAGTTGTGTATCACACAGTCTATTGAATACAATGTTCTTAGAAATTTTGGGTGTTACATTCTCCCCACCTTAAATAAATTATTTCTTCTCTACTTAAAATTGTTCTTGATAATCATGGGTATGATATTTGAAAATTAGTATATTAAAATACCACATTGTAAATATAGTTAACAAAATATCCTCTTAATAAGAGAGAGGGTAAGTACAAAGGTCATATGAAATAACACATAAGTAGGTTTCCAAGTAGAAGAACATAGGTGGAATGTAAAGATATAGACATAGTGAATTTATTTAAATAATTATAGATAATGATTGAAGTCATTAATTAGAATAATTAGAATTATCAATAGAAGGTTAAGGCTATCAAAAAAAATATATTATCATTTAAAAGGTTATCTAATTTATTAGATATTAATGTAATATGATAATTTTTTAAAGATCATTTTCCTAATGTTGATGAATTATTTTACTCTCTATGAATATCATAAAATAAACTTACATGATACTTTTATATTTCATAATAAAAAATTTATATTTTGGTTGGGATTTATTCAATTTTCAGTTTATCACATAATTCAAGAAATGAATATCCAAAAATGATTTTTTAATACCTGAATCAATAAAATTCAATTTTAAAAGATCGTGATATCCCTAAAAGTGACGAGTCTTTCCATCTATCTCCAAATATTTTCGAAAAACAATATAGTTAGAGCACGTTATCCCATATTCATAAATCTCCATACAGTTAATCAATATGTTAATCTTCAAAACCTCATCCAAATTTAAACTTAACCCATTTTATAAGAGGTTAACCCTATAGCCCTTCCAAAATATTAAGATCCATAAATTTATAATTAAGGTTATTGAATTTCCAAAATGAAATTACCATTAAACAAATAAACAACATGAATTATTTCTTAATTATAACATACTAAACATGTAAATATCTTCATCATGTATTCTCTTGAATCATGGTAAAAACTTGAATTACCACAAAAATTTGTTGAGAACATGAATTCTTCCTAATTAATTAAGTAAAATATATATTTTTATATATATTACTTTAATAAAAATATATTTTAAACACCATCAATGATAGTATAATCCACTTTCTCAACAAATCATTAATTATCCCCAAGGTAGTCATTAATATCCAATTTAATTCATCTATATAAATCGCTTATTTATCCAAACATCATTATCCAAACATTAGGAACAAATTAAGGGTTGTACTTTCATCAAATATTATTTTTTTTTCCAAAAAGTTAAACATTCCATGAATCATTTTTCTTCATCACTGATACTGTTCAATATACACTTTCAAATCCTTAACAAAAAATTTTGTAGTAAAATCTAATATATTTGATAATTCATATAACTAGGATATCATTGGTAAAATACTAAAATTACCTAATTATTGAATCTAATAATAAGAAAATTAATCATTCCTCATCATATGTGGTAACATAATTGGACTGAATATGATCCAATAAATTATCTTTCGGTATATTCCTTTGATTCTTGAGACATTGATTTGCATATAGTTGAAGCAATGTATATTGGAAACTTTTTCATTAGCTATAAAATCACAAGCATAATGGTCTTTCTCTCCAAACTTGTAGAAAAGTCCTATTCCTTTTAAGAAATAATTGGAGTGTTTCTTTCAGCAATTATAACATGTTTTAAATTCCTTATTTACAGTCTTCCATTTACTCATCATTTCCCCTACCAACCCACACTTATCTTCCTTCACTTTAAATCCATAATAGTTAGAGAAATATTTCTCTATATTGTTTTCACATTAATTTTTTTTTCTTATATGTTGATAATGTTTGAGATACTATTTACCTTTGATATATTAGATTAATACAATTAAATAAATGATCATTATCACTCTTTGGATCAAATTTGTTGATGAAAATCCCATTATTTTTTAGTCTCCACTTATAAATGATTTCATATACTATATAATATCATATAATTTTGTAAAATAATGTATAATAAAAAAAATAGTGAAATACTTAACATTAATTTCAAAATTTATGCATATTTAATCTCATAATCATAAATATAGATTGTTTAGGGATATATCTATTTTTAAATCCTTCTTAATTTTTTGTAAAGAAAATTTGAGTTATCATACGAATATCTTCTGAGTGTTCCAAAGAAGGTGTATTGTAAGGCTTGTTGTCATGAACCAGCTGATGACTGAGTCCATCCCAATGCGCCCTTTTCTGATTCATTACCCCTAGAAACTTCTATTCCAAAAACACATCCACTTGTAATATCCATACATGGATTTATTACAAAAAAACTACTTAATATCCACCTTACCAAAACATTAGGATATTTTTATATACTTATCCTCAGTTTATATCATTAGGTTATGTTTTCTAATATATATTTCACTAAATCTAGTTCCCATTGTCTCTACTAAGCTAACTCTGATACCAACTGTATAGACCTTGGCCTAGTATCCCAAAGAAAGTTTGTGATTTATTATATTAGAATAAGATACAAGGAATCTAATCCCAAATGACAGACCATTTTAATAGTTTTGGATAACCATATAAATACATGATACCCATTTTATATTGGGAATAGAAGATAAAAAATAATTCATAACAAAATAAAAAGAATTTCATCCTTGAAATATCATTCAATGATTTTTTCTTCATATCTTCATGAGAGGAAAACAATAAGGGTGAGATCAAATGACCAATTTGGATTAATTAAAGTGTAATATATAATTAATCAAAAAGAATTACCCATATAGAAATTTAAATAACTGAACACACATTTCAGTTAATCAATATCATGACTATCATAGCAGGATAAGGAATAATCACATAGGAAGGTAAATAACTAAAATTGCATTCCATATAAACAAATAATTGAAAATTAAATTCATCCTTAGATAATATCATTGTGAAAATTTCATGTATAATAATAACTGAATTATTAATTAAGGAAATTATTAATTATTGGATGTCATATACCAAGAACATGATATCTATTCTTTCACAATCTATCCTTAAAATAGTGTAAAAACTACTGGGTAAAATTGATCTTGTTTAGAAAACTATATCTCTATTGTCAATACCTTTTTCAAGATAGTTTAAAACTACTAGGTATAAACTCATATATTTCAATGAACTGGTTTTTCCTCAAGTGACATACCGATATACTGAGGGGATTTCTATAAATGCCCTCACTAGTATCTTGAGTTTCTAAAGAATTCCTCATATATTGAAGAATCATTTTAATTCATAAACACTATGACTTATCATCAAATATCCATACTAAGTAAGGAATATAGATTTATCAATATTTATATAAATAAACATATAAATTTAAATGTATAAATCCTTATATAAAAATGATGTACAATTTAAGAAATTACATTTCGATGATAAAAAATATTAACATTTAGGGGAAATTTAATGTCCAAAAGAAAGTAAATAATTCAATGGAAAGTTAATGGATACCAAAAAGAATCAACGAAGTGAATATAAATAATTTCATTATTCAAAATGATCATAAACCATCCAAAGGAATAATAAGGATTATATAAATACAATATATGCCCTTTGGTGTAAGAATAAATGGTTATTATAATGGATGAATATAAATACCATAAAACGATATTTTCCAAATTTCTTGAGGAAAATAGTCTTTTCATACTTAAAATAACTTTATTTAAAACATAAAACATTTGTAAAATAAGTTTCTTTGAATCCCATTTTTAAAATCTAAGAATTTTCATAACATCATGAATTTTTTTAATTAAAAATATCATTGTAAAATTTCAAATGAAGATTCAAATAATTGACAATCATGATGGTGGTTAATTTTTTACATGCCAGAAAAGTTAAAAAGAACATTAATTTTTAATTATAAAAATGTTTATAAAGTTCCTTGTTTGGAAAATGACAATATATTCCTTTCACATTTTCAGTAAAATGCAAACTGATGTTGTTTTGAAAATGACATAAAATTCCTTTGAAAAAACTTTTTTATAGAGTAAAAATGGGTAAATATTCTTTTAATAAATAATTTTTAATATGTTAAAAAACTTTCTAAAAACATTTTTAGAAAACATGTTTTTGGAAGAAAATAGATTTCCGACTGGAGAGGAAAATGAAGTCATATTTTATTTAAAAACATATTATTTAATTTAAGAACCAAAGAGTAAAAAAATGGTAACATTACTTGAAAATATTATGACTAACTAGATTAAGATAAAAATAAAAGGATTTTTTTAGAAAATTATTAAATAATTTCATTCAATATAAATTTTAGAATAAATAATCTCGATGAGATCGTGAAATAAACCCTTAAAATGATCATAATATTGAATCGAGAATTAAACAATGAAATGATTTAGTGTGTAAACTATAAAAACTTAAAAAAATATAAATAAAATAATATATAGTCAAAAGTTATTACACACTTAATCTTATAATGTTAATGACAACAAAACAATAATATAATCCAATTTAAGGAATTTCAGTTACAAAATTCTTTACCACTTGATTTTTTTTTAATTAAAATTCTACTAGATGATGTAATAATAATTAAAACGTAAAATACCATGAATAATTTATTATTCATGATATTACATGTCAAAGTGGTATTAAATACACCATATAAAAGAAATGTTTTGTATAACATAACTATATTCCTCAATGAAATGAACTTGAGACGAAATCCCTTACCTCATGCATCCTTTTGGTTCATGATTTAATATAATTTATATTGGTTTTAAAAATGTTATGAAATTATAAGAAAACCATATTCATATTTATAATATCATATATTATTCTTTTATAACATCATGTCATCCTTTTGTTAAAAATCATTCATTATTTTCATTGTTTCGGGTGTTAATTACCTCGTTTTCTCATGCGTGTTTCTTCATGAAAGACCCAATTTTTGTGAATATTATATAATGATTTCATATCCAGGATAATAATCATTACATTATTATCATATATAATAAATAAATTATAATTTTAAAAGAAATCATAAAATATGGTGATTAAAAATAAAGTACGCTACAATTATAGAGACGGTAGGCCGTACATATAAATGGGTAAAGTTTCCGTTTTTCAATGATCATTATATAAAGGAGGTAAGTATTATTTCATATTCACATAATGATACTAATATCATATATACCATATTATTTTCTTAAATATTCTTATATATATCATCCACATGGTGTGGTGATGAAAAGAGAGTCACATCGCTTTGTGAAAGAGGTAGTCCACACGAACATGAGCGATGTTATCATCATTAAGTGAGTGAAAAGGTAAGAATGAAAATGATATATTATATTTCAATAATTATAAATATTACATTAATATAATAATTATGTCATTAATATCACATATAATGATTAAATTTATCCTTATCATATTCCATGTAAAGCGTTAGTGAAAGACGAATCACATCGCTTTGTGAGGTGGTAGTCCACTGTACACATTAGCAATATTATCATATCGCCTATGGAATGTAAGTTCAAATTATAAATATAACATAGTGACCTAATAGGTATAAATATTATATATATATAATATATATTATTTGTATCCATCTTCATACCCAACTGTGGATAGTGGTAATGGAAGAACGAATGACTTCAGTTCAATAGGTGGTAGTTCATCGTACACAAGAATGATGATTCCATAACCCATTCTATGGAAGTGTAGATGGTTGTAAGTCATGAAATTATTTTAAAAACATAAAATATTATGGTATATACTATTTTTTTATCATCAAGGTTTAATAATAATTCAAGGATGTTGATAAAGAAATAAAATAAAGACGCTCGTCAAATAACAGTACCTCTTCCTCGGGATTCATCCTTAGGATTGCACTAAAGGACTTCCTAGGTTTAATTTTTATTAAAAATAAGTATTATTGGATGATAGGAGAGAAATTTTAAATTTATTTGGAGAGATATTTTATGAACAAAATAGGTTTGAAGGGATGAATAAGATAAGAGAGATGATATCCTTTTATAAGTGAGGTGAGTGACACACTTGTAATTTTTTGAAAAAATTCAATCATTACCATGTTTTTATAATGGAATAAGATTAAAAAATGTTCCATTATCTATAATAGAATATATAAGGTCTAAATATGGTAATTAAATTGGGTTTTACAAGTTTTAAAGTTGTCTTTAATTATTTTCTTTTAAGTTTAACCCTCAATAAATTTATTTTTACATTAACCGCAATAATTAATTTTTACTATTATTACTATTAATTTTTGGTCAAAAATTAAGTTAAAATTATTATAATTTATAAATTATATTTATTCCAATTATTTAATCCATTTTTATAAATTTAATTCAAATAAGTGGATTTTTTTTAAAATTAATCTCGGAGATGTGACGAGGAATGGGGTTTTTAAAGGGAAAATATTCAAAAGTTTATAATTTTTTTATATAAAAATTCAAAATAAAATTGATTAAAATGACCTAAATTGGATTAATTTCTATATTATTGAACTAAATTTTCTTTAAAACCAACTTAAAATATAATTTAACTTTATAAATAATTTAAATGAAAAGGCATTTTGCAATTAAAATTCGTTATTTTGACTATTCATTAAAAAATGAAACATTTCTAAAAAAATCCAAAAATTAAACCTAAGATAATTTTCATATGATTATTTCTAAAATGAACTTTAATTTTTCTAGTAAATTTTCTAAAAGTGTTAAAAAAATAATTTTAAATTATACGTGTAAATCATGACTAAATCGTCCTTTAGAAAAAATACAGGTTTTCAAACGACATTTTTTCTTCTTTTAAATAATTATTATTTTATTTATAATTAATAAAAAATAAATTCATGAAAACTAAATATTTTTATAATTTTGTTAATGCTATTCATCCCCTCATTTCTAACATCTAGGTGATAACTATCACATTAAAAAATAATATTTTAATAATATACCATTTTTTGTTTAAACTCAACGTTGCGTAAATTGCAATATAAACTTATTATTACATGCAGTACATGTAAAATCAGTGTTTCATATAATCTAATCTATTGAAGAGAATTAATATATTTAAAAATAAATATACTTTAATGTCTCAGGGTGTTATATTTTATTTTTATCTTCGTGTTGTGTGTCACATACACTATTGAATAAAATGTTCTTATCTTAGAATTTCGGGATGTTACATCTTTAATTCCATTTCTAGAAAGTAAAAAAATCTATTTCTCTTTATTTACCATCAATATGTTCTTTATTCCTAGACTTCCAATGTTATACTCAAAAATCCTCAAAAAATTATGGGCTCCAATAATGGTTTATAAAAATAATTTATATTATAATTCACAAAAAAATTACCATAATTTTTCTAGTAGTGATTAGCAAAAAAAATCTACGACCAATTCAAGTTTTAGAGGAAAACCTAGACTCTAGAAATAATTGATGAACTGAATAAAATTTAGTACATTAGTGGATATTGAGGTTCCATCTGTCATTTTTACCTAAACAGTATATGTTGAAACTTCATACCTTTCATTCCAAGATTGATCTTGATAAATACTTTTCATGTTATTAATAATTTGATTGGAATATAGGGTCTTCTGTTTCTTTTTATGCATATAATCCATGGTATCCCAAATAAGATTGGATACTTCCTATGAATATTTTATTTTCTTATCATAGGCATATAAATACTTTTATTAAATAGATTCACCCATGGGTTTCTTAGGAAGAGGTTTTTTAATACATTAAGATTTGCTTCTAATTTGAGAACTATTGAAAATTTCTAATACCATTCAAGGATTTTACTACCATTTAGTTTCCCCTTTTCCTTAATTTATCTCAAGGTCATGCATGATGATGATTATTCCATTTATCTATAAAATAATATTTTATCAGATGAGTGTCGAAATTCATTAAACATTTAATAAGTACTTTTATGAAATGAGATCCTAATAAAATGATAACCCTTTTCATCATACCCATTAGTGGGATAATACCCATATTCACTAAAGAAATTACCCCAATATAAATTGAAAGTTACCAATTATTTATTTAGGTAGTGCTTCATCTCAATCATATCATATATAAATCTTATATAGTTTAACAATAAACTCTTTACCCAATCCATCATATGGATAATACTCAACTCTATTCCTGTAGTATCCTAACCACTGGGGCATCCCAACTACTATAACATAAATAAAATTACAATAAAATGATATCATTGTAAAATCCAGATGGACCTCTCTATGGAATGTTACGACATAATTTTACAGTGTCACCAATCATATGATTTACTTACATAAGATAATCCAGAGTCACCCCACTTTGGAATGAAACTACCTGATTTGAAGAACAAGGTCTTGATAAAATCCACTTTTGTAGGATTCTATCCCTGAGTATTTGAAGGGAATTTAATGTCACTATATTAAAAAATAATATTCAATTTTTATATATATATTATTTTAGTGATTTAGTTTTGAATATTATAATCTCTACCAAACTAAAATATTCACCCCATATTGATGCTTAACTATTTATACAACCCAAAATTTTGTGATACTCACCCACAAATATAAGTCAAATATATTTATACATATCAAAATACATCATTTGTACTAGTTATAAGAAATTTTAATTTAATGTGATAGAGTTATATGAAATTGAAAATATACACATGAGTTAGATGGCGGCGATAGATAACAAAACCCATTTTGTAACACCCCGAGCTTCCACGATACGCTTCTCATTCAACAATGAAATAGCTTGCATTGTACGCAACTTCGAGTTCTAAAACACCGCGACTAATCAAAGTAGCCGTTATGAATAGTAATAACCACTTTTTAAAATTATATAAATTTTATATTTCAAAATGAACTTCATTTTTGTATTCGTAATATCGAAATTATCCAATGTTGAATTTTTTGTAATTTTCTGAGAACTTCCAATTTTTTATGAATAGTGAAAATTACTTAAAAACAACTTTTTTAATCAAAATAATTTATAGTGATAAATTATAATATTTAGTGGTTTTAAAGTATAATTAGAATATATTTTTACAATTTTATCCAATGGTGGTCATTAGAATTAATTTAACATTGAAATTGGACATAAACAATTTCCAATCTTTTGATATAAATTGTTTCTTAAAAACACGCTATTTGTTGTGACAGCGGGAATTAATCATAAAATTAATTAATGCAACTTATATGTTTGTAATTTTTTAAAATAGACATCATTTTTGAATTCGGAATATCAATTATTGCTTAGGGTGAAATTTTGGCATTGTTCTGAAAAACTTCAATTTTTGATGAATAGTGAAACCACTAAGTGGTAGTTAAATAACTGATTTTTCGTTTAAATGAAATATTACCACTTCTGTGATTTGATTTTCAAAAATCCGACATAAATGGTTGTCATTAAGAAGTAAAATGTGGTTCAATGAGATTAAAATAATTTTTGGTGAATAGTAACTTTTAAGTTCTTAATCGCGATTAGAGGTAATTAGTGTAGTTTAAGGTAAAAATAATGTTTTAATAATATGAGATGAGCTTGAAACGTGTCCTACCCTCATTGGATATGACATGGCCGACCAAGACAATCCAGGGGTCAACTTGGGGACCCCATGGAGCCACTTTAGTTGGAAAATGACATAAATACCTTTTATTTAATGTTAAAGTAAAAAAATGACACAAACATGAAATGTTTTACTAAAACAATTTTTACATGGGGTTATACAAGTCATATTTTTGGCTATAAATAGTCATTGGAAATCTAAAAATATTTCATACATCATAGTATTTTTTTTATAATTTTTAGACATTGAATAAATTAAATTATTTATGATATCATTATGATGCAGCGATGACCTCATTATTTAACGATTTTAATAAAATGAAAAGATAATGTAAAATACAAGTAATACACTTGTCCAAAGACTATTGGATGGGTAGATTTCAAACCCTTATCACCTTAGACACGAATTATATAAGTGTGGGACCTTTAGAATCCGAAAAGCATTGTATAATAATGTAACATTTCAATCTTTCCAAAAGAGCCCCTCCTCTCCACTTATAAAAGGCCCCCACCTCTACCACCTCATTCACACATTCAAGCCATTTGGCTCGGCCAACCTTTGCCCAAATACTCTCCCCAATTCCCCCTCTTACTCCTAGAAGCCTCACTTTGGGCATAACTCTTCCCAAGGAAGTATTTGGCTCAAATCAAAAAGAGTTACCCGATTTTGAGGTAATGTCTTCTCTAATGTTGTTTTGTTTTATTTTTCTTCTCCAACCCCCTAAACTCTTTTTATTTATTTCTTTTGTAACAACAACAGTATCCTCAATATACTAGGATGTTGTGATAAGAAGGATTCGAGCTACACTTACACACACCTACATCTAATGGTTAAAGAACATACGGTTTCTGTGGATGGCGAATTTCTGCCTCACGAAACGATGATTGTTCAACACTCATATAACACCTTCAAAGGTGGCCATTAAGATGTCACTATATTTATATATGATATATAATATGTTTATGTTTTACTTATGCTTCTGTATTTCTCATTTATGGCATACTTTATGATTTCCATTATGGGTAAAACGCGATAATTTCATTTTAGGAAGTGCGGACTACCGCCCCCTCAAAGTGATTTGAATCGTTAATGCCATATGTGGGATGTATAAAGGATGGATTTAATGGTATTATACACCATATTATAATGGAATTATATTATACATTTATATCATTATGATTTCATTCCATTAAATACGAAATAAAAATGAAAGTAGCGTTCATGCGTACGTACGGCTTACCGTCTCCATGAACGGTGCATTTCATTTCTTACCTCTAAATGTTACGTAATATTATAAATGAATGTATATACTGGATATATATGATATATAAGACATCTAAATCATGAATATAATTCTGGAGATAATGGATATTCTACCACATAAACAACTTGTAATTATAAGAAGTTTATTGTTGACTCAAGTACCAAAGATCGACAAAACGACCGTTATTAACTTAAATAATTACATAATGTTCATAACATTGTAATAAGTGATATAAAAAGGATAATGAAATTGAAAATGGTTCTTAATGAGGTATATATTAACTCTAGTTTATTATTCAGGAGGTTAAAGAATGGTTGAGTCAAGTCAGACACGAGGTAAGGGAACTTCTTAACCCAACTTCCATTCTTTGGGTTAATCTCCTACTTTCAAATTATGTCATGATATTATTATGTCTTATTTTGTATTTTTACTTTCTTTATGTGTACCTATAGTGAATACACATAATATATATATTTTATTTTAAAAATTATATTTGTAAGGACTTCATCTCAATCTCCTTTCATTGAGGCATATTTGGTTTTATACACAAATTTCTTTTATACGGTGTATAAACCACTTTGACTTTTACGTTTATTCAAAAGGAATATTTTTTATATGAAGCGTTTACTAAACGACAAAAGGTAATGTTTTTGTCGTACGTATGCGGCGACAACGACTTCTCCGCCGCCGTGACCACTATTTGAGTTTCGGCTTCCTCTACAAGCCATACCCTTTTTTTTAATGAAAAATAAATACCATGTTATACTTTTATTTTATTTTGGTATTGAAAATGGTTTTGAAAGTGTTTTTATTATATCAATGTGTTGTATTGATATCTTGTGATTGAAATGTGGAAATTTTATGTTTCCTTTATGCATGTTTTATGTGATACGATTATGTTATGGTTTATGAGATGTTTAAACCTGTTCATATGAGGAATGTATTGGACTTAATAAGTGACGGGTGGAGCCCGCTATAGCTCCTCGATGCATCGGTAGGTCTCATGAGACAACTAGACATGGAATTGGCCGAGGCCCTTTCCCAATTTGATTTATGGTTTTGGCCGAGGCCTTAATCATTTTAGACGTCTTGGCCGAGGCCTTGACAAAATGTTTCAGAATGTCTGGCATTATACATTCCCTCATTATGAAAGTGGTTATTGATATTGCATGTGATTATTTGAGTAGTAGAATATCCATGTGAGTAAGTAAATGGAATTATTTAATTTTATTTTTGCCGTATTATGTTGAAGTTCATGTTTAAAAGGCTTTTGTTTTATTTATACATTTCCTTAAATGTTAATGTTTATTTATGAAATCTTCCGCATTATTGTTATCCTTACTGAGCATCTGAGCTCAACCCTTTCAATGTTTTAATATTTTCTAGGATGTGAAGAAGTATTTTATGAATGACCTGCAGGGATAGTCAAAAGAGGATATGAGTGTGGACTATGAAGACTTTGTTATTAGTTTTTCACTTTATGATGTAATGTAACATTTATGAATGTATCTAGTGTTTCCAAGGCTACTAAACTAATCGGTCTTTCGAGACTTGATCTTTTGTGATCATGCCAATGTTACGAAGTAATGCACCGACTCTGGGTAGCTGGGGTCGGGACGTTACAGTTGGTATCAGAGGAAGTTTAGTACTACCCTTGGAAGCTAGATTTAGATAAACTCTGATTAGAGCACATAGCCCGAAGATAGACTTTAAGGATTAGTATAGAAGAACTTCCTAGAATTTTGGTATTATAGAGATTTTGTGAGTTTTCCGAGCAATAAATCCCTGTCTGGATACGAGCAGGTAGAGGCGGCTCTGGCACAGATGTACCTAGGGGTAAAACCCGAAAACACCGCTTTGAGCTAGACTCGAACGGGAACTGGTGCACGACAACGGGCCTTGCTGCACTCTTGGTTACGACACTCTCGGGGGACATGCTTAGGATAATTCTCATTTTCTTTACAAACCACTATGAAGGGTTATGAGTATATACTTCCTCAAAGAAAACATTTCTTTTTATGATTATGGATTATATCCATAAATAGTTCAATTTATGTAAAGTGTTTTACAAATATGGAATTATGTATTTTATTTCATAAACTAATCTAGTTTATGCCATTGTTTAGAAATGGCGCCTAGTGGAAGGAATGGAAACCATATCAATGCACGCACTCCATGTAGGGATTGCCCTCCTACTCAAGATAATTATTGTGGATCTGGAGATACAATTGGTGCTGATCAACTTATTACCATACTGGGACAACTCACTCAGGTTATGAATAATAACCTTACTCGTATGGATCACCCTGATCCACAACGTGGAGGATCAATATTAGACCGCTTCATGAGGCAACAACCGCCAACATTTAATGGGGGTACAAATCCATTAGTAGCTGAGCAATGGATAAACTCCTTAGAGAAAATATTCCATGCCTTGGGGAGTAGCGAAAGGGAGAAGGTTGTCATGGCAGTTTACCGCCTCACTGGAGATGCCGATCAGTGGTGGTCGCTGATTCAAAACACAAAGGAAGATGATGACGTATCAAATATGGAATGGAGGGAGTTCAAAGAGCTTTTCTTAGAAAAATACTTTCCTCGTGACCATCGAGCAGATATGGAAAGGCAATTTCTGAGTCTGAGGCAGAAGGAGGATGAGAATGTCGCAAAGTATGAGGATAACTTTACAAGGTTAGCGAGGCATGCTGCCAATTATATACGTAACCCAAGGAGTAAGATTGATCGTTTCTTTGATGGGTTAAAACCATTTCTCCATAGAGCTTTAGTATCACAATCCTTCTCATCATACGAAGATATTGTCTCGTGTGCTATCAAGACAGAAAAGGAATTCTCTAAGTCTTATGACAACAAAGTAAAGCAAGAGAAGAAGAGAACGGTGGAACAAGAGACAGATAAAGGGAAAAAGGGAAAGAAGGATTTTCCATTATGTGATAATTGTGGGAAGAATCACCCTGGTACTTGCCTAAAAGGAATGGGAGTTTGTTATAAATGTGGAGAAAAGGGTCACCAGGCTCGTGATTGCAAGGGAAAGAAAGAGGATATCAAAGTTGAATTCTACAATTGTAGAGAAATGGGTCATTATGCAAATGAATGTCCTAAGCGTCAGGGAAAATTACCTCAGAAAAGGCCAAGGGATCAAGGACAATCTTATGCTGTTACTACAGTTGAAGCAGAATAACTAATGTATTGGTGCTTTTGGACTCATGGATTATATTCTGGTTATTAGAATAATGTGATATATATATAAGGATTTTACTGCAGTACTTGTTGATTTCAGTAAGGTTTTAATATGATGAAGGTAATTATATTTTTAGTATGTGACAATAAGAGAAACTTTACTTTGTTTGGGGAATCTGATAAATTGATTTTGGAATTAAGAGACCTTTTAGAGAAAGTCTGGACAGAGGTATTTTGGATAACTATAAAGGTTGGAGTGGATTAAGTTGATCTTTGGATAATATTGTTTAAGGTTAAAAAATTTATGAAGATTATTTTTGAATATTATAAAACTATAGTTTTAGGAAAAGGACAACCTGCAGGGTGGGGCATAAACCGTCGCGTCGGACAAAGCTGCAGGAATCGAACCCACAATCATAGTGCGACAATCCTTTATTTCCTACCACTTGCCTACAGGAAGTCCCTGGTTATTAAAAAATAATTTTACTAATCTAAATGGTATGTGTTAACATTTGGAACCTTATACAATTAGGATAAGTATAATATTTTTGGGTTCTATTATCTTTTTGAGTGAAAGGTGAGTTGAAGGTTAAAACTCTAATTGTCAAGCATAAATATATATATACCTATCTGTTATTCAATGAATAAATTAATTCATAAAGATTAGTAAAGGGATATTAAAACAAAAAAAACGTGTTATCCTAATACCTTATGTCTTGTTGAACTGATGATATTTTAAATCAACATAGATTGAAGGCTTTGAGGCCCTCAATTTGACAGT
This sequence comes from Viscum album, assembly GCA_963277665.1. Taxonomy (NCBI): domain Eukaryota; kingdom Viridiplantae; phylum Streptophyta; class Magnoliopsida; order Santalales; family Viscaceae; genus Viscum; species Viscum album. The sequence goes on from OY728146.1 coordinate 141,422,312, forward strand.
TGATTGTGATTGATGACCTCAATCACTCCCTACAAATATTTACGTTTTCCCTCCAATTATATGTCTCTAATTGCCACCAATGTTATCCTAATCGAGATCATAATTGGGTGGTGACCTTTTCATTTCCCTTTCCCTCTTATTAAGGCTAAATTTTATTAATCTTATTTCCGATGTGGGTTTTCCTCAAAGGTATTTTCTCTTTTCAACCTTTTATTTTCAAAGAAAAAATTTCAAATTGCGAGGACGCAATTTATTGAAGGAGGGGAGAATGTAACACCCCGATCTTCCACGATACGCTTCTCATTCAATAATGCAATAGCTTGCATTGTATGCAACTTCGAGTTCTAAAACACCGCGACTAATCAAAGTAGCTGTTATGAATAGTAATAACCACTTTTTAAAATTATAGAAATTTATATTTCAAAATGAACTTCATTTTTGTATTCGTAATATTGAAATTATCCAATGTTGAATTTTTTACAATTTTCTGAGAACTTCCAATTTTTTATGAATAGTGAAAATTACTTAAAAACAACTTTTTTAATAAAAATAATTTATAGTGATAAATTATAATATTTAGTGGTTTTAAAGTATAATTAGAATATATTTTTACAATTTTATCCAATGGTGGTCATTAGAATTAATTTAACATTAAAATTGGACATAAACAATTGCCAATCTTTTGATATAAATTGTTTCTTAAAAACACGCTATTTGTTGTGACAGTGGGAATTAATTATAAAATTAATTAATGCAACTTATATGTTTGGAATTTTTTAAAATAGACATCATTTTTGAATTCGGAATATCAATTATAGCTTAGGGTGAAATTTTGGCATTGTTCTGAAAAACTTCAATTTTTGATGAATAGTGAAACCACTAAGTGGTAGTTAAATAACTGATTTTTCGTTTAAATGAAATATTACCACTTCTGTGATTTGATTTTCAAAAATCCTACATACATGGTTGTCATTAAGAAGTAAAATGTGGTTCAATGAGATTAAAATAATTTTTGGTGAATAGTAACTTTTAAGTTCTTAATCGCGATTATAGGTAATTAGTGTAGTTTAAGGTAAAAATAATGTTTTAATAATATGAGATGAGCTTTACACATGTTGTACCCTAATTGGATGTGCCATGGCCGACCAAGACAATCCATGGGTCAAATTGGAGACCCCATGGATCCACTTTAGTTGGAAAATGACATAAATACCTTTTATTTAATGTTAAAGTAAAAAAATGACACAAACATGAAATGTTTTACTAAAACAATTTTTACATGGGGTTATATAAGTCATATTTTTGACTATAAATAGTCATTGTAAAGATAAAAAGATTTCCTACATCATAGTATTTTTTGTATAATTTTTAGACATTAAATAAATTAAATTATTTATGACATCATTATGATGCAGCGATGACCTCATTATTTAACGATTTTAATAAAATGAAAAGATAATGTAAAATCCAAGGCTTACACTTGTCCAAAGACTATTGGATGGGTAGATTTCGAACCCTTATCACCTTATCCACGAATTATATAAGTGTGGGACCTTTAGAATCCGAAAAGCATTGTATAATAATGTAACATTTCAATCTTTCCAAAAGAGCCCATCCTCTCCACTTATAAAAGGCCCCCACCTCTACCACCTCATTCACACATTCAAGCCATTTGTCTCGGCCAAACTCAGCCCAAATACTCTCCCCAATTCCCCCTCTTACTCCTAGAAGCCTCACTTTGGGCAGAACTCTTCCCAAGGAAGCCTTTGGCTCAAATCAAAAAGAGTTACCCGATTTTGAGGTAATGTCTTCTCTAATGTTGTTTTGTTTTATTTTTCTTCTCCAACCCCCTAAACTCTTTTTATTTATTTCTTTTGTAACAACAACAGTATCCTCAAAATACTAGTATGTTGTTATAAGAAGGATTCAAGCTACACTTACACACACCTACATCTAATGGTTAAAGAACATACGGTTTCTGTGGATGGCGAATTTCTGCCTCACGAAACGATGATTGTTCAACACTCATATAACACCTTCAAAGGTGGCCATTAAGATGTCACTATATTTATATATGATATATAATATGTTTATGTTTTACTTATGCTTCTGTATTTCTCATTTATGGCATACTTTATGATTTCCATTATGGGTAAAACGCGATAATTTCATTTTAGGAAGTGCGGACTACCGCCCCCTCAAAGTGATTTGAATCATTAATGCCATATGTGGGATGTATAAAGGATGGAGTAAATGGTATTATACACCATATTATACTGGAATTATTTTATATATTTATATCATTATGATTTCATTCCATTAAATACGAAATAAAAATGAAAGTAGCGTTCATGCGTACGTACGACTTACCGTCTCCATGAACGGTGCATTTCATTTCGTACCTCTAAATGTTACGTAATATTATAAATGAATGTATATACTGGATATATATGATATATATGACATATAAATCATGAATATAATTCTGGAGATAATGGATATTCTACCACATAAACAACTTGTAATTATAAGAAGTTTATTGTTGACTCAAGTACCAAAGATCGACAAAACGACCGTTATTAACTTAAATAATTACATAATGTTCATAACATTGTAATAAGTGATATAAAAAGGATAATGAAATTGAAAATGGTTCTTAATGAGGTATATATTAACTCTAGTTTATTATTCCGGAGGTTAAAGAACGGTTGAGTCAAGTCAGACACAAGGTAAGGGAACTTCTTAACCCAACTTCCATTCTTTGGGTTAATCTCCTACTTTCAAATTATGTCATGATATTATTATGTCTTATTTTTTATTTTTACTTTCTTTATGTGTACCTATAGTGAATACACATAATATATATATTTTATTTTAAAAATGATCTTTGTAAGGACTTCGTCTCAATCTCCTTTCATTTAGGCATATTTGGTTTTATACACAAATTTCTTTTATACGGTGTATAAACCACTTTGACTTTTACGTTTATTCAAAATGAATATTTTTTATATGAAGCGTTTACTAAACAAAAAAAGGGAATGTTTTTGTCGTACGTATGCGGCGACAACGACTTCTCCGCCGCCGTGACCACTATTTGAGTTTCGGCTTCCTCTACAAGCCATACCCTATTTTTTAATGAAAAATAAATACCATGTTATACTTTTCTTTTATTTTGGTATTGAAAATGGTTTTGAAAGTGTTTTTATTATATCAATGTGTTGTATTGATATCTTGTGATTGAAATGTGGAAATTTTATGTTTCCTTTATGCATGTTTTATGTGATATGATTATGTTATGGTTTATGAGATGTTTAAACCTGTTCATATGAGGAATGTATTGGACTTAATAAGTGACGGGTGGAGCCCGCTATAGCTCCTCGATGCATCGGTAGGTCTCATGAGACAACTAGACATGGAATTGGCTGAGGCCCTTTCCCAATTTGATTTATGGTTTTGGCTGAGGCCTTAATCATTTTAGACGTCTTGGCTGAGGCCTTGACAAAATGTTTCAGAATGTCTGGCATTATACATTCCCTCATTATGAAAGTGGTTATTGATATTGCATGTGATTATTCGACTAGTAGAATATCCATGTGAGTAAGTAAATGGCATTATATAATTTTATTTTTTCCATATTATGTTGAAGTTCATGTTTAAAAGGCTTTTGTTTTATTTATACATTTCCTTAAATGTTAATGTTTATTTATGAAATCTTCCGCATTATTGTTATCCTTACTGAGCATCTGATCTCACCCCTTTCAATGTTTTAATATTTTCCAGGATGTGAAGAAGTATTTTATGAATGACCTGTAGGGATAGTCAAAAGAGGATATGAGTGTGGACTATGAAGACTTTGTTATTAGTTTTTCACTTTATGATGTAATGTAACATTTATGAATGTATCTAGTGTTTCCAAGGCTACTAAACTAATCGGTCTTTCGAGACTTGATCTTTTGTGATCATGCCAATGTTACGAAGTAATGCACCGACTCTGGGTAGCTGGGGTCGGGGCGTTACACATTTAACTTTCTAGATAAGGCACAATCCTCTATGCTCATAGATAGTTTGACCTCATGTCCCTCTCCCCATTTAGAATTTAATAATAAAAAACACAATTCATAATAATTATAAAACCCAATATGAAAAAACAATTCCCAACTACTAAATTCAAAATAATGTCTCTAATTAAAAATAAAGGTCAAGAAAGATGGAAAAATAATTTAACTATCATTACATAAATGTAACTACCTAGATACATGTATGATTACCTCTTAGGAGAAGTTTAAAATTTAAATGAGGGAATATACATTAATAATATAAACAATTTAAAACTATGACTAAAGAAATTAATAAAATGTAATTAAATGAGAAAAATAAAATATTTAAATATGGGATAACCATTTATAAACAATTCACAAAAAAACTCTAACTATAAACACTTCAAAAATCATCCTGCACATTCAGGACATTCCATAATTATGAATATAACCAATTTATAATCATTTCAATATGAACATTTTATATTCATCATTATATGATATTTTATTTTAAATATATGATATTATTATAAATTATATGAAATTTATAATTCTATTTTCTATTAAAGATGGTCCATCCATGGTTTTGGAGTTCCAAATCCATGACTTAAAAATTTATTAATCAAATAGAAGTACAAGGGAAACTATAGATATTTAGTAGAAATAACCAGAGAAATATTTACCCAAGAGTCAAAAATAAAAGCTAAATCATGATAACTAAATTTAAAGTCACATGAAACTTGGGACCAACACCCATATATCCTTGTTCTAGGTTGGTTTGACAACTTGAGGTATAATAACCCACATCACACTCTATTTCCCATCATTATAGCAACACCCATGTTCAACCCTAGCCATCCATCTATAGATATGAGAGTCACCTAATGAGGTCACATCCCAAGGTCATTCCATTTCTTGAGGGCATATCTATCATCTTTAATCTTGAGGTCAACGATTTAGCACCCGAGGCCATCACTGGGATTCTCTTCTCATTAATGAAAGATTCATCTCAACCATCATCGCCATCATCAGACATGCCTATATTCATTGCTATCCAATGTTAGAAGAAATCAATATCATACTGTTACATAATTCATATCAAAATAAATATCAATAACTATTCTCACCATAAGGTATCCTCATGTTCCAGCATCGTCGGACATACTGTCGGTCACTATCACTGAGTGTGATATCCATATTTTCTTATTGTGCTTGTGTTCCTACCATTAATATCCTATACCTCATATGTGTCTCATGGTTGTCTCAAAATTTATAACATGTCCTATGTTTTTCTCCATATCCACACATCTTGAGTCTTCTCTACCTAGTGTCTGTGGTCACTACTGACATATTCTCCAATGATGCCCATTTCTTGCTCTTGAATGAAATACCTACCATTAGAAGGCCCCCAATCATCATCATCGAGTGTCTAGTGTGGATTCCACATAACTCCTCTGATATTATCCATATAATCCCACCACCAACCCTACCATAGAGGAAGGACTCATTCACCATCCATGTGATTCACATACCTTCCACCATCACTAGGACCACCAATGGGTAGGGCCCCATTATATAAAGATCCTTATGTAGGAGTTATTTTGAATAACCATTACGTAGACTAATCTATGTAAGGGTATGTCGGTAGGAAACTTAGGTATATCATCATGGGAGTAAATAAGGTGTAGATAATGTTGTGGTGTAATGTTAATCTATAAGGATCAGATATATTAAAAGAGGGATCCTCTCCACGACATAGTGGAGTCAAAATTCCCATTTTACATGCGTTAACGCCTAACACATTGATCTGAATGGACTGTATCCATGAAACAGTCCAAACCATGTGGTCATTTTGGCTTAGTGGTAGACCCTATACAATTTAGTGTTACTTGGGCATCAACATGGTGATGGAAAAAATAAGGTTCTCTATTTTACATTAGTTGTTAATTCCAAAAAATATTTCATAAGTCTAAAATCACCTGTCATTACAATACCTCTTATGGGAATGATTAGGTTCCAATAATAATTATTAGATGTAAAAAAAGTGATTATATCACTTTTCCAAGATCACCCATTCAAGAAATATGAAACCAAACTAAAATAGTAATAAATAATTAATGATATATTTGTACCATTCACTGAATATGCACCACAACATCTTCATCACCATTTAATAGTGTTTAAAAATATCACTTTAGTGGCATGGAAATTCCTCCCACCTATGGAGTTATATATGGGATGAATTAAATCATTATATATTCATATGGGATCTATTATTACTCCATGGAATGCTAGAGCCTCTAAAATAAAGGAGGAAGCTGATGAAGGATTTCGGTGAAGAGGAGGTTTGGGTAGACATGAAGTAACAACACTCACCAATATAGTCTCTTGGAAATGATTTATATAACTCCCAAATAATATCCTTGGGTAATATATCATTTATTGATGGATTATAATGAATAAAAAAATTCCATGGATCATTAATTCATCACGTTCACATATATAAATCCTCATACATTTCATATTATTAAATGGTTCCTTAAATTATATCCAATACAAGAGAGGTTTTCCAAACATGTCATCAATGGTAGGGGTATAACATTTCATGAAATAAAATATAGCCATGCATCACATATCGGTCATGGTTCTTATGAACCACATATTTCTATGATATAAAAAATATTATTTGGGCCATATATCTACTTCTAAATCTATATTTGGAAGTTTTTACATTATTTTGAACTAAAACAACTTGATAAGTGTCACCCTTGTTTGAAAGGTAAAATGTTCGATCCTTTATTCAGTTTATTGTATAAAAGGGACATAAAGCTAATAAATTAGTTAACAAAAACATGTGTGGAACTTTTCTTACTGAATCTTGAGGTTGATATTCTTACATCATAAATTTTATGAATGATTTGAGTAGATATGGATATTTCTACTAAATAAGATACACATTTGAATCTACTGAGAAATTTAAGGATTTAAATAAATATATAGAGAATCATATTAGTAATAATATAATGAAAATTTATTATAACTGAGGTATAGAATATCTTAACTTAGAGTTTATCAATTATTTAATAGAGTTTGGGATTGAATCTCAACTCACTCCTCCTTATACGCTATAATGGAAAAATGTTTGTGAAAGAAGGAACCAAACCTTGTTGGACATCGTGATATCAATGATGATTCATATATAACTTACCTTTTAATTTTTGAGGATATGAATTATAGAATTTGGTGTACACACTAATCCTTATGATAGAAAACACTATAAATGAATTTCCATATAAGATTTGGTATAATAAAAAACATTGTCACATATATGTCTATGGGTATATAGAGAATTTGTTAAGGATATATCTAGAAACAAAAATTCACCCCAAGGTATTAAGTGTATCTTTATATGATCCCTTAATGTAATTAAAGGATATTATATATACAACCCCTCAAATAAAAATATCATTGTTAAAAGGTTTCCCACCTTTCTTGATAGGTAACACATTTTTAAAATAGATAGTGTGAGAAATTTTAACATGGATAGAGTTGATGATAAAGAAAAAAAATAGTTGGATGAAGAATAAATTGATCAAGGCCCTATGTAATAGGTTAGTCAAGAGAAAATAGTACTATTTATGATAAATATAGAAGTTAGAGAACTGTAGGGATATTGTTAATTATTCAATGAGGATAGTGAATAATTATTAATTGACAATGATGAACCAATTTTCCATAGGTAAGAATTAATCAACTCAAATAAACAATATTAAAACAATTCATTAATTATATGATGGATTCAATATTTCAGAACTAAATTTGGGTTATAGTGAATAATCTAGTAGATGTAAATACTATTGGGTGTAAATGGGTATTTAAGAAGAAAACAAAAGTGTATGGTCAATTTAGTACCTTAAAAACAAAACTTATTTCTAAATTGTTTAAGAAATGTGAAGTTATAGATTGTGATGCAAGCTTTTCAACAGTATCTATGTTGAAATCCATCAGAATTATTCTTGTCATAATAACTTACCATGATTTTGAGATTTTTAAAATTTATATCAAAATAAATTTCAATAATATGAAACTTATTTCATATGTATATATGATATAACCAGAAAGATTTTTGACACCAATTGATTATAATAAGATATATAAGTCACATATATCCATTTATGGTTTAAATAAAGATTCTAGGTGTTGAATCTCTAATGTGTTTTTTATTACAATAACTTAAGATGTTTTCTAAACTTTTTTCAGTATATTTCATCTTTGGGTGTTTCTAATATTGTAATTAAATCTCTCACATTAGGAAACCTTATTCACGTTGTGAATGTTCACTAAGAATTTCAGTTCCCATCACAAAGGGATTTCATAGGGATTATTGATAGTTTTTTTCATAACTCTCATTCATATCATGAATCTTCGTTGATGAAATGAATAAATAAATATGGGTTTTAGAGTTTCTAGAATAATGATATTCAGGCCGTGCTTTTTTATTTTATACTGTAAAAATGTTATGAAATCAATTATGGTCAAAATATATTTAAATTTGTTCTCCTATAATTTTAACAAATTTGGATGAATTTCAAAATATTCCCAACACCTATAAAGGATATAAATATAGAACAAAGTAGGATTAGATACAAAAAATAACATCAAAAAATCTATATGAGAAATATTTAATTTCAAATCAATCCCTGGTTTTATTTTTCAAGGATTCTCCATGCTCTTATTATACTCAAAATGAGAATAAAGATTAAATTAATTCAATCCAATTTCATTTTACTCTTTTTCTTTTATCCAAATTATCCCTCATTGTAATTTATTAAAGTATATTAATTTTATACCATTCTATCTTCCTATATATCTCTCCCTTCATCATCTTCTAAAACCATTAGGGAGAGTTGAGTGATTTGTAAAGTTATTATAAAAACAAACAACCTTTTCTTTAGGTACTTACTTATGGGCTTACCACTGTTAAATTGAGGGATCTTGGTTATTTATTCCATTAAAACAATGTGGGTTATTTTTTTGTTCATTTTTTCTATTAAAACTAAGGAGTTATTTTCTTCTTATTTGGTACTTGGGTTCTATTAAAACCAATGTAGAAATATAAACCTCACAAGAATTCTTTAGGGGAGGAAATATATGGTCTCATTTATGAGTTATCTCCGAACTCCTTTACAAAAGTGTTATTTTTAATTTGGAATTTATTTTTTTATATAATTAACTATTAGTTTAATAAAAACTTTCTCTAAATTTTATTATTTTATTATAAAATTATATATTTTCTTGATAAAAACTTTTATTTCATAACATTATTTTAACTTTTTTTAATGTAAATTTACCCCTCTTTCCATTTAATCTGAATCCAACATTTTCTAACAGAAAGGAATATTCATGTTTTTCTCAAAATTTATTTTTCACCAAATTAAAATTAAATTTTAAACATATTAACCAATTTAAATGTTTTACCTTTCTATAATGGAATATTTTTCAAATACCCTTGGTGGTAGGGATGGAAATTCTATGAGAGATGCACATTTTTTAACAGTTTGGACAATAGTTATTGAAAGACTCTAATATCCACTTTTATTGGTAGTATAATATATCATCTATAGAAAATTACTTTGCATGTATTACAAATTATAATGAACTATAGGAAAATAAACTCCCAATGACATAACTACTTTTGAAATTAATAACAAATCTATGAATGCTTTATATTGGGGTTTATATTTTAATTATTTTAATCATATTTATCCTTGTAAAAATTCTCATGAAATATTAAAAATTCTTAATTTAACTCAGGAAGTATTGAATAAACTTAAAGATACTATTCTTGAGATTTTTAGATAATATTTTTAAATCTTTTGTTTGCATCCAAATGAGTTATATTAACAATATTATTATCCATTTTTCTGAAATTTATAGTTGAAGGAACTCCTTTTGTGATTATTTTTCTAAAGAAAGTCTATTAAATAAAATACATAATATTTTTAATAGTTATTGGGCACCCAATGTCATAAAAATACAAGAATAAAATGATATAATGAAAATAATAGTTTTGGAGATAATTTTATCTCTCTAGACTTATAAGATAATAACAAAGAAAAAAATCTTATATTAAGCTAAAAAAGTAATTGAGAAAAATACAGCCACTTTCAATGAAATTAATGAAGACTCATATGATGGCGAATAAATGGTTCATATATCCCATAGTATTATTAAATTAATCAAATGAAATAAACCCTACCAATTTTCCAAAATGGGGGATTACCAAATTGAATAAGAAGAGATATGATTCAAAATAAAATAGAAGGGATGCATAAGGCCGGAATTCCCCTTAATCAAAAAGATAAACCTGGAGAATAATAATATAATCAATAAATCTTTTAGGGATTTAAATCGATGTGAAATTGATGATTCTATCTCCTCACGTTAATCAAGTAATGAAATTTTCCATTGTCTCATGGTTGAATTCGATTGTTATAAATTAAACTAAAGATCATATTCTTCTTCCTCCTCAAATTCCTCATCTTCATCTTATTCTTTTTTCAATCATAATAAAGATAAAAAATATCTCCATAATCAACTTAAAGTATGTTTTTGAGAAATAAATTCGATTTACAAAGATCTTAAAAATAAATATAATAAAAAACATAATGAAAAATAATCAACTGAAAATTTAAAAACATAATATATAATCAAAATTGAATGATCAATCTAATGTTAATGAATTAAAATCAATTATTGATGATCTCAAAAAACTTGTCATGAAATTAACCAAAGGAAAATAAAATCAAAATAAAATTTTTGGTTCTCCAAATATTATAAAAAATAAATATGGTTTTAATTTTTTTGAAAAATCCAATTTTTTTTAAAAATTAATATTTTGTAAAAGGAATTTCAATTTTTTTTAACTATTTTTATAAAATAATACACTATATAATTTATGAAATTTAAAAAATTTGTGATTTGAATGAAAAAAACCATCCATATTTCATCCCATATATCATCTAAAAAATGAAGACATATTTGGGTCTAAAATCCCTTTTAGATAACATATATAGACCAAAAAGTTAGGTTCCAAATACCATAATTTCTAAATTTTATTGGAAAAATATCTAAAGAAAAAATCCAAAAAATTAACATGGTATATGGATATTATATTATCTCGAGATATGTGTGATGAACCCTATGAATTTAATTAGCTTGAGAATATTGATAGAGGATATGAGACATTCATTGAAAATTCAAAAAAGTAAAATCATTAGAATATGTACAACAATTTTTCCCAATTTGATGAATATAAAAGTTATTCTATTAATTTATGGTTTAGAAGAAATTTTTTGAATAGTTATCTAATTGTATTAAAATGGTTTTAAAATATATTTCAAAAAGTAATTATATATATATTTTTTAATTTTAAAGGAAAAATTTTATTTACTGCTTTTAATTTTCGGAATTTTTATATTATGTATTTAAAATCTATTTCTTCTCAAAATGATAAATGTTTTCGAATTAAAGATAGAGAGTCTTGTTTTGGGAACCAAATATTTGGTCACTATAGCATACAAACCTCAATAATATCAACAGTCATCAAACGGTATGAGAATTAACAAAATTTTATTTCAATGATAGTGTTTTTGCTGAACCGTGCTACTTAAAAAGCACTTTTAATCCTAAAAAAGTAGTATCGACCTATAAATACCTTTAGCTTATTCACATTTATCTTTTTTAGGCCAACCCAAGCTGAAATTATTTGGGGATAATAATACTCCTTTGTTAATGAAAATGATTATTAACGATTCACTTGGGTATTTTTCTTGAAACAAAAATATGAGGCTTTTAAAGTATTCATATTATTTAACAATAATATTGAAAGAGAAAAAAGAAGAAAAATAATTTCCATTTGATGTTATCATGTGGGAGAGTTTTATAAAAATTATTTTGATGAACTTTGTGATTCATAAGGATATAATAATACATTTTCCACTACTTGAACAACTCAACATAATAGGGAAGTTCAACGATTAAATAAAAATCTTAAAAAAATCTCAATATCCCTATTGAAATATTTCAATATCCATAATTATATTTGAGCCAAGTAAGTCAATACCACTTTTCTTCTCATAAACAATGCTTTAACCTTCCTAAAAAATACCCGTTATGATCCTTTGAAACATAAAATTAAAAGTGATATCCCTTTTAATGTGTTTGGATGTAAAATTTATTATATTAACCCAAAAGAAAACCCTAGGAAATTTGATCAAAAAATATGAAGAATTAATCATTCAAGGATACTGTAACTCAAGTAAATCCTTTAAATTTTTTAATAGTGGAACTCTAATAATTGAAGAATCCATTCATATCAAAATTGAGGAAAATATTTATACATATTTGATTCAATTTGATGATGGGGATAACCTTAAAATATTGAATTTTAATCATACACCCTATATTAAAGAGCATATCATAGTTGAATCAACTTATTTTCCTCTACCGAAATCCTTGAAAAAAAAAATCAAATGACCATCCCTTAGAAAACATTATCACGGATTTTTAAGATTTTACTAATAGTATAATTCTAATCTAAAATAAAATTTATCATCATTCTTTTATTTATTTTATTTAACAAATAACCATTATGATGATATTAAAAATGAAAATTGGGGACTCTCTATGGAATAATATCTACAAAAATTGTAAGTAAATGATATTTGGTCTTTTATTGAAAGAATTAATGGTTATCTAGTTATTGGATTTTTTTAAATAAATTATATGATTAATGTAACATCACACATAATAAATATGGAATAATATAAAAATCCATAAACAAGAATAAAATATTTATTATCATTAAAACTCTCCCTATTTCTCTGCTAGAATCCATAAAAAAGTTTTTTTCATTCATTTTTCCATCTAAATTTCAATGTTTTTCAATTAGATGTTAGATGTGGTTTTCTAAATGGTTTTATTTATAATTTTTTTTAAATAAACAAAAGGTTTTGATAATAAAAAATATTTAAATTAAATTTTCAAGTCAAACAAAGCATTATATAGTTTAACATAATCCCCTCGTTATTGGTATGAAAGGTTAATATTTTTTCTTTTATCAAATGATTTGAAAATAGGAAAATGATATTCAACATTATTTATAAAAAATGTTTCAAATGATATTTTAATTATTAAAATCTATATTTATTTTTTAATTTTTAGATCAATAATTGAATCTCATTGTAATTAATTTTAAAATCTTATGAGAGATTAATTGAAAATGAGTTATATGGATGTGTTAAAATTTCTTATTTATTGTTTAATGTCTCAAAACATAGATATCACATTTCTTAGCTAAATAAAATACACTAATGAAGTTCAATTTTTTTTGGTATGGATAATGTTAAGGAAATTAGTAGACATATATGTATTTCTTGTTAGATAACATTGGATGAATCTAATGAAATAGAAGACAACATGATTTAAAGAGGTATGATTGGGAGTATTTTTTACATTACTATTACATGTATAGATTTTTTATTTAATTTTTTTCATTTGTTCTCATTTTGTAGATAATCATAATGAATTTCAATTTAAATATCATAAATGGATATTTTATTACTAAAATGGTTTTAAAAATAATTTTTTATTTTATAAAAAAGGAATATACTTTAATCCTTCTTTTTCTCTAATACCGATTTTGGTGAAATTCAACTAGAGAGGAAAAGTAATATTGGCAGTTTTCACCATATTCGAAGTTTTTAATCTTTTAGAGTTGTTAAAATAAAAACCTAGTGGCTCTTTATGTATATGGGGTCGAATATATATCCTCATGGAGTTCCTGTACTAAAATTATATGGATGAAACAAAATATCTCATATTTGGGTATAACATTTCTTCATTTTCCAATTAAATATAATATTATAGAACAATAAGAAGTTCTATAAATCATTTTCATCATGAAAACACTAAGAACATTAATATTTTGCATCAATTTTTTAGTGACCAATTTTAAAAAGGGGATATGTTTTTAGAATATATTTTCCTGGGTCTCCAGTTACCCGCTGTCTTCAGAAATTCCCATGAATTATAATGTTTTTTATTTTGTTAAAGGGGATCTAAAAATGTAATGGTTGTAATGATTGTTCTTTATTCTATTTTAATCTATGTTTTCTCTTTTCAAATCTTGATTCTCTTTAAAATGTTATCCTTTTTTAAAAAAATATTGTTAGAAATTTTTAAATCATGTTTTTATTTTTACATTTATTATCTTTTATTTTATATTTGATATATCTATCACTTTTGTTTTATAGGTATTTTTTTCCAATGAAAAATTTAGAGAAGAGTTTAGTTTTTATTGGGTATAATGATCTAATGTATAGAGGGGAGATATCTCTTTGTTTTAAAAGGAAGAGAAGGATCTTGTTTCAAGGGGGGATATTATTTCTTGGAAAATGTATTTTTAAATATTTTATCAACTTATTTTTTATCTCCTTTTTTCACATATTTATCATCACTTATCTTTTATTTCAATCCTAAATGAGTGTTTGTGATCATTAAAAATAGAGATATTTTAAAACCTCTAATGTGTTTTTATGATCAAAATCACTCAAGGTGTTTTAAACCTTTTTTGAGTAAATTTTATCTTTATGAATTTTTGACATTTTCATTAACTCTCTTAAATTGTGAAAGATTATTCAATTATTGAAGTTTCACATGGAATTTAAATTCCAATAAAAAATGGATTTAACAGGGTTTATTTGTAGTGTTTATGTTTCATAACTCCCATTCACATCATGAATATTATTTTAGGCCATGAATAAAATGAGTATTTCAGAGTTTATATAATAAAGATATTAATGCCATAAATTTTTAGTTCAGTTTGTGAAAAGGGTCAAGAAGGTAGTAAACACATTTATTCATTATGGTGAAAATTTATTTAAATTCAGTCAGCTACGAATTCAATGAATTTGGTAGAACTTTAGATGATTCCCAAAACCTATAGAAATTATAAATAGAGAACAACAGATAGTTAGATTCAATATATAAAACCATAAAACCTGTATGGAAACAACTTACTTCAAAATAGATCCATAAAATTGTTTTTTAAGGATTCTCCAATCTCTTTGAATTCTCAAATGGAAAACTAATCATCAATAACTTCAATCCAATTTACTTTGTCTCTTTCTCTTTGATCTAATTTTTTATATGTTGTAATTTCTTAAAGGAAATTACTCTTCCACATTTCTCTCACTCTCTCTCCTTTATTTTTTGTAAATTCTATAGAGAGATTTGAGTGATTTGTAAAGGTTTTGTAAAATAAAACCTCTATCTTCTTCATCTTCTTATTTATGTGTAGATAAATTTTAATGTAAGGATTCTTGGTTTCCATTAAAACCAAGGGTCATATTTTTTGTTATTTGTTTCCATTAAAACCAATAGATTATTTTATAATAATCAGGTTTATGGTTTATGTTAAAATCAAGGGATGAACATAACCATATCATTCATTCTTGAGGTTAGGATAAATAGGGGATCATTCATGACCAATTTTAAAACTTCTTTATAAAAGTGTTCTTTTTCAACATACACAATTTATTTTCCGCTATTATTAAAGTTTTAATTTCCATTACTATCACTCTTACTTTTTATTATTTTATTATTAAATCAAATATTTTCCCAAGATCTTTTTTTATTTTACAGCATAATTCTAAAATTGTATTTAATGGAAATTAACCCCCTCTTTCCACATTATCTCTAACCAAAATCCAAATGATGGAATATTCTATTTGATGAATCTATATGAGAACTTGGTTTTATAAGTAATAAACGTGTCCCCCTATATCTACAAGAGGTTTAGTGGGATTGATTCATTTCCCTTGTTGTATATGTTGAGGAAGTATTACTAATGGAAAACTAGAGACTATTTTTATACCCAGTTAAGATGTGGTCAAACAGATGCTTCCCCATAATGGAATTAAGTTACATAATATGCATTCTATTGATCAAGATAAACTATAATAGATCTAAGAATCAAATTAGACTGATTAAAGGTATATACATTGACATGATGCTGAATATATTCAATATGGAATAATCTTATAGGATATTTTATTGTCTTAGTTAAGAAATTCATTATTCTGATAATAAAAAATTTGGTTTATTATATTTATAATGAATTATTCGTTTTGTGTTTATAACATGTTTTCTATGAAAAAAATATGAAGTGTGGATTTAATATGTGTCTAATGAGATCAACCAAATGTCTACTAATCAATCACATAGACAATTTAAGTGACTGTGTGAATGAATGTTGTGATTGTGAATAAATTTTTCAGTTTTAGATTGAATGTAAATTTTATTCAAGTGACCATAAATTATATTTATGATACTTTGTGATAGAGGATCAACCATTAAGATGATTGGTAACATTTTTATTAGTGATAAACCTACCAAAAGAGTTAACTCACATGAAAACATGATTAATTAAACTTTATACTTAAAGAAATTTTACATTCACACCAAATGAACGACTGTATGAGGATATCAAATGACAATTGAAGAAAATCATATTTTATTTAACTGTTGGAAAAACCATCTTAAGAGAGTTAACTAACTATTCCAAGATGCATAAACATAAATCTACCATAAGACTACCTATTTAATGGTAAGGATACAAAAATCCTACCTATATAAATCTAAAGCTAACACAATACTACCATCATAAGGGTGAAACTACCATAAGGTGAGCTTAGTAATGACTGTAAATAATAAAACTGCCATTTATAATGTTTAGAATTCCAATTTCTAGTATTTTACTTTAATTATATATGTAAAAAATATACTAATTTTCATTGTGATGATGATTTTCCATTAAGGGATATGAGGTGGAGTGTGTATCTATAAATAAGAGGAAGTCTCACATATTCATAGACAACTTTAGTGCCTTTGTTTTCACTATTGTTTTATTCTATTATACCCTAGGATCAGCAATTTTATAGGTGATACTAAAAAACCAATAAAAAGGTTGAACTGACATAACCACTCACTTCTGATCTCATTGAGAAATTATACAAGGATAATAACCTTACTGATCAATCTAACTAGATCAGAGATTGAGTTATAATACATTTTTATGATTTCTTGACTCACATTATTTCTTTTACCTTTTTAGGTTTTATTATTTTATTTATTATTGTTAATAAATTATCCTTTTCTATAATTTATATTACTTAGACACAATTTTATCTTATTTTTCATAATTAATTTTCCAATGAATAACTAAAGAAGATTATTATTATGAGATAGACCAAATTTTATGTATTTTATAGTGGAAAAGCTATCAAGGTTGATAGTTTATACTAATTTTTAAAAACCATACTTGGAAATGTATTAATATTAGTAGAGAATACTAAGACTCAGTTTGGATCAAACCACTTATGTAATTGTCTCATGTTCTTTAATTATGTTTTCATTACATGTTTTAAATCCACACCAAAATTATTTTCTTATTTTTATTGAATAATTTTCAAAATATAAATGAAAAATATAACATGATAGTAAATATTTAGCAGTGATATATATATATTTTTTTGTGTGAAAAAATATATTTCAAAATATAAATTAATGTCAAATTATTTTAACTAGATTTTTGATCGATCATTTAAGAAACTATTTAAAAGTACGAAATTATATATACCTAATATATTTCCTAACTGGTGTAGAATTTTATGTTTAGGGGATTATAAATTTATAATTTCAAAAAATAGATTTTATTTCAAAGATCAGTCTCCCTCTTAAGTATTCCTCTAGAAAATGAATTTAATATCATACTAATAATATTTTATTGTTAGGTTATTTAGTTTTAATGTCTTAAATCACTTTTGACCTCAATCAAGTATTATGGTTAAAATATCAATTTATAATTTTTCAATACTCTGTAATAATGAATGATAGACCTAAAAGTAATTATACCAATAAAATGCCATTATTTAATAGAAATAACAATTCAAGATGGAAAATAAAATGAAAATTTATCTTGAAGTCATGAAATTTTATATCTGGGGTACTATAGAAGATAAATATGAAATACCCAAGACATACAGAAAATAATGGGATAAAATAACTAAGGATTATTATGATTGTAATTGAAACTAGATTAATTATTTATTCAATAATTTAGGTGAATATTAATTTGATAAAATATGTTCCGGTAAAACTAATTTTTAAATATGAGATACTTTATTTTTTTCTCAAGAAGAACCACCTAATATTTAAAAAATGAGATTGAAAAAATATACTCTGAAATAAGACTCATTAAAGTTGAAAACTAATGAATAAATTTCTAAATTGTAGTATAGATTTAATGACATATTCAATACTATGAATCCACTTGGAGAACCTATGGATGAAAACAAAAAGTTATATGATTTCCGAGATACTTACCTAACCGATAGAGAATTAAAAATAAGTCAATTGAAGAATCCCATGACATTATAAATATGCAAGTCAAGGAAATGATTGAAAATATGATGATGTATAAAGAACTAAAATATAAAAATGAATATGTTGAAGTTAGGAATAAAACTATATACTTTATGAAATCCAAGTATAAATCAAAATAAGTGATCAAATATAATTCAAGTTGAAATTAATATTACTATGAGAGGGATGGTGATATGGATCATCTAACAAAGAGATTCAAAAAAAACTATACAAAAGATCATTTATTGAAAATTAAATAATAATGAAATTTTTGAAAAGAGAGGAATCTAGAAGAAATAATCGAAATAATATGATTTTATTGGTGAAATTATATACTATCATTGTAAAATTAATGGACGCATCAATGATGATTTTATGAATTTAAAATAAAAAATAAAGTATGATGATTGAGAGAATAAATAAAAAAATAAATTAAAGAGACCTTGATTGCATTTGAGGATATCTCCAATGATTAATATTTATATAGTAGGTATATATGTAAAAAATAAAATATATTCTTTTAGCCCAATACATTTTAGGTACAAACTAATGCTTCTAATTTTTTAGTAATGTTGTTTTTGGAGAATTTTAAATGAAAAATAAATAACTATTTGAGTAACTATATATGCTTGAAGAAACCATGAATTATTCTAAAGATGAATAAAACAATATGAAAATAGTTTATGTTTTATTTTATAAAACAAAAAGTTATCATAATATTGAAAAAGAAAAAAATGAAAACCTTTTAAAATATAATTGTTACATATAATTGAAAAAATTAAAAACATGAAAAACATATATATAAATATAGAAGTATAAAAAAATACATTTAACATGATACCACAATTTTATAAACCTCCCAATTTTAATACTAACTTTGGATACTAATTTGTATAGAAAGTGAAGAATTACATGAACTGCTATTTTACTCGTTCTTAAAATAAGAGCATAATCTATTAGGCTAAAGAAACATCTATTTATGGAAATAACTCTAATATATCTAGACCTGAGAATTAATTTCTTTTAAAATATCTTAATTCAGTAGTTATGAATCCTACAAAACAAATTTGGATTTTAGTATATTTATTTGATAACTTATCCGCACCAAAGATTGAATAGTATAAAAATAATTTCTTGGTTGATTTTCTATATGAGAAATGATAGAAGAACTCTACTAAAAGTCTATGATATCTATATAGTGTCTGTTATAGGTATATGATAATATAATATTCAAGTTTCAAGAATTTAATAAAATTGGATGCTGGACATGTAACTTTTGATGAAAGTGAAAAAGAAAAAATCATCGTTCATATATAAATTAGTAATCGTAAAACTGTTATTATTTCGAAATTTTTATTTTTTAATGGTTTAAAATATAATCTAACTGGTATATTTCAATTTTTTATGATGGTTATATTGTTAAATTTGAAAATAATGGTGGTAATATTGATGATTCCAAGAATGATTTAGTTTTTACTTATTTATAAAATGACAATGTTTATGATGTTAATTTAAATCCTTATTTTCTCAAAAATTATTATTTCTTAAGTTACTTTCAAAGATAATATTGGTTTGGAATAGGAGACTAGGTAATATTAATTTAAATTAAAAATGGGATCTAACTATAAAATGATTTTTTAGGGATCTACCCAAAAATTATCTCCTAAAATATAAATTTTCCCATCCATGTGAAAAGGGAAAGTAGTAAAAACATCTTTCAAACCAAAGAAATAGGTGGATACCAATCAACCAATATATATTATTCACATGTATTTTTTTGCCGTATATAGTTCCAATTATAGGTGGAAATAGTTATGGTTTTTTGATTTTTGATGATTATTAATTATTAAAATTGGTTTCTTTTAATAGATTACAAAATCATGGCCTATTACTATTTTTTCATGTTTTGAAAGTTTTAGTGAACCTTAGTGGGTTCTCCATTAAAAAAATGACAATAAATCATGTCCATGAATTTTAGAATCAATAATTTGAGACTTTATGTCTATTATATGGAGATAAAAATAATTTTCTATACATATAACACCTAAAAAATGGGAATTTGTGAAAGGAGAAAAAGAAATATATATGAAATTTCATGGACTATGCTTAGTGAATATTACTTACCTATTTGTCTATGGGAACAATTTTGAATACAAATTTTTATGTAATTAATATTTTTTTAACAATACCTATTTTTAAGAGGTATCCCTAAGAATTATGGAATGGTAAAAAACCCATGTTAACTATTTTAGAGTATTTAGATGTAAAGTTTTATTATCTTAAATATAAAAGAAAATAAAGAAAAATTTTCACAAAATAATTGTGAAGGAATTTATTATGATTATAAAACCTTTATTAAAAAATATAAAGTCTTTAATAAAAAATATATTTATATGGAAGAATTTGTTCATATCACTTTTGATTAGATAGATCCAGATGATCCAAAAACTATAACAAAAAACCTTCAGGATGGTTCTGAATAGCAATAATACCTCTAAATTCTCTAACCATGCTAATAATTTATATGATAAATCACCTATATGAGACCATATTGAAAAACCTAACATTGAAGAAGGCTTAAAATAACCAAGTACTTCAGTCTATAAAACTATTAGTACCCATACATATCATCCCTTAATCACTATAGTAGGTGATCTGGTCAAAGGAACTCAAACATAAGGATCTCTTAAAAATAAAGCTTAACCTGAATAATTTTTCTCTCGGATATAACCTAATAACATCACTGAATAAATAAATGTTGAAAATTGTGTAATGGATATGCAAGAGGATATAATTAGTTTGAAAGAAATAAAGTATGGGAACTGGTTAAAGGACTCAAACACTATATAACTATTGGCACTAAATGATTTTATTGAAATAAGGTTGATGAATATATAACTATAGTTAAAAATAAAGAAATAATGGTTATAAAAGGTTATAATCAAGTTTGAGGTATTTATTATTAAGATTACATTAAATTGGTATCTAGACTCAAATCAATTTGAATACCTCTAGATCATGTAGTACATAATAATTTATAGTTATATCAAATAGATATTAAGAGTTAATTTTTAAAAGGTTATATTGTTGAGGTTGTTTTTATTGATTTTTTTTATCTTAAAACCCTCATTTACCAAATCGTGTTTTTAAACATTAGAAATAACTTTATGGTTCAAAATAGGCTCCTAAATCTTGGTATAATAGGAAAAAATCTTCTTTAATTCCAAATGGGATTTCAGAAGGTATAGATGATCATATTCTATTTATTAAAATAACTTGAAAATATTTTTTAGTGGTAAAATTTTATATTGATGAAATTATTTTCAGTTCATCCAAAAAATATTTGTGTATTTAATTATCTAAATATATTTACTAAATGAATTGGAAATGAGTTTAATAAGTGAGTTAAAATTATTTCTTAGTTTTGAAATTTTTTAAATAAATATATAATTATTTGTTTATAAAATTATGGAAAAATTGTATTCTTTAAAATATTTTGGTATGGGGAGCACTAAATGAATTGATATGCTAATGAGTAAAAGTAGTAAAATAGACTTGAATGAATATTGGAAACCATTTGAACCAATTATATACAGTTGTATGATTATGAATTTTCTATAATTAATTTCCACCTATGAAAATATTATATTTATAGTGTGAATGTGTTCATGTTTTTAAGAAAATACAAAAGAATAACATTTCAATTATATTAAAAATATTTTTAAAAACTGAAAGAAAATTTTATTTTGAACCTTTTTACTCTATAGGATATTATTTTAAGTCAATTAGTTACGCTAATACCGATTTTAGTGGCTACATGTTAGGCATAAAAAGTGACTTTGACACATTTCCATTTTTTTAGAAATTCTATAGTGACTTTTTGTAATATGAAATTGAATTATATTTCATTATATATTTCTAGAGATAAGTATATGTCTTCAAGTTGTCATTTTGCACAATTTCTATGGATGAAGCACACATGGCTAGACTTCGGATAACAATTCTGATATTTCTCTATAAATTTTGACAATACAAGTTAAATTATCATTTCTAGGAATATTGTGTCTAATTCTAGGAATTAACATATTGATATATGACATTACATTTTTGAGATACCATTTCATAATAGGGGTTATCACCCATGAATTCAAAGGTACCAATAAACACCACATTGATATTTTCACAAAACCATTGAAAACAAAGATAATAAATGATACTAGACGTGGACTAGAAATGATTAACTATTCACACTTTTTATTTGGTGATTTAAATATTAAATTATTAATAGTATAATGAGTCTTATGTGGAAAGTAATACTCATCTATCAATGTAAGTTTTAAGAAACACATTTTCATGTATGAGTCTTATAGAGGTACATGAATAATAAGATTCTTGGTTATAACCTAGAAATTATTATTCTTGATAAAATATATATCCTATTTTTTAATAGGTTAGGATATTTTAATTTTAGTAAAAAATAATTAAATTATAAGGAAATTTTCTCAATAAGTAGTGTTGAATCTTATACCCTATTATTTTATTTTATATTTTCTTTTAAAATAACTATATGTTTGATAGTGTATACCATACATAACCCTGAGCCTAAACAAACCATGAACCAATACTTTTTAAATAGTTATATTATAACCGATTTGTTTCTTTTGAGGTAATGAATATGAATAAAAGTAATATAAAATTTTTATATAAATATTTTTCTATAATAAAATAAATAATAAATCATACATTGATTATCAATTTGTTGGACATGAAAATAAAATAATTCAAAAGTAAAAGATATATTTATCATAAAACTATTTTAAAGTGTGAAATGTACATTGATATTAATTGATTAAATTAATTAAATTTGATAAATGTTTCTAATAAAATAATTTTCCTATATATCCAATTAAATTAATTAATATTAATTTATATATTTTTTATAAAAATAACAAAAAATAAAGTCAATTTATGATTTAAAAATACTTTTCTTCTAAAAATGGGTTTTAGGGGTTTTATAAATGAATAATTTGAATTAATTTATACATAATTTATAAATTTTGTTTTAAAAATTTAAAATCATTTTCCAAATCATTATTTCATTTTCATGTGAAGTTTAGAGTTATTTATGAAAATATTGATTTTTGAGTGAATAGTGAAAACAATGATTTTTTCCAAACTATCATTTTTTCTATAAATATCATAATTTAAAAGTAATATGATTTCCCTTTGATTGAAAATAGACTATTTAATTCCATATGAATTTTAATATTATTTTATTTTTGTATGAGTTCATTTTGATTCTTAATAATTCATTTTTCTTGATATTATTTTCAATACATTTATGTAATTATTACCGAATAATGTTTTCTAATTATATTAATTTAATAATGAAAAATAGATTTTATATTTAAAAATAGTAAGTTTAAATTTTTTAAATTTTTAAATTTCATTTTTTTTCATATTGAATAGCAGACATTATAAATGTTTCTCACCATAGTAATGGGTAAAACAAGTAAATTAATGTTTAAACTATTTGATATGGTATCCAAATAAACTCAACACTTTCATTTACTTCATTATATGAGAGTAATTCTTCTATAAACAAATGAATTTTTTTAATATTTCATTTTTGTTACACTTTCCTTTTATTATAACCTTTATATTAAATAAAGATAAGAAAAATTACAAAACATCACTCTATTTTAATATCTCTAATACATTGTCATAGGGATAAAAAAATATATTAATGGTTATAAATGGTTATTTTGAATATGAATAAAATATTTTTTATGTTATTAATTTTTTTTGTTTTTAGATATATTATGAATCCCTTGATCACTTACACACCACTGACACAATTCTTATTTAAGTAGTAGAATAAACAAATAAATTATTTTAAAAATATTAAAAGTTATATATTTTGGATAATTTATGGTTACCCAATAATTTAACAGATAAATATTACTTATAATTCTTTTTTTATGAGTTTATATTTAAATTAAATTATTATTTTTATCCTTTAAAGTCACGATATGTTAATAGTCTCAAAGATGATGTTAAGTGGTCTTTAAGTTTTAATAATTACATTTAAATCTTTATATAATTACACCAGAACTATATTCACTCAAATTGGGGTAAATTATATAAAATATCATTATTTTTCATGTATTTTCCACTTTTAATTTTTAAAATTACTTACATTACTCTTAAAGAGTGAAACATTTTTTATAATAGTTATGGTTAAATTGGGTTAATGAGGGGGTTAAGCCAAAACATAAGTTTTAAAATGAAAGAAAAAATTTTCTAAAATTGATTGGTTAATTATATATAAAACTTAACCTCATTATCGTTAGTCATAATTTATTTTTGTGCCATTTTAAATGAGTTAAAAACATATTATGTATGAATATTTCAAGGATTTAAAATATTTCCACCCACTTCACTTATAAAAGGGAACCACATATCCTCTCTTCCTCACACTTATGATCCATTTACATAGGAAATTATATTCTCAAATATATTTAAATATTCTTTCCCCATATCCTATATATTAATTTATTTTACTAATACCATCCTATTAAGGATTAAGGTTTATACCAATGGATAATTCTGTAGAAGAGGTATAACTCTTAACCAAGTTATTTTATTTTGTTTATTACTCTATCTATTTCAATTTTCCCTAAAAGTGATGATATAATAACATTATAATCTTCAAACTAATAAAATTTTACTATTTTTATGGAATAAAACTTATTTATCTCATTTTCTATTGAATTAATAATGAAAGAATTTCTCATATGAACATACATAATACCACATCCAGATAGTGATAATGGTCATTTTACAGTATTATATTTCATGTATGGATATAATTATGGATAAAATGAATTTATATTATATTTATGAGATTATTTTAATTATTAAAAGGTGATATATTAATTACCTTCATGCCCTTCCATCCGTTGTAAGATGATAACGTCACTCATGCATACATGTGGAATGGCACCTCCATGAAACACTGTGATTCATTTTTAATTTCTTATTTACATAGATGT
Source organism: Viscum album (assembly GCA_963277665.1). NCBI lineage: Eukaryota > Viridiplantae > Streptophyta > Magnoliopsida > Santalales > Viscaceae > Viscum > Viscum album. The sequence continues at coordinate 141,447,891 of OY728146.1, forward strand.
TAATGGGGATATATATAATTAATATATATTATATATATAAGATAATAATGATTATTTATAGGTGTATTAATTTTTAAAATTCTTTTATTCCATCCATCGAAAAGTGGGAACATCATTTGTGCACACATTCGAACTACCATCTCAATAAAATGATGTAATTAGTTTTTCATCACCACCAAAATGGGATGGTCATAAAAGTTTATATAACAAATAAATATGATTATTATGATTTTATTATGATTATAAATATAAATAAATCATGAAAAAGGTCTAAGTGATGGGCAGGGCATTATTATAGATAGCCTGTTGATGCACCAATAGTTCTCATGAGACAAAACAAGTTGGAAATATCTATAGGAAAAAGATATAATATAATGATGTTATATTTGTGTTTGTAGTGTATTAGTTACCTATTTATGTGAAATGACTTATTTTAGAGACCTTGAAAATATTAAATGTTTCTTATCTGATGCCTTGATGGATTGATTCATGATATCTTTGTTGAGGCGTTGATGGTATAGTGATGAATGTTAAAATTTATGTATTACCATTATTGGGAACGAAGTTTTCACTATCCATTTGATTTCTATGTTGATATTGGCCATGGTTATACTTTGAACTCATGTTTTTATTATATGTAATGTGTTTGGATTATCTTCTCTGGTATATTAATTGTACCTTATTTACTCATAATAACATCAACTATAAGTAACAATTTCTGGGCATTTGAGATCAATTTGTATTTGTTTTCCTTTACCTAGAAATTTAAGAAGGAATATTTGAAGGATTATCAAGGATACAAGAAAATTTTCTATGATTCATTTTTAATTTCCAATGTAATATGGAAGTAATGTATGTATCTAGTTTTATAATACTATTAAACTGATCTATCCTATGTGGTGTGATCCCTTGTAGTTGATACTAATATAATACGTAATCACTAAATCTAGGAAATTATATTCAGGTCTATAGTAAATAATTTTTTATTTAGGAGATCATAATATATTAAGACTACTTATCATAATTTTCTCACATGGTTGTCTCTAAGGGAGGAGGTTATAAGAATAAACACATAAATTGGAGTTCTATATGTTTTATGTTTCATTGGATATTATTATATATTTTCATTTATATAGGTACATATATTTTATATTATTATTAATTTATATCATGAATTTTATATTTGATGTATTGATGGAAATAATGAAAACATATACTCATAGTGAGGTAGGATACATTGAGTGAACCGAAAGTGACATGAAATTAATGGATAAGTCAAAAAAGGATTTATCCCATCAATATTAATGGGACATAATATCTCTAGTTCATTGATTGAAATAGGGATATCTGATTAATTCGATTTCCATGGTGTTTTATCGATGATTTCATTTAAGTAAGAGAAAGATATATCAAGAATATAGGATGGTGACATAGGTAATGCATCATGGTTTTAAAGATATTGAGATAAAAAAATTATATTATATGGTGAGAATCTGTATGAGGTCATTTTTTGTGGAAACATTAATGTATTCCTCTATGGGCTCCATGATGTTTTTCTAGAAATTGATCTTGTGCATTTGTAAAGCTCACCTAATGACACTCAAAATTATTATGGTTATATTGAACACACATATTAATTCACAGGTTATTAAAAAGAATACATATGTGAGTTGAATATTGAATAAATATTAATTTTTGAGTTAGTGAATATAATATTTATTTATTGAATAAATAATATAGTGATATTTATTTATTTAAATGGATAGTTATAATTAAAGGTTTGATAAATGTTGTGGTGGATGGATGTGCCGAATTAAGGGTTCAATTGGAAAGGTATATTTTATTTAATATCATTTAAATAAATATTAATATATTTATTAATGAAATTATATATAAATATCCATGAATTAACAAATATTAAATAAATAATAATAATAATGAAAATAATTATGTGGGGTTTCTTATAATAAATATACTAGGTAAAAAACTTAGCTTAATAATTTTACCCCAAGTATTTAACAAAATTTATTACATTTTCAGGGTTAAGGATTATTTTTCACAATGAAATATCTCTAGATAATTCTCTCAATACTAGAAATAACATTCTAAATAACACTTTTAAAAATAGAGAGTGATGATTCTTATCCTCCTTCTCTAGATTGAGTGAACTAGAAATAATACTTCAAGACTATGAGGAATTTTTTTACGATCAATGAAGAATGATATAAGTGGTTTTGTTATTATGTGATAGACAACAGAGTTCCAATGATGATGTTCTATGGTTCATAGAGAACTTGTTGATACCACTAGATTTATTATACCACTAGATCTAACATATCAATGATGATAGAAAAATAATGGTCAATTAGTTCTACAATGAAGAACGAATTGCAAGAAAAGGTAATTATTTTCTATATAAATTAATTTTAAATTATATGTAAAAATATTCTCTCTTAAATTATTTAGATATTTCTTTCACCAAGTTATGAGGATTTAATATGAGAAAAGTTATTGAAATTTTTTATTCAAGCTACCAACCACTTCCCCTATTCCCCATAACCTTTATTCATAACCAATTGTAATCAAGGGAAGTGATGGTAGTGATTCACACATGCATCATCCCATATCACATTCCTAATTCCATAATACAATAGAAATCCAATCATAAGATATGATATAGTCAACATAATTCCTTTATCAGTTACTGCATTTCATGGATATTTTAAAATATAAAATCCATAGTTTAGTGCATCTCTACCAATCTACCACATTCCATAAAATACTATAAGGAATTTATTTAAAAATTCACACCTCTGTGAATTTATACAAAACTATTTTGGATACAATTTATTAAAATCTATTCATTTTAGAAATAACACTTTGTATCCCTCTATTATATCATTATTCTATTAAATCTAAAAATGTATCTAGTTTGATCTCAAGGAAAAAGACTTATATATCCATACGAAATTTTACAAAACAATATGTATTATATACATCATAGGTATACCTATATAATCTCATTGTTAATGAGATAAAGTTACCACTATAAATTGTCCATGTTAATCTAGTATAGAACATCTCATCGATTAATTATTATAGGAAATAAAATTATTAGCTTAATTAATATATCACATTTCATTAGTCTAGTAGATGATAACATCATGAAACCCTCACCCATGTTGCTAAGCACATCACATTTCAATCAACTAGGAATTGATATCAATTTACTTAGAAAAATTCAATCATGATCCAAAATTTCATATCTGATTATAAAAGTATAAAAATTTCATCTTGATTTTTCTCTAAGAAATGAAAAGTTCATAAACATACATAACCACCCCTTGATTAATTATTTCTCAAGGCTTGTATAATAAAGGTATGATAGTATGTAGGTTCTCATGCAATGTTTCACTTTATTCTTTGGTAATGGGTATTGATAATAATAATATACCATTAAGTATTCAAATTAATGTATTATATTCCATGAGATATATTTAGTGAGTGTCACACTCCGAATTTTGAGATAATTTTTTTTTATTATTTTATTTTTCTTTGAGATATTTGGTTGAGTTTTCGGTCGAGCCCGATTGATTTTTTCTGTTTTTGATAATAAATAAATGTTTTGGGCTTGTCAGTGCAAACACATGGGCATGTTAGGGGACAGTTGAAGCCACCCGACTTTGCTAAATGACCACGTGACCTGCCCAGTGCATAGATAATTTATTAATTAATAAAATTATAAAGTGAAAACACAATAAAATTCATAGAAAATAAGTAAAATGAATTAAGAATGGTTTGAATAATAATAATAATATCATTTGAGATTATTATTATTTTTATCTTGGATAATAATTTAATTAAGGATATTATTTCTATTATTAGAATTTTATTAAGTTGATTATTATAAAGTTTATTATTTAGTTTATTAGGTTTATTATTATCTTATTATTATTATTATTATTATTATTATTATTATTATCATCATCATCATCATAATATTTTTTTTAATTAATAAATTGTTTAGGGCTTGGAACACTCTCCCACACCCCTTCCCCCTGTTAGCATCACGACACACCCCCTCTGACTTCTTGCCATTGTGCAACAGCTCTCCCTTACCCCCAACACACTTTTCCTCCACCTTCTTTACCTCTTGACCAATGGACCACTCTGGAGATAGTCTCACATAGCTGCTACCTCCCCTCCAAGTGTGCATGTCTCAGGCATCCCACCTCCCTTCCATTACATCACCCCTTCATCACGCACCCCTACTGGTGTGATTTCCAGCGCACCTTCTTTCCGAATACCACCTGTTGGTTCCCTACTCTCCTTCTGCGTGCGCCTCCCCTCAATACACCATCATTCCTCTTATCTAGGGTTTTGATTGTTATTTTTTGGGGTTTTAGTTTTTTCCAGCTTTTAGGGTGTAAATTAAGGTGTTAATATTATAGTTTTTTTGGTATATTCTTCCTTCCTAGGGTTTCTTGTGGAGTGGTCAAGGTGCGATTGTAATTTCACACCATCTTATGGGAGAATATTGCTTTGAGGTAGGTGGTTTTGTTCCCTAGAATCATTTGATTAATTTAATATGTTTTTTGAAATTTATTAATGTATTCTTTGGTTTGTTAATTTGATGAGTTTGGAGTTTTTGAACTGGTTTGTGCGTTTAAATGTTGGGATTGGATTTTTAATATAGTTATTTGATTTGTTTTGGTGTGTTATTTGATGTAATGTATCAATAATGTGTTCTAAGGGTTGTCAGATGGTGAGAAATGTTTTTTCAAGGTCTTTGAAGTGTGTATATTTTTAAATTCATATTTTCAAAGTAAAATGAATCACTTTGGGTGTGATATCCTCTTATAGTGTGTTTTTTGTATAAATAGTGGAGTATTTTAAATCTTTAAAGCTTGTTTTAAAAATGGTTTTAAATATTGAGTATGTTTAAGAAGTGGCTAGGCCCTTTGTCTTGGTTGGTCTTTATTGTGTGTTTTCTTGTGTTATAAAAATGGAATTTGAGAGACTATTAAAGTGGTGAAAAAGGTATTTAGGGTGAGGATTATGTTATTTCTTGGTTCAATTTGGTTTTATGTGGAACATTTGGTAGTTATTATACCCCCTTGCATCGTTTTATGGTGTTTTTTTGTCACGTTGTGGGGTTTTGGTCTTCAGTGACAAAGGCCTATATGTATATACATGTGTAAGCATGTATATATGTATATCCTCCTTGAAAATATTCCCTCATGGTGTGGGGAATATGTTCTTGGGTCAAAGGATATATATATATATGAAAATGTATATTCGTATAGGTGAAGTGATCTCGGGTTTCCATCGTCACGAGATGCATGTCTTGTTGTAAGTTCCCTATGCCTTGATCTTTAATTAGAATTTTCATTTTTTACTTGGGGTTATTTTGAAAGTATGTCCCTTTGTTTTTTAAGAAATGCATGTGAAATGTTTATAAATTTGTATATATATATATATATAAATGGCAGTGGTTCTAGAAAAGTAGCTTCCTATATGTTTTGAATGTGAAATGGGTATTTCTAAAGACATGTGGCCTTTCAATAAATTTTATTATAAAAGTGTAATGAAATGTTTGATTTTACAAATAATTTCCCAAGTGATTTCCAAAATGGGTTTTTTCATGAACATATGATTAAATGGTGATTTTACCTCCTTAAAAGGATTGATACATTGTAAGCGTGGTTTTAAGATTGTTTTAAATAAGTAGTACCTTCATTGTTTAGCTAAACTTTCAAATGGTTTTGTAAACTTGAAAGTGTTAGGTGATTGTGTTTTCTAAAATGAAAAGTACTCCTTGTAAATGATTAATCTAATTTGGAACATTAATAATGGTTTATGAAAAAAACCCCTCTTGAGCTATTCCCCCTTGTTTTAGGAAATGTTGTGTATATTGAATGTGGGGATTGTGATATGTGATGAGTAAATAGGCTTGTATATTTTGTGTGACAGAAAAAGGGGGTATGTGATCAAGTAGAGTGATTAGTTTTAAGAGGGTGAGTGTGTTTTTTAATAAAGAGAACAACATGTTCATGTATTTTTTCTTGATAAAACTCACCACCACTTGAAATAGAGCACGCGGGAAAAACTAGGTATCTAGGTGGGTGGACTAGGACTAGTACGCTATATGATAAAGAAGTGGTTTGTTTTGGTTTCATCTAGAAGGATTGATGCTCCAATAATAACTAAAAAAATGATGATTAGAGTACACTAGGTTAGGGGTGGGTTTCCCTACTAGTGGCTCATTCATGAGAACATTGATCATTGCTGTTAATAGGCCACATTTACAATGAGGTTAAAGGATCCTAGGTCCCCAAATAACACTATATACTTAGGGATTTTCCATGGTTCTTGTGATATGATTTTCAGTTTAGTTGTTTCATAGTTGTTCCCTATTTTTTGACAACCATATTTTTTAAAATCTAAATTAGTCTCTTTTCATTTTGAAATGTTAATTCATGGCTCAATCCTATTTTGAAAATGAAGTGGAAGAGAAATTATTTTCGTGAAAATTCAATCTTGTTACCTAAAATTAAAAACAATGTAAAACATAATTTATTATGTCTTATTTTCAAACTTTGATGTTTTGGGATTCTTTTTAAAGATAACGGAATATGGAATTGTTTTACTCTAGCATTCCTACTGAGCATCTTGTGTAATGTCTTGGAAATTCCGTATAATTTTTTTTAATTATAAGGAATTATTTCAAGATCGCCAAATCTGAAGGCACACGATTCCAAGGCCCGGAGTGCCCGGAATGATCCGTCAATGTTTGGTTGAGTTTTAATTAACGCGTGTAAGCGGTTTTCATGAAAAATTATCATAACTATTAAACGATAAATCAGATCAGAAATCTGAGGGCACCATTGTGTTTAGGATGGCGAGTTTACCCTAGGCGTGACTTAAGTTTAGCCGGTGCAGGCCTCCTATGAGAAAACAAAAAAACGGCATAATCGTAAATAAAATAATAAAATAAATTATTTTATTTTTCAAATGCTTATAACTCACAAACGGTAGCTCGGATTGAAAATCTGAGACCACCGCGGAACTTGTGAGGGAATGATTTATTTAAGAAGAAACTAACTTAGGCCGATGTGGGCCACCAGTGAAAGTTAGTTTTTGGCCATAAATAAAATAATTAAGTAAAGATTATTTTATTATAAAATTTATAAGTTGAAAAATGGTAACTCTGATTAAAAATTCGATAGTACCATTGGGTTTTTAGGGCGTTTTTCACTTAGGAAAAGCCTAACCTCGACCGACGCAGGTCAAGGGTGACTGTAATAATTTTTTGGAACATTTTTTCAGGTACGTTCAATAAATACGCTAGCGATGTTTAGTAACCTTTAAACCGGTACTCGAAATTGAAATATGAGGACGCCGTTGAACTCATAACATCAATATTCTCTTAAGGATACTTTCACCTTAACGACAGTTGGTCGAGGGTGAAAGTTATTTTTCTTGTTTTTTGTGGAATGAAAATAAAATATAGAATAAATTTTATTTTATTTTTATCCCCCCAAATGAAAGCATAGAGGTAGGGACCGCCCAAGCAAGAAAACCCCCTTTTGTAAATTCATGGTGTGGGGACCACCCGAACCCCTCTTAAATGTGGGGAAGTCCCTTGGAAACCTCTCAATTATTTGCGCCAAAGTAAATTAAATGGATTGAACCTTTTTAAATACTAAGTGACAACATTGTTGAAATTTAGGAAGGCTCCTAATAAATGAACCTTCATAAATTTCACGATCCTTACTTACCTCCCCTCTCTCCTATTTATATGGAGCTTGGGAGGAGGATTTGGGATAGCTTCACCAAGCGACAAATTGCTGGTAACGTTCCACGACACCTGACACTTTTAGAAACTTTTCCCTTTCCCATGAAGGACAACTTCCAATGAAGAACGACCGCCAGAGATCAAAGAATAAGGAAACCAAACCTGAGCCGGATTGGAAGCACCTTTCGGAGGCAACGAATTCCGATGTCTTCAACGACAATGAACCGACATCCATCCTTCCTCACGACCTCCATCAAAAAACCTCCAAGGTAGGGGTTTAATTATGTGTGATTATGGATTCCCATGTTTTTCCTTTCTAGAAAAAGAATGTGGATCAACTCTCTATCTAGTTGATTCGTGAATGTTTTCTTTTTGCGGGTTTGGGAATAATCATTGCTGGAGGTGGTAGGGTTTGATGTTCTAATACAAGATCTATTAAGCTCTTGCTACCACCATAACGTGGAGGGTGTGGGTTAAACGAACATGGACCGACCTCTCCGCATTTTCCTTGAGTTTTTGTTGTGTTACTCGTAATGGAAGAAGGCGATGACCGGTGCTGGAATGTGGCACCGGTGGGAATCGAATACGAAGGCCGAAACACCACCAGCCGCGATGAAGAGGATGGTACAACCATGGCTGCCCCGCGGCCCTCGTGCCACTGCCCGGTCCGTGCGCTGCCCCGTGACCCACACATGGCCCCATGACCCCCGAGCTACCCCATGGACCCTCCGCTATGTCGTGGCCCCTGTGTCACCCTACAACCCCCATGCCACACCATGTCCCCACGCCGCCCCGTGACATCCGTGCCGCCCTGCGGCCACCGCGCCGCCCTACGGCCCCCGCGCCGCCCCGCGGCCACCACGCGGTCCCGTGGCTGTCGCCCCGCCCCGTGGCCCTCGCGCCGCCCCGCGGCCCTCGCGCCCCCCGCGTCCCTTACACCCCCCGCAACCTTCTCACTGCACCGCTGCCACAACAGGCCACCCAGGCTGGGCCGGGTCGACTCGAACCGGGTCGGGTCGGATGAGACCCGGGCCAGCTTCGACCCATTTTCGCTCTATCTGTCATAACATTGGCACCGAGCATCCGTTTGATGAACCGTCAGTGGAGTTGGAAACCTTGGATAATGAAGAACCCATTTGTATACCCCACTTGAGATTTGGATAAAGTTAGTATACGATCAGGTTTAATTGAGAACGAATCCAAACATGCCCTTAGGACTAAATGACTAATAACTTACAGACCGGGTGTCTGATTGACACACCATCTATTTAATTGATACCACTTTTATGTGGCGGTCCATTAGGATAACTATTTTTGGGACTTCATGGAATTTAGATTATCAACCACTAGCTTGAGGTGGGGACCCTCCTAGAGATGAGCAAGCTTAGTGCGGGAACCCTGTAGCTGGATGTGGAAATATACTAGGATCATGTGTGGGTCTGATGACGTAATGGTGATTTACTAGGATCATGTGTGGGTCTGACGATGTACTGGAGATGTACTAGGATCCTCTGTGGGTCTGACGATGTACTGGAGATGTACTAGGATCATGTGTAGGTTTGATGACGTACTGGAGATGTATTAGGATCATGTGTGGGTCTAACGACGTACTGAAGATGTCCTAGGATCCTGTGTGGGTCTGACAACATACTGGATATGGACTTGGAACCTGTGTGGGTTTGAAGATGTACTGGAGATGCACTAGGATCTTGTGTGGGTCTGACAACGTACTAGAGATGTACTAGGATCCTATGTGGGTCGGCGACGTACTGGATATGTACTAGAATCCTGTGTGGGTCTGACGACATACTGGTAATGAACATGGATCCTGTGTGGGTCTGACATTGTACTGGATATGTACTAGGATTCTGTGTGGGGATGATGACATACTGGATATGTACTAGGATCCTGTGTGGGTCTGATGACATACTGGATATCTACTAGGATCTTGTGTGGGTATGACGACATACTGGAGATTTACTAGGATCCTTTGTGGGCCTTACAACATACTAAAGATATACTAGGATCCTGTGTGGGTCTGAAGACATACTGGATATGTACTAGGATCCTGTGTGGGTTTGTCGACTTACTGGAGATGTACTATGATCCTGTGTAGGTCTGATGATGTAATATGATCCTCTATGGGTCTGATGATGACTTAGTATCCTTCGTGGGTCTACCTCTTAACAGAGTAAGATGAATTTGTAGTTACATCTAATTATCTCTACTACTGTACCAAAGGATATACTTGGTGTGAGATGAGTTCGTACCTGTGTGGTAATTTCCTTCGTGGTAATATCTTTGTGGTATTCTTCTGTGTGGCGTACCTGTGTGGTACTTACCTTCGTGGTATTCCATCCTTTGTGGAATATTTGATCTTTGGGATTTTGGGTTGGACCCTGTGTTTCCTCTTGATTGAGTTGGGAATACTTGATAACTTAGGTATATGTATGGGCATATACCTAAGTAGGGTTTTAAATTGACTTCATGATTTGTGGTTTATCCTTTGTGGATTTTGTGAGACCTTGAGGGTCTCAGGGTCCCTACTGAGTATCGTTATACTCACCCCTACATGGGCTATGCCCACACATTGTTGTGTTTGGTGCAGACGACGACATCGCTGATCGAGGCTGAGGGTACCAGGACTAGTTGAGGCCCGGAGGTGGACCATACATCATGTCATTAAGCAGAGGAGACTGGCGGAGGTGGAGTACTGAGGAGGAAATTTGTACTTACCCTTCAGGTAGGAACCTCGGAGGACGACCGAGTAGCTTCTTTCCTTTTTCTTTAGTTGTATTGTTTTTTAGTTGTACTTGTACCTTTACTATTGGGCTTGTATTCCTACCCCTTTTTACTTTCAACACTCTTTTTTCAATACAGTTGACTTGTGTTTGTATCTTGTTGTGTGCTTGGTTGTGTGTGTTTACAGGTTATAAAGGCAATTCCTTCCCGGTTTTAGGGAATATGCCTTTTGGTGCTAGTCGCTAGCCCTTGGCCTATGGAAGGAGGGCTTGGGGTAGTCATGGCTCGGGCCCCGGGGGACGGGTCATGAAAAATTAGTATCAGAGGACCCGGTTCTACCGTAGAACATATGAATCTGATCTTTTTAATGGAAATAATGTTAATTGTAGTGAGTGTGTTTATCAGTTTAAAGAATCCAGTGTGAGTGCGACGATTGACATATCCATACACCAGGACCTTGATTTCTAATTTCTAACTTAGTGAACGAAAACACTGATTGTATTTGTGTTTTGAAAAGTTACCTTATGCTTTCTTGAGTGAGATCACCATGTATAAATTAATGACTGTGTCACACCTATTCCTTATTAGGATTCCGCTACGTAGATAGCCAGCTAGGATTCCCGAGAGAGTACACGATGACGGCTCACCGAGCGACGAGGCTCTGGTGCATTGCCCTCTTACTATGTTAGCACCTTAGGGTGGTGGACCAGTAGCACCAATACCTGTTGGGAAATAGTTACCACTAGCTGCACTGGAAGACGGTGCACTCCAAATGAGCGCATTTCATGCATTCCAGCTATAGAGGCCTCCAAGGTTTTGAGGGGAGACAGTTTTCCATGCCGCTGAGGGCTGGCTGGAGGCGGCTGCTAGAGTTTTCTGCCTAGTTGAGACACCAGTAGAGAAGATGGCGATCTTAGATACTATTATTTTTCAGTGAGTAATCATGAGGATGGTTCACATAGCGATGAGGCTTCGGTACGTGGACCGTTTCCCGAGACAGTACCTTCGGGTAGTGTGTCAGCTATATCACTACCCTTTTAGAAGCAGTTACAACTTACAGTACCAGTAGAGGAAACATATAGGCTTATTTCCTTACACATGTTTTAGCATCAGATACACCTCAGGTTCCTAGGAGAGCCTGACGCACAGGAGGCTGAGGACTAGCTTGAGGAGGTGTCTAAGAGTTCTCTAGAGCTTCTATAGCTTCGGCAAGATGACATATTGGTAGCTGAGTATTCATCGAGGTGTACCAATCATTCCTGGTACTCGATTAATACAATAAGATTAGTGCTTTAGAGCTCGGACCTTTGACCGAGGTGTATTTATGGACATCCAAGCTAGCACTATTCCTCTATGCATTCCAACTTATTTTAGGGTGCTAGAGAGAACCTTTGTGGTTGAATATTCTTTGGATGAGCGGATACAACCAGTGAATGTTAGTAGTGAGAAATTAGGAAACTAGCACCAGTCTTAGAGAAATGGGCATGTAAAAATTTTTCAAGAAGAAGTGTTAGGGATAGATGAATCTGCAGGGCTGCAGCCGTGGAAGCAGAGCTAGGAGAGCAACATAAGGTGGTGTAAATTTAGACATGTTACAACCACCCCCCATTGTGGTCTCCACCAGGATCAAGGAGATGGAGGACATGGGAAGTGAGTAGCTGCATGTGGTCAAGGAGTGCAACCCAAGGTCTCTAGGAATGATTCGAGGTACGGTCTATGTCTAATAATAGCTTCCGTATCAATAGACATAGGTACCAATCATTCCTTCCTTCCAAAAATCTTTTCCAAGACCTAGAGTTTCTGGTTAAACTGTTGACTTGACCCTGACATCTGGAGATACCTTTGGGAGGAGACTCGATAATCACACTTACGCCGATGATGTGATCTGACCCTTGAGGTGAGAGTTTCAGTTGTAACCTCTTGGTGGCAGTTTCAAGGCCTTACAAAATTAGTTTGGGTATGACTGGACATCAACAATTCAAACTCAGATTGACTGTATTAAGAAAAAAGGTTGTAGTTTATCTACAACATTGGGATGAGGTTTTCCTTAGTCGGCAAAAAAGGAAACCTAGGCAACACAAATTAAACTCATGCATAGGAGGGTGTAGCCGATCAATCTTGAGTCGTCCAGCCTTACCCTCATGGAAGTAGGAGTTTTTATTTTTCAGTTCCCAATGAGAGTGGATAGAGTTCCTCTAGGACTATGACTTTGAGATAGTTTATACTTCTCGGAAGTGGAACATGGTAGAAGATGCACTCGGCAGGAGGTTTGGCCTGCAACTACTAAGTGTGGAGACATACCAGCTAATCGATTTACGGATATCCTACATGGATCGAGATGGAGTAGCTTATCTTCAGTCTCTTACAGTCACTCCCCCACTTCTTCAATGAGTCAGGGAGGTGTAGCATGAGAACACTAACTGTGAGGCTCGACGTGCTCAGATATCCACAGGACATGCACCTGATAGATTTTTTGAAGGTGGGGAGCACATCATCCTATTCAAAGGACATACTATGTTACCAGTGGAGATACAGGAGGAAGTGTTTAGGGAGTTCCATACGTCCCCTATAATGGTACATCCGGGAGTGGAAAAGATGTGCCAGGACCTCTGGAATCAGCACTAGTGGTTGGGAATGAAGAAAGCAGTAGCAGAGTTTGTCTCACGGTGCCTCATTTGTCAGAAAGTGAAGGTAGAGCACCGGGTTCCAACAGAATTAGTTCAGCCATTAGAGGTTCTAGAGTGGAAGTGGAACGGATTTTACATGGACCTCATGATGGGTCTTCCACGCACGTCCTAGGGACATGATTCCTTCTGGGTGATTGTTGACCGACTCACCAAGTCACCCCACTTCCTACCTATCAGAGAGCAGGGTTCAATAAAGGGATGGAACGACTCTACATATTATAGATTGTGCGTCTACATGGAGTAACCTTGACAATTATATCTGATCGTGATGCACGTTTCACTTCCCGACTATGAAAGGGGTTGTAGGAGGCTTTTGAGATGCATCTTTGTTTGAGCACCGCCTTCCATCCTCAGGCGGATAGCCAGACTGAGCGGACCATTTAGACCATCGTGTATATGCTTCATGCTTTCATACTTGACTTCGTTGATAGTTGGGAGGATCACTTTCCCTTGGTAGAGTTTGCAAGAGAAGATAAAGACTGCATAGAGGAGAAAAAAGTCTTATGCTGACAGGAGATGGAGACCTCTGGAGTTCGAGGATGGTGACCACACCTTTCTACGGGTCTCACCCCGATGAGGTTTGCAGAGATTTGGATGGGGTGGCCAGTTATCTACGAGGTTCATTGGACCCTTCTAGGTCCTCAGCCGAGTTGGTGAGGTGGCTTACCTTCTAGAATTTCCCCCTCAGTTGCACCGGGTGCATGACGTCTTCCACGTATCCTAGCTGAGGAGATACGTGCATGACCCTTCTCACATCATCAACCACGACGAGCTGGACATCGATAATGGGGTGACGTTTACGGAGGTTCTAGTGGAGATTTAGGATCGACATGATAAAGTCCTTCGTGGTCAATCAATACCTTTTGTGCGTGTACATTGGCAGCACAGGAACCTCCAAGAGAGAACATTGGAGTGGGAGGCTCAGATTTGTGCTCAGTACCCTCTTTTGGTTGTTTTTCCTTTGTTTTGGCTTCAGGGGACGTAAAACCCTATGGTGGGGAGAATTTAATGTCCCAGAAATTCCATATAATTTTTTTTAATTATATGAAATTATTTCGAGACTGTGAAATCTGACCGCACATGATTCCGAGGCCCATAGTTCCCAGAATGATCTGTCAATGTTTGGTTGAGTCTTAATTAATGTGCATAAGTAATTTTCTTGAAAAAGTAGAATAACTCTTAAATGGTAACTCCAATAAAAAATATGAGGCCACTGTTGCGTTTAGGATGGCGGGTTTACTCTAGGCGCAACTTAAGTTTTGTAAGTGCGGGCCTCCTCTGAGAAAACCCAAAAATGGAAAAATTCTAAATAAAATAATTAAATAAATTATTTTATTTTTTAAATTCTTATAACTCAAAAATGGTATCTCGGATTGGAAATCTAAGACCACTGATGAACTCATGAGGGCATGCTTTCTTTAAGAAGATACTAACTTTGGCCTACGCGGGTCACCAGTGAAAGTTAGTTTTTGGTCGTAAATAAAATATTTAAGTGACAATTATTTTATTTTGAAATTAATAACTTCTAAATGGTAACTCAGATTGAAAATTTGAGAGTACCGTTGGGTTCTTTAGGGAGTGTTTTACTGAGGCAGAGCCTAACATTTTCCGGTGTGGGTCAAGGGTGACTGTTATAATTTTTCCGATCTTTTTTCGGGTACGTTCAGTAATCGCATGAGCGTCGTTTTGTAACTTTTGAACCGGTACTCGAAATTTAAATCTGAGGACACCGTTGAACTCGCATCACCGATATTATCTTAAGAAGACTTTCACCTCAATGATAGTTGGCCAAGGGTAAACGTTAGTTTTCATGTTTTTGTGGAATAAAAAAAAATATATAATAACTTTTATTTTATTTTTTAACCTCTCAACTAAAAGCTTAGTGGGGGGGGGGGGACCAACCGAGCTAGAAAACCCCCTTTTGTGAATTCATGGTGGTGGGGACCACTTGAACCCCTCTTAAATGTGGGGAAGTCCCTTGGGAACCTCTCAATTAATTACTCCAATGTAAATTAAATGGCTTGTACCTTTTTAAATACTAAGTAACAACGTCATTGGAATTTAGGAAGGTTCCTAATAAATGAACAGTCATAAATTCCACGATTTTTACTTACCTCCCCCCTCTACTATTTATATGGAGCTTGGGAGAAGGATTTGGGATGGCTTCACAAGCGACGAAGCAATGGTAAAGTGCCGCGACACCCAACACTTGGAGAAACTTTTCCCTATCCAATAAAGGAAACCTTCCAATGAAGAAATACCACCGGAGATCGAAGAATGAGGAAACCAACCCCGAGATGGATCAAAAGCACCTTGCGGAGGAAACGAACACCGACGTCTTTGAGGACAATGATCCAACATCCGTCCTTCCTTCCTCGCGACCTCTGACAAAAATCCTATGAGGTAGGTGTTTAATTATGTGTGATTATGGATTCCCATGTTCTTCACATCTAAACCAAAACGCGGGTCAACTATCTAGCTAGTTGATATGCCAATGTTTTATTTTTTCTAGTTTGGGAATAATTATTGCCGGAGGTGGTAGGGTTTGATTTTCTTCATAAAAGATCTATTAAGATGCTTTCTACTGCCCTAACGCGGAGTGTGCGAGCCAAATGAACATGGACCGACCTCTCCGCATTTTCCATGAGTTTTTGTTGTGTTCCTCGCAATGGAAGAAGGCGGTGACCGGTGATGGAGAATGGCACCGGTAGGACTCAGATACAGCGGCCGACACACCACCAACCACGACGAAAGCGATGGAACAACCGCGACCGACCCACCGCACCGCGACCCCCATGCCGCCCACGACCCCCGCGCCTCCCAACGGTCCCTGCACCACCCCGCGTCCCTCGCGCCGCCCTGCATACCGCGCGCTGCCCTGCGGCTTCTGCGCCGTCCTGCGTCCTCTGCGCCGCCCCACAACCGTCGTACCCCCCGCAGACATTGTGCCACACCACGGCCGACCTCCCACCCTGAGGCGCCCCCCTCACCATGGAGCCCTGGATGGGCTGCCCAGCATAGGCCGGGCTAGACCCAGCAGGCTAGGCCAGACCCAGTGAGGTGGGTAGACCCAGGCTGGGTCGGTTTGATCGGGTCAGACCAGACCCGGGCCAGCTTCAACCCATTTTCGCTATATCGATCATAACTTTGGCACCAGACGTCTATTTGACGAATCGTCAACAGTGCTGGAAACCTTGGAACGAGACAAAGCCTTTGGTATACCCCAATTAAGATTTGGATAAAGTTTGGATATGGTCAGGTTGGATCAAGAACGAATCCAACCGGGCCCTCGAGACTAAAAGGCTAATAACTTACAGACCGAGCGTCTAATTGATGCACCGTCTGTTGCGTTAAGACCCCTTTTATGTGGAGGTCCTTTGGGATAAATATTCATGGGAATTCATGTCAGTTGTATTATCAACTAGTGGATTGAGGAGCGAAACCTCCTAGAGACGAGCTAGCTTAGTGCATGAACCATGTAGCTGGCTGTGGTGATGTACTAGGATCCTTTGTGGGTCTGACGACGTACAAGAGATATACTAGGATAATTTGTGGTTCTGAGGACCTACTGGAGATCTACTAGGATCCTGTGTTGTTCTGACGACGTACTGGATATGTACTAGGATCTTGTGTGGGTCTGAAGACATAATATATATATGTACTAGGATCCTATGTGGGTCTCACGATGTACTGAAGATGTACTAGGATCCTGTGTGGGTCTGATGATGTACTAGAGATGTACTAGGATCCTGTGTGGGTATGACGAGGTATTGGAGATTTAATAGGATTCGGTGTGGGTATGACGACGTACTGGAGATGTACATGGATCCTCTATGGGTTTGACAACGTACTGGAGATGTACTAGGATCCTATGTGGGTCTAACGATGTACTGGAGATGTACTAGGATCCTGTGTGGTTCTGATGACATACTGGAGATGTAATAGGATCCTGTGTGGGTCTGATGACGTACTGGAGATCTACTAGGATCCTGTGTGGGTCTGACAACTTACTGGAGATGTACTAGGATCCAGTGTGTGTCTGACGACGTACTGGAGATGTACTAGGATCCTGTGTGGGTCTAATTATGTACTACGATCCTCTGTGGGTCTGATGATGATTTAGGATCCTTCGTGGGTCTGCCTCTTAACAGAGTAAGATGAATTAGTAGTTACATCTAATCATCTCTACTACTTTACCTAAAGATATACCTGGTGTGAGCTGAGTTTGTACCTGTGTTGTACTTTCCATTTTGGTAATACCTTGGTGGTATTATTTTGTGTGGAGTACCTGTGTGGTAATTACCTTAGTGGAATTCCATCCTTTGTGGGATAGTTGAGATTTGGGCTTTTGGGTTATACCCCGTGTTTCCTCTTGATTGAGTTGGGTATACTTGATAAATTAGGTATATGTATGGGAATATACCTAAGAACGGTTTTCAGTTGAATTTATGATTTGTGGTTTATCCTTTGTGGATTTTGTGAGACCTTGAGGGTCTCAGGGTCCGTACTGAGTATCATTATACTCACCCCTACACGGGCTATGCCCGCATATTATTGTGTTTGGTGTAGATAACAGACAATACTGATCGAGGATGAGGGTATTAGGACTAGATGGGGCCTAGTGGTGGACCATACAACATGTCAATATGCAGAGGATACAGGCGGATGTGGTGTGCTGAGGAGGTGATCTGTACCTACCCATCAGGTAGAGACCTCGGAGGACAACCCAGTAACTACTTTCCTTTTTCTTCAGTTGTATTGTTTTTCAGTTGTACTTTTACCATTACTGTTGGGCTTGTATTCTGGCCCCTTTTTTACTTTTAGCACTGTTTTTTCTATATAGTTGACTTGTGTTCGTATATTGTTGTGTGCTTGGTTGCATGTGTTTACAGGTTATAAAGGAAATTCCTTCCCAGTTTTAGGGAATACGCCTTTCAGTGCTAGTCTCCAGCCCCTGGCCTTTGGAAGGTGGTCTTGGGGTAGTCACGGCTTGGGCCCCGGGGGATGGGTCGTGACATCTTGGTTCCCACACCTACCTTATATTTTCAATTTTAGGGTCTAGTTTTGGGTCTCTCTTATGTAGATTGTGGTTTGTGTTCCTTGGTGACCCATGAGGTCACCTAAGGTAAGTCTTGTGACCTAACTTATAATTTTTTTCTGCTACCATTTATGTTTAGTTCATCTTCTTTTACTTTTTTTTCATTTTTGGTTTGTTTATCTATTTTTTAATGGGTCAAATCATTCATAACTGGTTTATATTGATACCTGACACTAGTTTTCAACTTGTGGGGATTGAGAATGCCCCTCAGGCCTTGCTGCGCATTGGGTCAAATAGAGACGAGGATTGGTTTGTGAAAAAATTGCATCTGAGTTGGTCAGATATCTTGGGTCATATTCCTTTTAGAATAGTTAGGCTAAACTAGAGCTAGGATTGTTGAAACTCAATGTTTTGGATATGAGTAAGGTGCCTGGACATCACATCTCATAGCGAAACTTGAGTTACCAGGGGAATTTTAGGTTTTTCTGAGTCCTTAGTCCTTGTGGTTAATCTTGATTGGGGGAAATGAAAAGGGAGTAGGGTCAATGGTCTCATCGATCTCATAGGGCCTGGTAATCCATGTGGAGTTGGGGAAATTGCCTAAGTATGCTCTCTGTGATGGTGGAGTGATAGGTTTATGGATACCAACCATATGTTCAAGTCTCCCACTAGCACTAATTTCCTCTTATGTTATACTGTGTACCTTTGGGTTTTAGAGTTAATTTTCAAAACGTATTTTTGAAAATTTATGAAATCTATATTTTAAAGTTGAAATTAATTTTTTTTAAATAATGGAAAATGAGTTTTTCGAACTGTTTTGAATGAGGTTTTAGAAAGATGAATTTTCATGAAATGGGCTTTTCATAATATGATATTGGATTTTTTTATGATCAAAACTTGTGGATTTACAAATCAAATGGTTTGGGAAACATGGATAAATTTAAGGTAGGTTTTTAAATTCTATTTTCAACAAAACTTGTTAAACCTAAAAAATGTGTTTTAAATGGGTTGAAATGTTTAAAAATTGACGTGAAAGGTTTAGAAATGAATTATTTTTGGGATTATTGTTCTTTTCTAAAATGTTTGTGATATTCAAAATGGGATCAATTTTGTGACTAGTGGTTTTAAAAAGAGGAGGTGCTGGTCGATTGTTGTTTAGGAAAATGGAAAGAATTTTGTTCTAACCTTTTGTATTTACATGGGTAACCGCACACATGAGTTATATGTGAAATGTGGATTGGTGCCTAATAGACATGGGATAATGCATGTGTAAGACCCATGAGGTAGCATTGGTGAATGGGAATACCACCCTCCAGATTTTAGTTTTGGTAGTATTTGTTTTAATGAATGGATAGAGTGTTTGATGTTTCATAGTTTTTTGGTGTGTCTTTTTTTTGGAACCTTGTAGTAGGGTGTTTTGAGTTTTGAAAAACATTATTGTTTGGACGATGTTCCATGTTTGTGTTTCGTTGGTAAGTTGATTTAAGGTGTTGGTTATTTTTTTTTTCTTGAGAAGTGTTTTAGGAGGACTTTGTAATGGTTTCCTTGTTCATTCATCGTTTTCATATGGTGTGTTTGACCCAAAAAAAGTTTTTTTGGTCTGCAGTTTTCCTTCTTGGCTAGTGTACACCCTCATAAAGAGTTAACATGTCATTGAAGTGTAGCCACGAGGAATTCACCATTAGCTGGCCCTCCAGTTGATCAAATTAAATAATTTTCCTTTTGAGTGTTAGTACTAAGTATGTCCTTTTTTTCCTTTTTGGTTAAGTAGATCATCTCACAAAGGTATGGCAGATATGAGAGGAGTTGGAGGGAGTTTTGGTCTCCTTTACTTGTCTGAGTCGTCAAAGGTGATGTTTGACACTGTTGTGTATATGGGATCTATATTGAAGTGGTGAAGGGAATTCTAGTAAGGAAATGTGAGAAATATGGAGTTTACACTGTTGGATACTATTTTAAAGGGCCTTTGGATTTTTCATCAGTCTTGTCTAAGAAGGGATTTATACTGGACTTCCAGTGAAGCAATTCAGATCATAAGAGGATGATATGGATGTTTGGAAGAATCATGTGTTGTTTAAGACTCAATTCAAAGTCCCTTTCCGTGTAATGTTACTTTCAACAGAAATGGTCATGTTTGGTGAAATTTGGTGGTGTTGTACTCTTGTTCTGTTACAGGGTAAAGGTTGTGAAAATTTCCAAGGGCCTCTTTCTTAAAAGAAGTGTATTTTCCTTCAAGAGTTTTTGAATTCCTTGATTTTATAGGTATGTGTCTATTATGTTTCACTCCTCTTGATGTTTCTCATTCAGAGTAATAAGGGTATCTTATCTTTTGTGTTAGTGAATGTTTTGTGTAAGAGTAAGTGGATGTCTTGGTGTGTTGTTCCTAGTGGTGTTGCCTCGATTACAGTGTCGTTGCATGTGACACCATAGGAGAAGCTCTGTTTGGGAGTCTTTAATTTTTTACTATGAGGAAATAGATTATTAAAACATCAGGGCTCCATCCATATGCCTTGGAGTGAAGCTAGGACATGGTCAGGAACCCCGAGAGTGTATGGGACCCCAACCTTATTTCTATTGTCGATGTTAAAGGTAAAGAAACTTTAAATAATTTCCTATATCTATTCGATTCCGAATGACCCATTTTGGGGGGGTGAGGTTTCCCGTGGATATGAGGAGGCATGGTCGTCACACACACAAATGTTCTGGTAGATGTGTCCCACTATATGGAATCTCATTTAGTTGTCCTTATGGGGTCTATTTAGATATATCAATCACAATTTTTATTAGTTCTCAACTGGGGATGTGAAGATATTGGTCTGTTTTTTATTGGGGTTTTGATGCCTTGGTAGTTGGGCCCTTCCCTCCCCACTTTTTATGTTGGGGTGTTTGATTAGTGTTGGGAAGTACCTGAGTTCATGTGTTTCCATTGGAGTTAACGGTGTTGAGACCCATTGTTTGTGTCACTAAAATTTCCCGAGAATAAACTTTTATTAACATATTCTTAAGGGCGGGGAGTCCATTCGGGCCTCCCCATATTGATCTTTTGGTTCTATTTATATAGATGTCTTGGTGGTATGTTATGGGAGTATTATTTGGGGTGTAGTTTGATTTTTCTCGCTTGTTTTAGGAATGTGGTGTGGGTTCTGTTTGGCAGTGTTTGAGGTGTTTTAACTTAATAATTTTTATTGTACATTATGGGGAAATATCTTTTTCTTTGATTGACCAACTAGAGATGTTTGAATTCCTGGGGGCTAGTGGCTCGTAATGGGGAGTCTATTTCAGTCTCCTGAGTTTTTTGAAGGTATTTACTCTTTGTTGTTAGTTCCCTTGATTCTATTTTATGTCGTTTTTAGGAACCTCCTTAAGTTTAGGGGCCGGGGTACTGGTTCTGTTTTCTAAGTCTCGTTGTGGCTTTCCGGTGGAGGAAAGATTTATACTGGGGAGAATTTTCACACCCAAACTTTTGAGATAATTTTATTTTATTACTCTATTTTTCATTGAGATATTTTGTTTAGTTATGGGTCGATCCTAATTGAAAATTTTCATTTATTATGATAAATAAAGGTTTTGGGATTATTTTATCTTGATACATGGGCAGGGTAGGGAACAGTTGAATTCACATGGTTTCTCCGAATCACCGTGCGGCCTGCCCGGTGCATGACTAATTAATTAATTAATTAAACAAATGAAAAAGTGGAAACACAATAAAATGGGAAAAAATAAAATGAATTAATAATGGTTTTAATAATAATAATATAAATATCATTTTATATTATTATTATTATCTTGGATAATAATTTAATTGGGAATATTAATTTATTATTAGAATTTTATTATGTTCATTATTATAAAGATTATTATAAATATCATTCTGCTTATTATTGTCTTATTATTATTATTATATTTATTTTTAATAAATTAATTTTTCAATGGCTTGGAACACTCTCCCTCATCCCCTTCCCCTTACTAGGGTCACGACACACTCCCCTCCTCCTTCTTGGCATCATGCATCGACTCTCCCCCTCACCACATCACACATTCCCTCCGCCTTCATTACCTCTTAACTGGTGCATGAATCTGGAAACTGTCTCACACATCAGTGACCTCCCCTCCATACATACACATCTCAGGCATCCCACATCCCTTCCAACACAACACCCCTTTAGCATGAACCCCCCTGCTGGTGTGATTTCCATCTTCCTTCTTTCTTTCTAGTGACCACCCATTGGTGCCCCCACTCTCCTTCCGTATATGCCTCCCCTTGGTAGACCCCCATTCCTCTTCTATAGGGTTTTGATTCTTTTTTTGGGGTTTCATTTTTTAGCTTTTAGGGTGTAAATTAGGGTAATAATCTTGTTGTTTTTGGGAATATTTTTCCTTGATAGTGTTTCTTGTGGAGTGGTCTGGGTGAAATTGAGATTTCAAACCATATTTTGGGGGAATATTGGTTTGAGGTAGTTATTTACTTTCCCTAAAATCATTATATTAATTTCATATGTTTGTTTAAATTTATTAATGTATTCTTTGGTTTGGTTATTTGGTGCATTTAGGGGTTTTGAATTTGTTTGTGGGTTTAAAGCTTGGGATCAGATTTTTAATATAGGGATTTCTTGTTTTTTTCTATATGATTTGATGTAATGTTTCTATAATGTTTTATAAGGGTTGTTTGGATGATGAAAAATGTTTTTCAAGGTATTTTAGGTGTGTGTATATTTAAATAGATATTTTCAAAGGAAAATGAATCAATTTTGTTGTGTTAACCTCTTATTGTGTGTTTTGTGTATAAATTGTGTTATATTTGAATGATGGAAAGTTAATTTTAAAAATGGTTCCAAAACTTGAGTATGTTTAAGATGAGTCTAGGACCTTTGTCTTAGTTGTCCTTTATTGTGTGTTATATTATGTTATAAAATAGGAATTTGAGAAACTGTGCAAGTGGTGGTAAAGGTATTTGGGGTGAGGTTTATCTTGTTTCTTTGTTTAATTTGTTGAAATTTGGATCCTTTGGTAGTTATTAGACTCACTTTCATCGTTATAGGGTGTTTTAGTCATCGCGGTGTGGGTTTTGGTCATCAGCGACAGATCTATATGTATATACATGGGTAAGCATGTATATATGTTTATCATCTTTGTTTATATTCCCTCATGGCATGGGGAATGTGTACTTGGATCAAATGGTATATATATATATATATTTAAATGTATTTGCGTATATGTGAAGTGGTCCTGGGTTTCCATTGTCACGAGCTGCATGTCTTGAGGTAGGTTCCTTATTCCTTGATATTTAATTAGAATTTATATTTTTTATTGGTGTTATTATAAATGTATATCCCTTTTTTTTATAGGAAATTCATATGAAATGTATAATTACATGTATATATGTAAATGGTTTTGGTTCTTGAAAAGTAGATGCCTAGATGTTTTGAACGTGAAACAGGTATTTCCAATGACATTTGGCCTTTCAGTCGATTTTATTATAAAAGTGTAATGATATGTTTGATTTTCCAAATAAAGTCTAAAGTGATTTACAAAATGGGTTTTATAATGAACATGATATTAAAGGGTGATTTGACCTCATTAAAAGGATTTCTTCTTTGAAAGCGTGGTTTTAATATTATTTTAAATAGATAGTACCTTGGTTGTTTAGCTACACGTTCAAACAATTTTGGAAACTTGAAAGTGTTAGGTGATTATGTTTTCTAAAAAGAAAATTATTCCTTGTAAAAAATTAATCCCATTGGAACTTTAATAATGGTTTGTGAAAAAAAAAGAAAACTCCTGTTGAGGCATGCCCCCTTGTCTTAGAAAATAAAGTGTATGTTGAATGTGGGGATTGTGATATGTTCCAAGTAAAGAGGTATATGAATTTTGTGTGATGGAAAAGGGGGGATGTTCTCTAGGAGGGTGATCAGTGGTGAGAGGGTTAGTGTGTATTTTTAATAAAGATAATAATACATCCATGCATGTTTTCTTGATAAAACTCACCACCAATTAAAATGAAGCGCATGGAAAAAATTGGGAATCTAGGTGGGAGGACTAGGACTAGTACGCTAGATGATACGAAAGTGGTTCATCCTAATTTCATCTAGCCGGATTGAAACTACAACACTAACTAAACAAAATGATGATTGGAGACCACTAGGTTATGGGTGTTTTCCCTACTAGTGGATCATGCATGAGAATGCAGATCGTTGTGGTTCATATGTCACATTTACACTGAGGTAAAAGGGTCTTAGGTCCCCAACTAACACCAGTTACTTAGGGATTTCCCACGATGATTATGATATGATTTTCAATTCAGTTTTTTCATGATTGTTCTCTATTTTGTGAAAACCACATATTTTTTTAAACTAAATTGTTCTCCTTTCATTTTGAAATGTTAATGCATACCTGGAACCTATTTTGAAAATGAAGTGGAATATAAATGTTTTTCTTGAAAATGAAATCTTATTACCTAAATTTGAAAAGAATAAAAAACATTATTTTATTTTGGTTTATTTTCTAACTTTCACATTTTGGGTTTATTTTTAAAGGTAAGGGAATAGGGCGTTGTTGTACTCTGGAATTCCTACTAAGCATCTCGGTGCTCACACCTACTTTATCTTTTCTGTTTTAGGGTCTAGTTTTGGATCTCTCTTGTAAAGAGTGTGGTTTATGTTCCATGGTGACCCTTGATGTCACCTGATATATATCTCATTAATTAGCTTATTTATTTTCCCGCTGCTAGTTTGTTCTGTTCATCTTCTTTTATTTATCTGTTTTGTTCAGTTTATGTTTATTTACCTGCCTTTTTTATGGAAAAAATCATTTCCAACTAGTTTATATTGATTCTTAACACAAGTTTCCATCTCATGGGGATCTAGGGCCTTGCCGAAAACTAGTTCGGGCACTGGGTCAGATGGTGACCTGACTTGGTTCATGATAGTGAGTCTTTCCAAGTAATAATTCTCAACTTATTACATCCAAAGTTTATAATTTATTTCACTAATAAAACTATTCATATTGAGTATAATATTATAGCCTTGTTAATATTGACATATCATCACTACCCATAATACTACAGGAAAATAATAGTTTAAGGATAACATAAATTCATACATTGAGGGAATATTATTATTTGACTATTCATGTAAACAAATTAAAGCGCACATAAATTAATCATAAACAAATATTTACATTATTTATAAAACCATGATACATTTACAAACATTACTACTTATATATTATATATATTATATGAATAGATTATACTTTAAACTCTTTCTATTTCCATGACAATGGATTCATTAATAGATCCAATACATTATCATCTATAGCCACCCAATAGATCATAACAACACTCCTCTCAATGATCTATTTTTTAAGATAATTTTTGAAAAGGATTTGTTTATTATTTTGGTGAGACTAAGGTTCCTTTTCTTGATAAATAGATCTATTATATTCATAGTAAATCTAAAATACTCCATTGATGATGAGAAACACCCCATGTTCAGAAATGAAATTATTGATCCAAACACATTGCTTCATACCATTTGATGTGGTGATGTGCTCCACCTATGTTATCAAGTCTTCCATGGTTTCTTGTTTAAAACTCTTAAAATTGTTAGATCCAATGTCTACAAAAAAAATAATATTTATTGAGATCTCATGTCATATTTATTATATTGGAAACTTTCATAAGTGTAACCCCTTACATAGAGATCATCCTCTTCTAGAAAGAAATAAAAATATACTTTCCCTTCCAATGTACATCATGATGTTTTTAAAAGTAATATAGTGAATATAACTTTGATTATATTATAATATAAAAGTTATGAAAATATAATAAGAGACATCTATTCATGTATAAATCATAGAATACATGAGAGAATCTATAGTGGATGTATAGGGAATTCTATCAATACTTTCTAACTCCTTAGGGGGATCATAAATTTTATTATAATTCATTCCATGCAGTATTTATAGAGACCCCTTATAGATCTCTCCGTACTAAACTATTTTAGCACTTTACCAATATATATACATATATCCTAAATGAATCCATGCATCATATTAGATCTATATTTATATATCTTCATACATAGTATGTATACTGATTCACCCATGTCTTTCACAGGAAAAATTCACCCAACCACATCATTATAGAGTGTATAGTTCAGATGTCATTTCTAATAAGGATCATGTAATCTATATTCAATATCAAAAATAAAATACCAATCCCACTAATAGTCACACACACACACATGTATATATATATATATATATGATAATTATCCATATTTTTTAAGGAAAAAAACTCTATTATCACATCATCATACTATATATTCCTATTCTGGGGGTCTTTTTCAATCCAGAAATAACCTATTAAAATTTTCGAACCTTAGAAGACTCATTTCAAACATTATAAATTTTTATTTGTATCATATATACATCCATATGTAAATTTCTATAATAGAAAGTGTTTTTGATATCTAATTGATATATCTTATAATCAAAATGATATTCTTTAGAATCCAATATCTAAATAGACTTTATCATCACAACGTATGAAAAATTTTCTTTCTTGTGAATACCATGAATTTATTTGTAACCCTTTACCACTATGTGTTATTTATATCTTGACACTATACTATCCATGTCCATTTTCTTATAGAAAACCCGCATTCACCCTAAAAATCTTACCCCTTCAGGTGTACCCACCATGTTATGAAATTTTGTAGTTTACATGGATTCAATTTCATATTCCATGGATTTTAACCATTTCTTAGAATTAAAACACTGTATGTTGTCCTAGTAGGTAGTAGGGTCATCTCCTAGGGACATTACTTCATCATAATTGTCCACAAGAAATATATCTCTCATGCACCTTATGAATCCTACAAGATATTTGGAGTTGGTGTGTAATTGGGGTCAGTTCATCTCCAACAACACTTTATGTAACCAAATAAACTTCCATCACATGAAAATTTCATTTTGTTGATATTGAACATTTCAAATTTTATATTTCTTCCTAGTGATACCTCAACTTATATATTCCTTCCCATAAAATATAATAGTTCAGGAAAGTAACACATTTTGTTCCGTAGGATTATAGAATTAATATCCTATAGTTTCCTTAGAATATCCAACAAATAAAAATTTCTCTAACTTAGGGAAAATATTACGATAATCAATCATCATTCAAGTGATTAAGAAACACACAAATATATCTAGGAAATTTTGGAATATTTCCTAGTCCATAACTCATATAGTGTATTTTTAGATCCTTTAGATGGAACACAATTACGTAGGAATGAAAAATTCAAAAAAAATAACCCAAGAATGTAATATTAACATCAAATTGACTCATTATTAGTTGAAACATGTCCAAAAGGGTATGATTATTCCTATAAGATACACTATTACACTATAGTGTTCAAAGAGGATTGAGTTGTGGAATAATTCCACAATCTCTTAGATGAATAATGAATTATTGGATATTGTATTCATGACCCAGATCTAATTATTGAATCAAAATTATTTTTCCCAATTGATTATGTATTTCATTTATAAACTATTTGAGCTATTAAATACTTTCATACTTGTATCACATTTGAAATAAATAACCACACTGACTAAAGTCATCAGAAAAAGTAACAAAGGACTTGAAAACAAAACTTTTACATCTTCTAATTTGTGGACATACATAAATATATATGAGATCCAATAAACAGATATCTATTTTACCTCTTCTATTAAATAGTTATTTTCTTATCTTTCTTAATAAATATATTTTTCGTGTGTTCAAAAATTCATAATCAAATGATTCAAATGATCCATCTATATAGAGTATTTGGATTCATTTCTCATTTATATATATAAGGAGACAATGTAAAATGTAGTTGGGATTATAATCAACTATACAATTATTATATTGAATATTATAGAAATGATTATTCACATCCATATTATATATTCAACTTTCCATATTTATAATTTGACAAGGAATTTTATTCTTAAATATATAAAATCTCTTATCATTAATAATGAATGAAAATCCTATCTTATCCAACTAGGATACTAAAATAAATTGTTTTTATAGAGTAAACACAATAATAATACCATAATTATAAAATTAATCCAATGGTAAGAATTCGATATTATGTTTCAAATTTTAATGCAAAAATTTTTACTCTTCCACCAAAATGATGACTTACTTCTCCATTTTTCAATTCCCTCCCATATTTCAGTCTATTTTCATCATCACTAATGTGTGATACACACCCATTAACTAATAACCATTAGCCAGAGTTATAGAAATTAATCTGTATAACCATTATATTAATATTATTAAAATGATTCTCATTGAGAATATTTATAAAAATTAGATACCAAATTTGATATATTGTTTTGATCATACTGATATGAGATCTCAAAATGATTAACATTTTATATTACATTATAACAAACTAGTTTCTTAATACATCAATATCACACATTTTTTGTTTAATATTGAATACATTCTATAAACACACACCTGAGTAAAAAAATAGTTTAGTGTCTTTGGATAGTAGAAAAAATATTATTATTTTGGGAATGATTTCCAACATCGACCACAAATATCTTCTCACCCAGTACTCCACTTAGGCATACCATACCTAAAACAATCTTCATCACTTGGGAAAGAAATATAAGAAAGGGTGAGATCAGATTCATAGTTACAGTAAAAATATAATATATCAATCTATGATCATATGTAAGCATACGATAATAATAAGGGTATTTAATAATGAACATAACTTACAATGTTCATACCCAACCTATCATAAACATGATTCTTGAAATAAAACATTATCATTTCATAAAATATGTTCCATAAGAGTGTTAAAACATTATAAATCAATCATTAACCATAATCTCGTTTTGTAAAAGCATTGCACCATCATAAATATAGAAAACCATTTCATATATCAAGGTTAACTACCATGACCAAAGAAATAGTAGATCATGACTTATGAATTATTTCCCACTGTGGGTTAGAACACAAATGTTTTCCATTATCAATCAGGATACACATTTTTTCCATTATGGATCAAGAAGAACCTATTTCCCATTGCATATAATGATGCACCTATTTCCCACTGTGGATCCGGACACAACTATTTCCTATTGTTATCTCATGAGATATTAAGATTTAAAAAATACATTGGAAGAATATATAGGTCCACCCCATTACATAATGATAACTATACATATATTTTCCACATGATATTAAATCAATCATCACTTGAAATAATTCTTTAAGAAAATATTCATTCCATTTTGAAGTCATTTTTAGAAAGCCTTAAAATTATTAAGGAAAATAGTTTCATTGAAAATAACAATATAAGCTCCTAAAAAAGCATCAAATAATTAGGGAGTCATGATAGTGGGAAAATCTTATCATTCTATACAAGTTAAAAATATTCCTTCGGTATTTTTGTTAGAAAAGTCATGAATAACATCGATTAGAAAAAAGATTATTTCATTGAATCTATTTTTTAAAAAGAAAAACATGGATAAAAACTATTTTTAAAAAATAGTAATTTTTTAGAAAAAATGTAAATTGAAGATAAATATTTTCCAATAGATACTTAAACATAATAAATCTATAATGTTGAAGATATTGTGAAATAAACCCTGACCACTTTGGTAACATTACAATCATAATCCCCTTGAAACATAGAATAATATATGGATATTTATATCCCATAATTTTTATGATAATTATAAAAAATGACATTCATGTTAAATATATACACCACACAAAAGTATAATGTAGTGTATAAGGCATGTGTCCCACAGAAAAAGTGAGACAACATACCTTTCATTAAATACCACTTTTCCTTGTTCAAGTTTAAATCTATAGTATAATAAATATGTATTTGTTATACATGTATTAAATAACCATATATCTATCATTCCATGTATTATCTTTTTATAATATATGTTTCATTCCCATTTTTATGGGTCAGTTTCTAACGAGGTTTGTTTGTAGAACCAAAAATACTCAATGGATCTTATATCTATGACGACTCATGGGCCTACTTCTTAAAGTAATGCACTCATGGGGGAACATGGAAAACAATACATAATAATTCACATTGTCCAAGAAGATGGGATGTTGGACTCATCACACCTTTTTGGGGGGAATTATTTCATATTATGTGACTCTCTTATTCATTTTATTTAAGATATGTTCATGAATCCTTTCTTAATTATCAAGTGTGATGTGAGATTCCCTTGGATTAAAAATCAATTATTAGCTTGAATGTAATTTAGAACCATCTGTATATATCCAAAGTTCCTTATTCATAGATATATTTTTATGGATCTGATGGTCTCCATCAATAATACCCTTTTATGAACTAATTATAGATTCTTTGGTCGTTTATTTATTACGATGTTTGTTTTAATCCAAAAAGTGGGGTGATCTGGAGTTTTCCATCATCCAGGGAGATGGGAGTTGTTTTGATGTTGAGATTAGGCCCATTATATGGGATCCTTATGTATCCTTGTGAATGGAATAAGAACCCACGTAGTTCAGTGCCACATAACATGACACATTATACCTTTTAAGGTCATGTAACAAGGACCAAACCATTCATTTTAACATCCTGAGGCAAGGAAACCTCGGATGAAGGTGCATAATCAATGATTGGTTTGGTAATTATACCATGGAGGACTCAAGAACCTATAAGATACGTGTTCTCCCAGCTAGGGGAATGATCTTAGTAGGAATATAGTTTAACAAGGGTAATGATGAAAGAGATCCAAAAAGAATATGGTCATCCGAGTTTGATATAACCCTACAAAATATGTATCCTAAAGAACATTAGGGTGAATTTGGGTGTTAGTGTTAGAACCTAGTGAGGCTTCCTACATATCCCAGTTATTTAGGAATCAAAGAAAACTTAGTTCGTAAGGATCAGGGCTTACACCAATGGAGGATTCCCATGTGCATCATTAAGAATATGTGCTCTTTAGGTGAATATGGAATGTTTGAGGCTTATATCGAAAAGGAGGCCCACTTTCTTGAGATATTATGGATTTTATGATCTCCATCATGCTCTAATACCATAAGAGTCATACTTGGTGTGATAAACAATTGGAAGAAGTAGATCTAGAAATTACATAATCTCCTCCATCTGCTGGTGGACAAAGCCGGGGTAATGGGAGAGAGGAAAATCATTGAAGTACTCGTCTCCTCTCTTATTTTCAAGTACTGGGAAGATGAGGAGGTGGATGGTTTTACCTCATATTAGTGTCTTACTCTTATAGGGATTCCATGGTGAATATCCCCCTTCTTCCCAATTAGATAGGTGGAAGAGAAGAAGAGTATGGGCCTATGGGGCACATATATAGCTTCTTGGGCCGAGGAACCACTTGGAACCATACTTAAGGTTAGAAAGATAATTACCCTAGGAATTTATTCTCATGAAAATTATGAAGATATATCTTATTATGTATGTTACCAATAGTACCCCTCTTACATTGTTTATGTATACTCAAGATGACATGCTGGTGGGCCCAGTGATTTGATCATACACATATGGTGTCTTTCGGTGAGGCCTTAGTATGATACCTTAAAAAGGGGACCATTAAAGGCTTATTAGTTCATATAAAAGACCATTAGAATAGTCTATGGAGGGGACAAGGTGGGGTAGAATTCGACTCCATATTAAATCAATGAGAGAAGGAATGGAGAATACCCCAAGATTACCCATTCCACATAGTGTTTTCCATAGGGGATGGGGTTCTATTAGTGTAGGATCTTTCTATGTAGGTGTGGGTTCCATCCACATAGGATTTTGTTACGTGGGATTGAGTGACTTCAATATAGTTTTTTTCTATATGAGGAAGGGATACTTCCTCATAGAAAAATTCTATACGGTATGATGGCCCTCAAAGAGGTCATCCACTTATGTTTTTTTGAATGACCTCAACAAAGTTTTTTGGATGTATAGATTAATGGGTGACTTATATTTATTTAACTAGGATTATGTAGTCAATTTAGCAGCTATCAATTGATTAATCTCACACCTTCAACTCTATTCTTCTTTTCTTATATCCCCCCTATTGGGTTTTTATAGAAGTCCAGGGATTATAGACTTCTTTTTTGGTTAGACCACGTCTTTTGTGTGGATTATCCATTCGTCAAAGCCCAAAAATTATTTCACGACCCCAAGAATTACTTTTCATTTTTAGGATACAAAAAAGTACCATAATGTTCTAGAAAAATATTTTTATTTGTGGGATATGGAAAAGACCATATCCGCCTACAATTTTTTTTGTTCGCTGGATAAAAAATAACATTGTGTCTGGAAAGAAACTTTTCATTTGTGGAATTCCATGTGAATAAGCAGTCCTTATATCAATTTTTCTATGCATATATTAGATATCTTTTGTGTATTTTGAACATTTAATATTTTTCAATATCTTATTTGGGTTTATTTTACCCTTACAAAATCCATGAATGCAATTTCACATTCTATGTAAAGATTTCAAGACTTGACAGATTCCCCTCATCAGAATAGGATTTGATGATGATAAATACGAGGTAATTTTGATGAAGAAGTTGGTCCAACTTGGACCACTTTATGGTATACATGTGGAACTTTAATAGGAACCATACCTATAAAAATAGGTCCATGGCTCATTTTTCCTTTACCTAAACTTCGTACAAACTAACCCTTTTGGAATACTCCATTCCTCAATATTCCAAAATTGAATTATCATATGTGGATAGGATTTTCTACATACTCAAATGTCATCATCCGCAAAAATTATTTCATCTAACCTATATAGATATATAATCATACTCAGGGAATCTTGATGATTCACAGACCGAAAAGAATCCTTGTGGATAGATTCTTTGTGGACCACATAGTACACTATGCGGCTTGAACATACTTTTCCATATATCATTTAAGAATATTCAACCATTATTTCCTTATTTGTTTTTGTAAAAAATATAAATAATGAACCCCTCACAAGCAATTTACACTGATGAAGAGAGGAGGAATTCCATGTATGCTACTATTAAAACTAATTCCAAAATGAAACATCTAACCATGCCACCAATCTCTGGCAAGATGTTTTGATGCAAGCCGATGGGATCATCTGGTCTCAGTCAAGATACTTAATTATGGATTTATGTTTCCATCATTTGTTTCAATCCTAGAATCTAATCGAGTAAGTCAACCTATGGCCTGAATACTCTGTAATAACAACATTTCTTAAGAAAACATCTCATCTAATGGGTATTTTATTCAAGAATCCTACTATGAACGGTTTATTTTGAATTTCTCTCATTTTTCACTAGAGTAATCTATGTGAATATAATAATTATAGGTCCATTTATTTAAAATCATTGTAAGGAAGGCCAAAAAAATTAGTAGTTAGGGTGGTCATCAACATGTGAATTTCACTAGGGGGATTATTCGATTTAAAAAAGTGGTGTACTTTCTAGTTTCTCTAGAGCTGTGATGAGTTTGAAACTAATATGGAGCCAGTGAGATTATATTAATCCATCCTGGTATCATAGAACTATTCCCAACAAAATTGAGCTATTCAATCACAACCACTAAGTCGATTGGTTCTAGATACTAATACATTCTATTGGTTCATGGGGATGTTTGTATTATCCATATGGATGTCCATATGATCTTTAGAGAACCAATCATGGGAGATATGAATGATTAATTCATGACTCCCTCTTCATCATGGAATGATATGGAGAGGACCACTTAACTTGTAAAGGATCTCATTAAAAATGATAAGTAACTTCTAAAGGCTTACCCCCACCCAAAGTAGGATGATCCACTCTTTGAATGGATTACATCTTTTTCGAAGCAAATAAGCTATAAAACCTATAAAATAAGGGCAAATACCTTCCCAACACTTGATACCAAAATATGGGTTTGTGACTATTGGATGTTGGTTTAGGAGGGCCAGCTCACTAAGTGGGGATGGAATATTGTTCCCAATGTGGTTGTCTATTTTGGATGGTATTCTTTATCACCATGTTTCTTATCTGTTGGTTGCTACCAGTGTGTGAATCTGGCTCCAAAATCAGGGTCACAAATTTTGTGAAGGGAGCCCAGTTATGTAAGAACCCAGATCTTTGTTTCAGGTAAGCATTTCCTTTTTATGGAGTTTTTAAGAAAAATTAAGTTTCTGGAAAATTTCAAAGTACACGTCATGTACTTTCTGAGTACACGCTGTGTACTCTTCTTTGGCTTGAAACCGTGTGCTAGCCATGTACAAGCCACACACACAGTGTGTAGGGGTGGCGTGGAGGCCGATTTTGGCGGAGTACGGAAAAACCTAGTACACGCTGTGTACTCCAGCAGTACACACTTTGTACTTTTTTTTCACTAAATGGACCGGGGTCACACCTAACGCACAAAAACACCTTCTTCTAGGTCCCGTTCATCCGAGAGCGACCCGTACGGCCGGATATTTCCTGAGCTCCCGCCTCTCCGTCCGTTCTCCGATTCGAGGACGGTCGATTGCATTGGAATCGCAACAGTGAGTTCTTCCTTCTTCTTGAGCCTTGTTTTCTAATTCCTCCTCTTTCCCATGTTATCGTGGTTTACGTGTTTCGGGCATTTTCTAAGATCTATGACATTCTAGGGAGAATTAGTCGTCATGGTTCAAGTATATCGATCTCTTAGGATCGAGGTAGGTGGTTTGTGCCTTTCTATAGGAAGTCGATGAGTACTTTGTGCAAATTCCACCAATACCCTTGAACGGGGTATTGCGTCTTCCTATTTTTCCCTTGTTGTATTTCCCGCTTTAATTGATTGCTAGATTAGATTTTTTACCTGTGAGTATGGTAGTTTTTACTATACTCTGGATGTTTTCCATGCTTGTTTTTCTTGTTTAGCGTTTTTTCGGTTGCCATGCCTAGTTGTAGGATAGTGGAACTGTTGATTTGTTATGCTGTTGAGCCTTAGAATTATAGCCAATTAGTTCTTGAGGTTTACTTGGACGATACATGTGTGATGGTCATGTTAGTTTCACACAGGACTGTGAAAACCTAGTGTAGTAGACGACATAGAGAATAGACGTAAGGGATTCTCTAGAGTGTCTTTTAATTACGATGCGAGACCACAGGGGGAATTGAAAATGAGTGATTCCTCAGAGAGTGTGTAGATCCTCGACGCGGACCACAGGGGGAATGAGACATTGACTACTTCCCTAGAGAGCCTTTAGCACGTTACGAGACTATATGGGGAATTGCCGGTGAGTGATTCCTCAGAGAGTCTACTTTCATAGCTGAACCAGAAGGGTGAGATTGTGTGTGCCTCCTAGAGGGTTGCTAGTACTTGTAGGTTGAACTATAGGGATTAGGTTGTGAGAGATACCCAGAGGGTTACCTGTTTTCTTCTTGTTGCTGGCCATTTACTTGTGTACTTTCTATGCTAGAACTGTGGACTGTGATTGCTGTGTATTTCCCTGTTTACTGTTCTTGTACTTTACTTGCCAAGTATTCATTGACTATTAGGAACAGATCTTTGGGTGGTTGCCTACTGGTAAATTGTCTCACACCCTGTTTGGTCCATGATTTTGTGCCCAAGCATATTATGTTGTTTCAGGGATAGATAAGGGAAAGCGCCCTTCTACTTCAGGTACCTCACTTGCTGGAGCTGGAGAGCATGGGACCGAGCTGAGGCTTGCGATTATGAGGAGTTGCTCTTCTGTTTTTCTTTTATTGTTGCTTTAGTACTTGTGATCAGTTTTATTTCAGCACGTTGGTTTATTTATTACTTTCCATAGACATATGTACCATGTTGCATCATTATTAGTTTATACACCGCTTCAGCTGTTTAGTTCAGTTGTTGTATGCTGTTATTATTTCCGCTATTATGACTTGTTGTTCTTCTGCTGTATACTTTACCGAATGAGGGCATAGTTTCCCCAATGACTCACCAAGGCCCTCGCTACTATTTGGCAGCCTCTGGCATTTGGTGAAACGCGCTTGAGGTCATGTGGTGAACCAGGTACGGGGAACCAGGGGAGGGGCTCCAGATTCGGGTCATTACAAAGTGGTATCAGAGGAGTTCTTTTCTCTTGCTTTACTCTTTGGAGACTTTAGCCCGGGATAGGATGGTTTCGGTATATGGTATTAAGCTGTGCTCGGGAGTAGCTAACCCATGTACAGGGAAAATCCATACTACCTTGTTAATTGCAGTTTGCTGGTTTTGAGATTTTACGGTTGATATGATTTCACATAGGGTGATTCACATGCTTTATGTTGTTATTTTCTTGACGATTTCAATTCTATTTCTGTCGCAACCTGATGAGATGAGGGTATTCCATCTCATGCATCATATAGGAACTTGTAGAAATCACATGCCATGCATTCTTTCCATGCCATCTAGGGTGAATTAGCAATTGCATGCTGTTGTGATAGACTTCGTGTATATTATGCATGCTGTTGTGATAGATGCTTGATAGAATATATGCTACCTTGTTAGAGGATTGTTTGCTTCTTACTTTGCTTAAATGAACGCGAAATTTTGACTCTTGAGGTGTTATGGGACCTCTTGAATCATAAATTGGTGGACCATGATCCTGTTTTCTCTTGTCTATGAATGTAGGAGATGCCAAGATTTTACTCGCAGGGAATATGGGCCCTCAAAAATTGGAATTTGGCACCTATTTGCCTTGTTTTCAGTGTTTTTGGGCTTCTGTGCAGTTTCTGAGCTACTGCCCAGAAAAACCCAGAATACATGGCGTGTACTTTTGGGATACACACCATGTAGTTTTCAGGCCGTGTCACTGATCGTGTGAGTAGGGACATGCTGTTGTGGAAGTATCTTCAGGAACATGCCATGTACGGTAGGTACATGTCGTGTAGTTCAGATCCGTGTACCCGACCGTGTCACTAACAACACGGGTCGGGGAAGCTTGAGTAGAACACGCCGTGTTGTAAAGGATCACACTGTGTAGTCCCGTCCAGGTACCCGGCCGTGTCACATACAACACGGGTCGACGTCACCTTCTCTTAGGCACACCGTGTGGTTTTCGGAACACGACGTGTAGTCTTGTTCAGGTACCCGGCCGTGTCACGAACAACACGGGATGGTGTCACCTTCACCTATTCACGCTGTGTTTGTTCGGAACACGCTATATAAGGTTCATCCGTGTAGATGACCATGTGTTTAACAAAAACGGGCCGCCAAAGCCTTGTCTAGTACATGTCATGTGTGTTAAGAACACGCCATGTAGTCTCGGGTTAAGTCGGACCGTGTGGGTTAGACGTGTAAAGAGACTCATGTAGGGGAATAGTTTTCAAGTACACGCCATGTGTTGGGTCAACACACCGTATAGTTTGAGGTGTTACACAACCTGTAGGGCAGGGGTATACGCCCATGTCAGTGGCTTAAGAAGACACACCATGTAGTTTTTATACACGCCGTGTAGTCGTGTTTTGTAAAAATGTTTGTTTTAATTCCCCTGTTCCTGTTTTGTACTCTTGTGTTTCCTATCCTTGCTTTTCTAATCTAAGGTGTGCTTTTGATCTTTCAAAGATATTCCTTCGAGACGCCCTCCGGTTCTACGTCTGTCGTCAGGAAGTGATCAGATGCCAGATATGGCTGATCAGAGACTTCCTGCCGATCCTCTAGTCGAGCCAGCCTTGGCACCGACTGTCATACCAGTTGCAGGCGCTGATGCGTAGTTTAGGGAAGGTTTTATGAGGATGATGTAGAACTTCCAAGGAGAACCTCCTCCTACCACGTCTATGGCAGACTTGATGTAGTTTTTCCAACAGCAGAATCCTCCTACTTTCTCGGGGGAAGGAGGACCTCAGGCTGCAGAGTCATGGGTGGAATCCACGCTGACTATCTTCGAGCATCTGGAGACACCTCCAGAAAGGCGGGTCAATATCTCCACCTATATGCTATGAGACTCTGCCAAGAGGTGTTGGGAAGTGATCTCACAGGCGAGTCACCAGTAGGTTTTGGCTTGGGAGGAGTTCAAGCGCGTGTTCTATGACTACTTCTACCCGGAGACCCTGAGGGCCGATCAAGCCCAGGAGTTCATGAGCTTAGAGCAGGGTACTGATTATGTCATGGAGTATTCTTCTCGTTTCACTGAGCTACAACATTTCACACCCTTTTGGGATGGGAGTGGGGTGTTATTAGTAAGGAAGTTCGAGGATGGTCTCAGGCGGGAGACCCGATCACAGGTGAATATCTTACAGTTGACTTCCATAACATCTATTGTCAACCAGGCACTGATTACGGAGTGCAATCTGAGGGACTCTGGAGCTGCGAGCCAGGGAGGTTCTGCTTTTAGAGCTAGTTTTTCTCCTCATGATAGCAAGAAGCGCCGTAGAGAGTCTATGCATGGTTATCCGAGGAAGTGTGATGCATCGTCAGGAAGCCAGGTGGTATGCTACCAGTGTGGTCGGTCAGGGCACATGAGGCCATAGTGCTAGAGAGACCCTGTGGAGTGCCGATCTTGTGGAAAGATGGGTCACCTACAACGGTTTTTCTAGGTTTTCTCACCAGAAGCTGGTGACAGGGGTTCTTCCATGACTCCTCGTTCAGGAGAAGCACCACCAGTTTCTCATCAGTTGGGGAACTGGAGTTCTTCCACCCGTTTGGGCCGAGGTGGAGGTCGAGGCCATGGTGGTCAGCCACCAGTCCCTCAGCATAAGCAGGGAGGTTCTTCTCAGTGTGGTCAGCCAGGGGCACAGGGCTACGATGTAGGCCACTCTTTCGCAGTGGAGCAGACCTATCAGTAGTAGGATCCTGACCCTTCTATAGTTCGATAGCCTTAGTTTTATCTTCAGCACTTTTCGATACTGGTGATACACATAGTTTTATCTCTGTTGCTTCTGTGGAGAGCATTGGGCTCTGTGTCTTTTCTTCTGCTGACTCATTGACACTAGACACACCTTTGGGGACAAGGACATCTAGTGTGAGCCAGTGTAGAGAGTGCCCTCTTGAGGTTACATGGTATTGTTTCTTACGGGATATCTATGTCCTAGAGATGATAGGATATGATGTCATTCTCGGGGTGGACTGGTTGGTTCCCTTCTAAGCATTCGTCGACTGTTATCGCCGTAGAGTGAGTTTCGTTTCACCATAGTATGAATCTTTTCTTCATAGAGGTGAATGAGATGTTCAGGCGAGTCGAACAGGACTTGAGCATCATGGGCTAGGAAGGGTAATAGCCTAGATTGCTAGTCTTTATCTGGATGATCAGGGGACTTCGTAGTTGGACATTCCTCCAGTTGTGGATCGTTTCAGGGACGTCTTTCCAGAGTACTTTTTGGGATTTCCTCCGGAGAATGAGGTAGAAGTTTCTATTGATATCGTGCCAGGAGCAGCACTGGTGTCCATTCTTCTTTATAGGATGGATACACATGAGTTGCAGGAGCTCAAGAAGTAGTTGGAGGAGTTGCAGGCAAAGGGTTTCATCCAACCTAGTACCTCTCCTTGGGGTTCACCTATCCTGTTTGCGGATATAGCAGACGGTACCCTTCAGCTTTACGTGGATTATCAGAAGCTAAACCAGTTTACGGTTAATAACCGATACCCCTTGCCGATGATCGATGACCTCTTTGATCAACTTCGAGGAGCCCGAGTGTTATCAAAGATCGACTTGAGGTCCGGTTATCATCAGTTGCACGTTAGACCATCAGATATACCTCTAACAGCATTCGGGAGAATGTATGGTCTATATGAGTATACATTCATGCCGTTCGGTCTCACGAACACGCCTGCAGTTTTCATGGAACTGATGAACCGAGGGTTCCATCCTTAATTAGACTCCTTCGTCGTGGTCTTCGTGGATGATATCTTGGTGTACTCTCACACTCGACACGACCATGCCACACATCTTTAGATCGTTCTGAGTACACTGAGAGAGCATCAACTTTATGCTAAAATCTCGAAGTTCCACTTTTGGATGGATCATATTTACTTCTTGCGTCATGTCATCTCATAGGCAGGAGTATTTGTGGACCTAGAGAAAGTGAGAGCTGTAGTTTCTTTGGAGCAACTGAAGAATGTTTTTGAGATGCGGATTTTCCCAGGGCTGGTTGGATACTACATACGCTTCATTCAGGACTTTTCACGCCTAGAAGCACCTTTGACAGGGCTGACCAAGAAGGGGGCAAAGTTCTTATGGTCAGATTCTTGTGAGTCAGCCTTTCAGGAGCTGAAGGGAAGATTGATGTCAGCGCCGATACTAGTCTTTCCAGAGCCAGGCTAGAGCTACACTGTTTATTGTGATGCTTTAGGTATCAAGCTAGGAGTTGTGCTTATGCAGGGAGATGGAGTCGTTGCGTACAGGCCTCGGCAGTTGAGGCCACATGAGTGGAACTACCCGACACACAATCTGGAGTTGGAAGATGTTGTTCATGCCTTACGTTTTTGGAGACACTATCTTCTGGGAGAGCACTTTTTGGTCTTCACCGAACAAAAGATCCTAAAGTATATCTTCAATTAGCGTGATCTGAATCTAAGGCAGTGCAGGTGGGTCGAATATCTTCAGTATTTTGATTTCAAGCTTTCCAATACGCCAGGAAAGGGCAACGTAGTGGCAGATGCGTTGAGCAGGAGAACTCAGATTCAGGCAGTTTAGGAGGCCAGTAGTGAGTGGAAGCTCATGGCTATGTTCTCTGAGATGCATCTGGAGGTGCACGACAGACATAGACAGACTTTCCTATCTTCTTTAGTCGTTACCTTGACACTACTTGATTGGGTACAGATGAGGCAGCTATCAGACTCAGAAGGCTTAGTCCTGCGGGAGAGTGTGTCAGGAGAGGAACCTCTTCCTAGATGGACAGTGGGAGAGGATGATATCTTGAATTTCCAGGGATGCGTATGGGTGCCAGCAGACACACGCGAGGAGATGATGTGGGATTTTAATTCCTCAGATTGGGCAGTTCATCCTAGCGTCACCAAGATGTATCGGGATCTCCATCGCCAGTACTGGTGGCCAGGTATGAAGAAAGATGTTGCTGGTTTTTTCAGGAGATGCTCTACATGCCAGAAGGTGAAGGCAGAGCATCAGTGACCAGCATGACTTTTACAGTAGTTACCCATTCCAGAGTGGAAGTGGAATGATGTTGTGATGGACTTCGTGACCGGGTTGTCGAGGTCGCCTCGAGGAAGCTATGTTGTTTGGGTTGTCGTCGACAGACTCACGAAGGTTGCTCACTTCTTTCCGATCAAGGAGACCTTTAGTGTTGATGATCTGGGACGACTGTACATCCGATAGATTGTTCGTCTACATGGAGTTCCACACTCCATTGTTTCAGACAGGGATGTGCGCTTTAATTTATAGTTCTGGCAGGGACTTCAAAAGGTTTTGGGTACCCAGGTACTTCTGAGTACGACATACCATCCCCAGACTGATGGCCAATCTGATCGCATGATCCAGGTGCTTGAGGATATGCTTAGAGATTGTATCCTAGACTTTGGTGGTTCTTGGGAGAAGCATATCCCTCTGGTAGAGTTTGCCTACAAAAATAGTTTCCAGGTGACCATTCAGATGGCACCTTACGAGGCTTTGTATGGTAGGCCATGCCGATCACCCTTATGCTGACTGTAGGCAAGAGAGACAGCTTTTCTGGGACCTCGTCTTTTTCAGAAGACTTTAGAGCAGATAGAGCTGATTTGGAAGAGGATGGCTACAGCACAGTCTTGGCAGAAGTCTTATGCTCATCAGAGGAGACGATCTTTGGAGTTCGAGGTTAGGGATCAGGTTTTCATACGTGTCACACCGAGGTTGGGATACAAGAGGATTAAGATACAAGGTAAGCTTTCACCACGGTACGTCGGACCGTTTGAGGTTTTGGAGAGAGTTGGGTCTGTCGCCTATCAGTTGCAGCTACCCCAGAGGTACCGGGCCATGCACGACGTCTTCCACATCTCTCATCTTCAGCATTACTTTTCAGACCCGTATCATATCTTTCAGCCCGAGGAGGTTGAGATCGAAGAAGATGCATCGTTTGAGGAGCATCCCATCTGAATTGTTGATCGCAGTACGAAGGTCCTCCATGGGCGGTCTGTCCCTCTTATACGGGTGCTATGGCATCATGGGTGAGTACAAGATGAGACCTGGGAGAGAGAGGCCGATGCACGATTGCAGTGGCCGAAGCTGTTCGGGGTTTCTTCTTCTACGCCTCGCTAGGGAAATTTAGGGATGAATTTCTTTAAGGTGGGAAGTTTGTAAGAACTCGGATCTTCGTTTCAGGTACTCCTTTCCTTTTTATGAAGTTTTTAAGAAAAATAAAGTTTCTGGATAATTTCAAAGTACCCGCTGTGTACTTTATGAGTACACGTTGTGTACTCTTCTCCGGCTCGAAGCTGTGTGCTGGCTGTGTCTGGGCCACACACACAGTGTGTAGGGGTGACGTGGAGGCTGATTTTGG
Source organism: Viscum album (assembly GCA_963277665.1). Taxonomy (NCBI): domain Eukaryota; kingdom Viridiplantae; phylum Streptophyta; class Magnoliopsida; order Santalales; family Viscaceae; genus Viscum; species Viscum album. Next base: position 141,490,577 of record OY728146.1, read on the forward strand.
CAGAGTACGGAAAAACCTAGTACACACTGTGTACTCTAGAAGTACACACCGTGTACTTTTTTTTTCACTAAACAGACCGGGGTCACGCATAACGCACAGAAAAACCTTCTTCTAGGTCCCATTCATCCGAGAGCGACTCGTACAACCGGATCTTTCCCGAGCTCCCACCTCTCCGTTCATTCTCCGATTCGAGCATGGTCGATTGTGTTGGAATTGCAGCGGTGAGTTCTTCCTTCTTCTTGAGCCTTGTTTTCCAATTCCTCTTCTTTCCCATGTTATCTTGGTTTACGTGTTTCAGGTGTTTTTTCAGATCTATGATATTCTAGGGAGAATCAGTCGTTGTGGTTCAAGTATATTGATCTCCTAGGATCGAGGTTGGTGGTTTGTGACATTCTGTAGGAAGTCGATGAGTACTTTGTGAAAATTCCACCAATACCCCTAAACGGGGTATTGCATGTTCTTGTTTTTCCCTTGTTGTATTGACTTCTTTTCTTGATTTCTAGAGTCGATGTTTTCCCTGTGATTATGGTAGTTTGTACTGTATTCTGGATGTTTGCTATGCTTTTTTTGATTGTTTGGAATTTTTCCAGTTGCCATGCCTAATTGTAGGATAGTGGAACTATTGATTTGTTATGCTGTTGAGCCTTATAATGATAGCCAAGTAGTTCTCAAGGTTTACTTGGATGATACACGCGTGCTGAGCATTTTAGTTTCACACAGGACTGTGAGAACCTTGTGTAGTAGACCATAGGGAGAATAGACGTAAGGGATTATCCAGAGTGTCTTTTAATTATGATGCGAGACCATAGGTGGAATTAACGATGAGTGCTACCTCAGAGAGTCTGTAGATCCTAGACGTGGGACACAAGGGGAATGAGATGTTGAGTGCTTCCCCAGAGATCATTTAGCACGTTACGAGACTATAGGGGGAATTGACGGTGAGTGCTTCCTCAGAGAGTCTACTTTCTTAGCTTAACCAGAGGGGTGAGACTGTGTGTGCCTCCTAGAGGGTTGCTAGTAATTTTAGGTTGAACCATAGGGGTTAGGCTGTGAGAGATACCCAGAGGGTTACCTGTTTTCTTCTTATTGCTGGCCGTTTACTTGTGTACTTTCTATGCTAGAACTGTGGACTGTGATTGTTGTGTATTTCCCTGTTTACTATTCCTGTACTTTACTTTCCATGTATTCATTGATTGTTAGGCACATATCTTTGGGTGGTTGCCTATTGGGAATTTGTCTCACACCCTGTTTGGACCATGCTTTTGGGCCCAAGCAGATTATGTTGTAGCAAGGATAGATAAGGGCAAGCGCCCTTCTACTTCAGGTACTTGACTTGCTGGAGCTGGAGAGCATGGGACCGAGCCGAGGCTTGCGGTGCTGAGGAGTTGCTCTTCTGTTTTTCTTTTGTTGTTGCTTTAGTACTTGTGATCAGTTGTATTTCGGCATGTTGGTTTGTTTATTTCTTTCCATAGACATATGTACCATGTTGCATCATTATTAGTTTATACATCACTTCCACTATTTAGTTCAGTTATTGTATGCTGTTATTATTTCCACTATTGTGACTCGTTGTTCTTTCGCTGTATACTTTCCGAATGAGGGAATAGTTTACCCACTGACTCACCAAGGCCATCACTGCTAGTAGGCAGCCTCTGGAATTTGGGGAAACGTGCTTGAGGTCATGTGGCAAACCGGGTACGGGGCACCAGTGGAGGGGCTCCAGATTCGGGTCGTTACAAGTTAGCCACTAGAAGGCATATTAATCTCATAATCAAAGTACTAGAAATGATATACCATATCTTGGGATGCATAAGATAAGGAAAGTAACCATATTGGATAGTAGGAACCTTTCATATTATCTGGGGTTGGGTTGCAGCCTACACAAGAGGTTATAAATTTATCAACAACCAACATATTTTGGATGCTTGATTATGGACTTATCTACAATGTATAGGTAGGGTAATCCCATTGTCGTAGAATATCATGAAGTAATTGATCAACTCAACTATCATGATTGTTTCACTTATACTCCCTAAACTCCCCGAAGGGTTCATTGGTGAATGATGCATCTAGATATGATGCCAAATGTGGGTACCTAATCTCTCTAAGATAAGATGACTTAATCACCAAAATCTATGAGAGGAAGATCTGCAAGGGGTATTCACCCTATAGGTGTTTATGTCAATTCAACTATTTCAAGATGAGGTGTTCCCTGACCATCAAGAGTGCATTCAAGGAAAATACTCTAATTGTGGATTGGCATATTTGGATAATATTTACCTGGGAGGAAACATGGTTCCCATGTAATCTCTTTCCTTTTTAAGGGCATCAACTATCACTCACCAAGACTTACATAGAATCTTGGATTCCATCGTATCATGGTGATGAACTGGAGAAACCATTTCCTATTGTTAATGGTTAACTATTTCCTAAGACTGAGGGGGATTAAAGGAAGAAAACTAGACATTCCAAGACTAAGAAGAAGAAGAAGAGAAAATATTTTTTTTGATTCCCTCATAAAAATTTCAATAATCCAGGGTTTAACCTCCCAGGATACCGGAACTACTCAAAATCAAATACCCATCCACCCTGAGGCAACCTAAATGATTTCCTAGAGACAATGGGATGTTTAAAGGAATTATATTACTATTATTGATATCTAGAATATTCTACAAGAGAAATAGTTTTCTCTATAAATATATAAAAATATATAATCCCTCAAAAAAATTTCTTATTATAAAAAAACTAAGGCTATGGAATCCTATATTGATGACCTTAACACCTACATCCATTCAATCCGTAGTCAATAAATATTTTCTTGGTGAATAATTGAAATTTTGAGGCCAGATGTCATAGAAAATTATGAGGATAAAAACCATTATTCTAATGGGGATGATGCGGCCAACCAAAATACTAAAAGTGTGAATAGGGACATTCTTCCTTCACTCTATCTAAGGCCTCAAAAGCGCCAGACTCAAAGGGGTCTTAGAGAAGTTGATATTCCAAAGAAGTAAGTGTAGAATATTGATCTCTCCCCATATATAATGGATAAATCTCTGACACTAAATTTTCCCCATTATAAATACTTCATAGAAGCCTAAAATGAATGGTATTCTTGCAAAGAGAGCACATCAACTGAAGAAATTTGGGGATCACTTCTGGTTGATGATGTTGATCTCCTGAGATTTAGGATTATAACTTCTCCCAAACGAGTTTATTTCCAAGATAACCCTTGTTAAGTGGGAACATAACTCAATGATATTTATGCTTGTATTTATTCATTTATGGTTGAAATATAATGGTCCAATATATTATGGGATGTGGTGATATCCATGGTGGTTGGAGACACTACTAACGAAGAGGTAATACGATACTTTGCATCAACCCTTCTTCCTATAATTCTCATGATATTGAATCAATACTAATAGTACTTATAGGAGGATGGTGAGAATAAATCATGTATCCCTTCCCTATATTATACCCCATGGGGTAATTCTATTAGGGAAAAAATCTATTCGGGTGAGGGAGCCTCTAAAGAGGTCTCTTTTGGGGTGGTTGAGAACATGCAGATAGTTCTTGTAGATCCTGTAATAGAATTCCCACCCCCAAACCTTCAAATTTCTCCCCTCAAGATCCCACCCTCATGGAATTGGATGAGGAATTGGCATACAAGAAAACTATCAATTTTTATTTAGACTAAAATAACATGGTATATTGAATCTCTTTACATAAGAATCATGTTGTGTGTTTCCTTGTACTAAATAATTAGCTCACACATGAATTGGTGTAGGCCTGGTGGGCCAACCAGCCTTAAATACCGAAGGGACTAGAGAGAATATTTCTTTAGAGACATGTGAAATAATAGTAGTGGTTGTACCTAAGTTAGAAAAGGTCCCAAGAACAACTATGAATATCTTATAGATTCTAATCCCTTGGGGGTGAAGTCTTCCTATAAAAAAACTTCTTCCCCATTAAGTGGGGAGATTTATGGGATTGACGATTCTATTAGGTGTAATGATATTTCTTTTTAAAATATTAAAATGATGTGAGAGGAGACAACTTAGGCTCCAGGATAGTTGGACCCAACTGTCACTCCCATTTCTTTTATCATCATTTCTGCAAGCACGATATTAGTGAGTGAACTCAACAAGACCTCTGATTTAGTTGTACATGAAAATTATTTATGGGTATCCCAGGAAGAACATTATTCTAACCTAAAAAATTAGGACATAACATATTCATTGATATTAAGTGAGATAATGGTGGTCGGGTATACCAACATTTTGGAAAGTGTAGGTAAGTTCTCCACCCTTACATCTATTCCTTCCATTTCAATGTTTAGGTATTAACTACTTAAATAATCTGACATCAAGATTACTACCAAAACCTGTTGTGGTACTAGTTAACACTTTGAAATATCAACCTTATGAAATAACAAATTAGTTGGATGTCACATAGTCATTTTAGGATAAAGTAATGGATTTGAGAACCAATCTAGTTTCACTAGTTCTTGAATATATTCCACAATATGAGAGTGATTCTGATGTGGATTAAGTGACTCTAAAAAATATCCACTTTTCCTGTTATACTTCATGGAAATAATTATGTAAGATTATTTCTCAAACCCCCTTGGAAAACTTTACAAAAAACCTATCCAGTTTACGTCATATGTTTTTTTCTTTTTTGTGTGTGGTTTGATTATCATTCCATGAATGATATTGTGGAAATGGTGATTGTTTCTCAGGATATATATTACACACTCTAGTCTAATATCTCAACATCAGAGTCCATAGAAAATCTCGGTACAACTAGGAATATTACTATTAACTAAGTCTATAAGCGGACTCGGGATTCCACAAGGTGATAGGGTGAAGTAAAAAAGAATTGAAACTTAATTGAATGACTTATATAGAAGTTGGATCAGCTTAAAAAAGTTTGATTTCATCGAGGAATTGGTTGATAAAGGGAAAACACTAGTGGAAGAGGTGAAGAAGAAAGGCTTGGATGCTGTTGAGAGGGAGAAGGGATTTTTGGTTGGTGATAAAACATATATTTCTATATTATTCATGCTATGTTAAACCTAAAAATATTTTGATCTATAAATGACTCAACTTTACAAATTTTCCAATAGATCTTTGTTATATCAATATATCTTCCCTATAAAGAGACTTATAGCTATGGATTTCCCTCATTTATTACCATTCTATAGATAAATGAAAACTTTTTCACCTTCCAATACTTATCCTTTATCTTATCCTAAATTAACAATAAATCATAACATGAAATGTGTTAAAAGATAATTTACCTGAATTATTTTATCACTAGATGTAAATCTAAACCATAACCCTAGGATAGTCAAGTTGAAATGAACACTTGAAAGTAATTATTTAAATATGGGTATAAGCATAATTACTACCATCATATCACCAAAGTCAACTTTTTGGGAGAAATATTAGTTAATTATATAATTGTTTCATGATCTAATGGACCCAATGAGCACAGTTTTGAATATTTATAGGGCTACCTAGAAAACCCTACAAATTTTGTGTCTTTAATGTTACCCCAATTTTTTTCCTAAGTCAAATGTAGCCCAGACTTAGAATGCATGACTCAACATTTATCTAGGGTTAACTTCATGTATTTTCATCTAGGTGAGTGATATGTCTCATTATATGGGAATTTGAGAGTCATTAAAGATATACTAATGAAATAGTTTTTTAGGTAAAATTCTACAACCATCCATCCAATGGCCCAAAGGCCTTTATTTTTTATAGATTTTTGATAATCCACCTTTCAAGGGGTGAGGTGGAACCCTTAAAAGGCCTGTAGGCATAAGTATTACATGGAATATTGGCCTTAGAGGAATACAATGCCCGTAGGCTTCAAACATTACATAAAACCTAGACTGACTACTTGGAATTACTCCTCCCCAGCATCTTCATCATGAAATCAGCTCTCCACCTTCGCATGGCTGTTCGTCTAGGATTTCCCGTGCATGCATAGGCTTGTCCCGATGGTAGGTGCCATACCCTCCCATTCTTTCAATACGTTTAGCTTCTACTATGGTGAAAGCTTCTTGTTCCTCCTCCTTTTGAAGTTTGTTCTTTGTAGGTTGTCTAGTTTGCATCTGCACTTAAGGTGGCTCAAAGGCCTTGAGGTGGCCCGAAGGCCTTACTGACCCAAAATCCTGGGTGGCCCGAAGGTGTTAAAGGACTTGGGGACCAAATCGGCGGCTCAAAGGCCCAAACAAGGGAATATTCCTGGCTGCTACAGTGACAAACAGTACCTGTTACAATTCCCGCTATAGTACCTGCTACAGTACTGCTATAGTACTGCTCCAGTACTGCTACAATACCCCCGGAAATTAGCCTCCACCTAGATTTGATCCTAGGTCTCTTTGATGCACTTAAAGAGACCTCACCAACTGGGCTGAGGCTCATGTTCTCTTCTATAACCATGAGTTATGAGGAAATGACCCGAGTAGGGCATGTTGGTGGGGAGTGTCCCTATATTCTTCAAACATATAATTGAGTATTTTGACTCCTCATCATGTGATTTATGAATTTGAAGCATGATGTGGGATGTATGAAAGTAGTGACCACATACCTTGATTTATAATAGGTTTCAAACATAGTGTTGTTTGGGGATTATGGAGATAAAAGATTTCTATCAAGAGTAAGAATGTGCATTTGGTTGACAATCATTTTTTTGTGGATGAATTATGCAAAGACAAACTGGGGTGTATTAATGCATATTCAAACAAATCTTCCCCCGAGAAAAGAGACCACCATTATTTATGGTAGGGTAGTTTATGAAAATCTAGTTTTTGAAGACCAAAAATGGTAGTTTATAAAGTGATTATGTCTGACAATGACACGAGAATCCATATTGTAACTTTCCATTAATGTGAAACAACTCCTACATTATTTAAGATAGTGTAATGGAGTTAACATTTTCTTAGATGATCAACATCAAGGGGGTTGGTCCCTCTCTAACAAGAATCAAAGTATAGTGAATTTTAATGGAATGTGACTAGGACATGGAGCCTGTAGTTTATTGTCTTATGAAAAGGAAGTTTTAGGGATATGATTTAAGGCCACTTAAAATTGACTGAAAGATTAGTGATTTTATCTTTTAACATTATTCAATCAAATAACATTCCATCATCTTCATGTATGAATGTGAAGTATGTAAGGTAAAATATGGGGGATTCTGTGTCCAAAAAGTGAAATGGTATGAAATCATCATTGGGTATTATAGAGATAGAAGAGTTATCTCCTGAGAAAAAATATTCCTTTTTTTTACAGTCACATTATTGTTGGTGGCTTATGCAAAGACAACTAGGGTGTATCAATGCATAAAAAAAGTGTCTTTGGGAATAAGACGTTCAATTACAGGTATCCAAAGAAAGCTTATGGATATTTGGACTTCCACAGACACATAATTTTGTTTTCTTAATGAACATTTTTGAATAAGGAACATTTCATATCAAATTTAGTCTAGATCATGGATAAATTTTCCCGACATAGGTCTAACCCATACACAAGAAATGGATTTTTTAGATCACTGATGGGACCAACACATAGTGTTCAACATCAATATGTATTTTTTTAAAGTGAGAATCAATATATTCATATCTATAGTAAATATTACACACACAATTATATATTTTGTGTGTGTAAAGGTGACACATTTCTTTGAATACGGTCCAATTAGCAGGGTGAGAAAAACTATTGGGCCCTTCCATAAAAATCTGAATCATATATAAATGAGTGAGGTATTTTTTTGAATCTCAACTATAACTAGATATAATCTCTAATTATCACTACGTATTGAATTAAAATAATAATTAATCCACACATAGTTCTTGAAAATCATATAGTTTAGTGTAAGGTGGTGACGACAGTAGCCTTGCAGTTTAACATCATATAATAATGACATAGGTGAAATGATGTGAAAAAATAAATATGGAATATTGAATAAAAACTAGAGATATGGGTTACAATATGTATCTTTTAGTGTTAATATAAAAGCTACAAGTAGTCCTTTAATTATAAAATCTAATAAGTGGGACGATTACCATGCAATTTAGCATCATGTGGTAAGGGTGAAGGTTACCTGACATGAAAATGAAGGCATGGATCTCCATAAATGCTATTTAAATATTAGGGTAATAACCTTACAAGAATATTCTCATATTTTTGATATAAGGCTTCCTGATCTGGTTACCCTGGGCATCCTATGCTTGGTACGCAAGTTAAGACTAGATTTTAACATCATGTGTTTAAGACGTTTGTGTACCGTTTAATGTCATTTGACTAGAAAGACATGGGATATTGAATTTTTAGGTCATATTTCTAGTACCATACACCATGGAAACCATGTGTGATATAATTATTATTGGACCAATAATGAAACACCTTGAGATTTTTTGATTTTTTTTCAAATTAATTTAATCTTTTTGATATTTTTTGTTTCAAAAAACATTGAACAAAACATTTTTTATATGAAAGAAATATGTTTTGATTGTGTTATACATAAAACCATAAAAATATTACACTACTTTAAAAAATTAGATTATATTTTCTTACATGAAACACTATGTTTGGATTTTGTTACACATAATATCGAGTCCCTTCGATAGCTTGTATTACTCACAAGGCCACGTTTTTATAAACCATTATATAATAATAATATTGTTTTTAATATATTATTATAATTACCAAATAGCCATTGGAATGAAAGTTATGAATAGGATTTATTAAATTATGAAAATAGGGTTTACACACGTATATAAAATGAATCCTTCGGTTATTAATTTGTTAGAAATTAAAGTAATAACTATTTGAAAATAATGAAATTCCTTTTCAAAGAAAATTATTTTTTTATGTACAAACACCATTTTATCTCAATAAATTAAAAACACCATACTTTAATAATTTTTTTTAAAAATTATATATTATATATTCAATAATTGTTTACACACATCTACTAGGTTTGACAGACATATGATAAAAAAAATCTAATTTTAATAATAGAAATATGTAATTTTCTAAATGGTAATTTTCACCTTTTAATAGAGAACCCATTTTATATTCAATATATAAAACTTTTAAATTTTTTTTGAAAAATAAACTTAATATTTGAAATCGGGATATCTAAATTTATATTGGGTTAATTTTCGGTATTTTTTAGGGAAATTTTATGTTTTGATGAAGAGTACAAAATTGTGAATTTTGTTAGAAAATTGTATTTTCATCTAATTGATTTAAGTAGCTAAATTATATTTTATATTATTTTAATGTATAATTTATTCAATTTTACATAAATTAATCAAATTTATTTCATTTGAACCAATTTCACGTTGAAATTTTATATAAAGACTTTTTATACTTTTAAATATTTTCTCTTAAAAAACTGATGTCATGACACGATAGTGAGAATAATTTAAAATTAATTTCTTCTAATGCTGTGATTAGAATATGAAAAAATGTATTCCATATTTTTAATCATCATATTTTTTTAATATATAATAAGCTAAACTTTGTTTTGGTACAAAAAAATTAGTGAAAGTTATTAAATATAATTATAATTATTTATGTAAAAATAAGATTACTTAATAGTTAGACTTTAATTTATGGGGACAAATAACCTAGACAAAAGTACATAAGACAGTGGATATAAATATTTGGATAAATTTACCTATTTTATCAACAATTTATATTTATTTTAAGCACATGATGTAAGGGATACCTCCCAATAGTGTTTACCTTTTTTATTCACAAGAATGCCACTCCCCCTCCACTATAAAAGGGAACTCACCCCCTCACTTCCTCACAACTCTCAAGCCACATTGACTCATCCAAAAAATGACCATATAATCTAAAAAATTCCATAATATCATCCTAAAAGACTTAATTTTGGAATAAATAAAACTAATTTAGTCCTCTGGTGAATACCAAAAAGAATTACCCAAAGAATAGGTAACATTCTTCCACAATCTCTTTTTCTTTATTTTCATTATCCACCCCTAAATTATTCTTATATCATGATTATATAGCCACATAAATATAAAAAATATACTAATATTTTTTTATTATATGGGTTGTACCAAAAACAACACACAATTCCATCAAATTTGTATTGAACTTAACATTCATGTGTGTGGCAGACTACTGCATCACGAAACGATGTCCTTCGTTTTTTCCTTTACCACCACTCATGGATGGGAATTATGATGTAAATACTATTTTTATATTATATATATAATATTATTGATGTAATTATTATTTTCTAATTATTATATAAAACATACCTTCATTGTTTCTATTTTGTGAAAATATGATAACTTCATTTTTGGACGTATAAACTACCACCTCCTCAAAGAGATGCGATTCGTTCACACTTTACGTGAAATGTATTAAGGATGGGTTTAGTAAAAATATATGATATATATGAAATATTAATTCTACTATAATTATAATATATAATTTCATATATGCATGTATTTAATTTAATTTATTTCTTTCAATACAACAACAAAACAGAAACAATGTTCACGCGTTTTTACGATATACTGTATCCATGAACGGTGTGTTCCATTTCATATTTATATATTTCATAGAGTGTTATAAATAATTAAAAAATAAATTTTTATTATATTTACATCATTTTTTACATTATGTAAATTATTAAATAACTATATAAGTAAGAGGATAAAGAATAACATGTCAAAATATGTATGAAAAACAAAGAGGATATTACCTGAAATGTTACATTAACATCAAATTATTAATAAAAAAGTATTATAAAGTTATAAAAATAATATATGGTATTATATATAATAATAATTTTTGTTATATTTTTGATAAACTTTTACTTATTATATAATATTTTTGAGCATGTATCAAGAAAGTCAAGAATTAAGGTATGGGTTTTTCTCGGCGCACATTTATTTCTATGAGACTTATGGATTATTCAACACTCATTTTTCTGTGTGGTGTTTATACTTCCAATTAATGTATTATATTATTATCATACCTATATCTATTCATATCTAGATATCCCTTTGATGATATTTATTTTAGGTGGTTTATGGTTTATAAGTTACCAAATCGGTAAAGTAATTTTGTCGCAATTTTCCTTTTTTGAGACACAAGACATGTTATGAAACTATATTTTTATACGAGGTGTATATATTACCATTTGAAATGTTATATCATGAATATCCATACTTAAATGATATTTTAATATCTATTTAATGTTATTATTTATTTTTTATTAGGATTCAAAGTTACCAAAGAGGCAACAGCTTATTGCAACAATCTCGTAGTTCATCGAGATTGTTTATGATTATGATCCCATTGATGAAATATTATCATCCATATATCAATAACTCTCATGAATTTTATTAACCTCTGGTTATCCATTATTTCACCATTTATTGGTACCATTCCCCACTCTTTGGTACTTAAGATAATTAAGAAAGTGTTTTTAATACAATAGTACATTATCTCTCTCTTTTAAGTCAGATTTTTGATTTATGCACAAAACCATGTATTTGAAAAATGTTTTAATTTTTTTTACTATGATATGTAAAATAAAATGTTACTCATGTTTTAAATTTTTAATAAATTTTTTTTAAAAGGAATATCCTTGCCATTTTCAATTAAGGCACATTTTTTAAAATATTTATGGTATAAAAGGACTGTCTGACAAGTACAGATCTAGCCTTCATAATAGCCTTGAATCTTAAATTGAACGTTTAAAAGGTTATTTTTTTTAAAAAATTATTTTAATATTATTCTAGAAAATTTTTATTTTAAAGTTTTTTCAAATAACAAGTTTTTCAAAATTTTTTCATATGGTTTTAAAATATTTCATTATATGTTTTCAAGGTTATTTTCAAAGGAAAAATGTTTTCAAAATATTTATGTTTTAAAAACAGTTTTTCAAAGTGGAAAGGATATTTTACTCAAGAAATTTTTTAAATAATTTTTCCGGACTCCTAAATATGTTATCAATAAAGTTTCAAAGAAAAGTATTTTGAAAATGTTATATGTTTTAAAATGTTATTTTAAAAAGAAAAATCATGTTCCAAGTGATCTTTCCAAATTATTCTCCATCTTAGATGACATACTCTGATATATTTTCTCTTTTACAATGGTTACGATCCAAGGAAACCATTATTATTATTTCTTTTAATGGTTTATGATTAATATGACTTTTTTTATGAAACTAGTTTCTCTTCCATAGTTTATACCATGATAAAAAAATTATGAAACCTCCTTTATTTCATGGGTTATTCTGTGATGAAATGATTATGAAACCTATATATTTTCCACAAATTATTATATTATGACATTTTTATGATACCCATCTAATTTCATGTTTTATGATATTTTTTTATGAAACCCATAAAATTTAATGGTATATGATGTGTCCTAGTCCACTATGGGAAATAGGTGTTTCCTAATCCAATAAGGGGAAATAGGTATATCCCGATCCATTATTATAATGGTCTTGGTAGCTAACCTTAACATATTAAATGTTTTTCTATAGTCATAACAGTCCCACACATTATGATATGAGATTATGGTTTGTGATTGATTTTTGATGATTTATCACTCTTATTATTAATGTATTGTGAACATCAATTTTTATTCCATGTATCGTGATTATGATATTTAATATATAGGGTATGATTTTAAAATGTCATGATCAAGTTACAATACAGTTATATTAACTTTATGATTATATATCTCATTAATTTACCCTTACTGATCATTTAAGATAACCTATTTCTTCTATTTCCTTTCCCTAGGTTATGAATAAATGTTATAAGTATGAGTTTTAACAGGGAAGATCTTTAAGGGAGATGTTGAAGAAGTTTCACCAATATAGGAGAATGTGTTCAAATTTTCCAAATAAACTATACTATTTATTTCCTTGAGCATGTGAATTTTTAATGTGATAAATTTTCATCTAAAATTATGTATTATCCATGTATATTAAGATTGGGACACTATAGTTTGTATCAAATGAAATGTTTAATCACCCTTTAGAAACTAGAATGAGAAACATTTAGTGATTTCAATATGGATATTTATAAGGAAATATCTAGGGATATCTCTAAGAATAATCATATATTGTCATATATTTAAAATTAGGTGTCATGATTTAGGCATCCTATAAGTAAATTTTCATGATTATGTTGTTTTATACTATGATAAGCGTTTCTTAACCTTGTGTTTCGGGGTTTTTTTCAATTGAGGTAACTAAAAGAAACATGGTTAACATTGAATTTTTCAGATGTAGAAAGCATGAGCATTATTAAAATATTTTTACTAAATGTAAATATCATAATGATAATTAGGAAGGTTGTACAAGTATTGGTTATACTAATAATGATAAATGGATCATAAACAACATGTTAAAATTATGGGATGTTATAACAATATTGATTACATTAAACATAAGAAGCATGGTCATATTGAGGTTTAGGAACCTTAAGAGATGATTTCTATTTCATATTCTTAGAAAGGGGTATTATGGAATAATATGGAAAATCCTTAGTAATGGTTTAATAATGATGTTGGATTATTAAAGTGTATATGTTTTGGAATTAAAATATTATATTATATGAAACATTAAATATATAAGTATTTTCAATATATGTTTTTCATTAAGGATTGAAAATGATATTTTGAATGGTATTTAATAATTATAAAAATAATTTAATGGAATGATTATGTTCATGTGAAACACATGATTAAAGGAATTATAACCCTTAATATGTTCCTTATGTGAAGATAATGTTGTTTGGGTAAATTTAAATTGGATATGAATAAGTAAATTGGATGGTACTGAGTACCTTATATCTAATTAAGGATTTATTGAAAATTAGATTATGTTATAATTAATGAATTTTACAAAATTTTGGATTTAAGGAATATATCCAATAAACTTTGGAATAAGGAAAAATACATGTTTTTAAAATTGAATCATGGAAATTTAGGTTATTACAATATATTCACATGTTTTGTATATGAAAAAAGATCTACTTTATGATATACAAGGGATCAATGTTAAGTTATTTTCATGAAAAATTAGTGACCTTATTTATAAATTTTTGGACTTATATCTTTTAGAAGGGTTATAAGGTTAACCGTTTATGGAACGGTTTATGTTAAAATTTAGATGAGGTTTTAGAGATTAAATTATTATCTCACCATATGAGGATGTATACATGTTGGATAATATATACTAACCTTTTTTATTACAACTAAATACATTTGGAACCAACTATCATTTTATTAATTGATGTCATGATATTATAATGATTTAAGAATGGAAAATCTAACTTCATTAATTAGAATAAGATACGAAGTGGAAATTGATTAAGGCACAAAAAGGGCGAGGTTTTCCTGAAATCATGTAACTATATATTATCATGAAAATTATTCAACTTTAGAAAAAAGGGTCTTGAAATAAAATTTTGTAATATTATAATCATTTTTTATGATATCAATGACGTCTTTCACACTTCTTCATTTTATGGTTTTGTGATTGTTAACTTTATTTTGATCACCCACTTTCTTATGATCAGTTATATTTATTGATATCTATGATTATTTAAACTTTTATTCCATTCCAAATTGTTTACTTTATTCCTATGTTCTCCTATGTAGAAATTTAGTCATGAGTTACTTTGGGTAGCCGTTATGTGTCTAAATTCCCCTTTTTAAAGAATGTTTTACTATTTACATTTACAATGGGGGTTTCTAAGATAAGAACTTTGAAGTATTGAACCATTGATAACCCAGATTAATTTAGAGAGTGAAATTAATTTTTAGGGGTCTATAATGTAACACAAAAAGATTTTGTGAATTTGTTTTCAAATTAATTTAATTTTTATGATATTTTTCATTTCACACAACACTCAATATAGTTTTTTTATTCTAAATCACTATGTTTGGATTATGTTATATGAAACACCAATTTAATATTGTTGTACACAAAACACTTAAATTATCTGTTGGTACACAAAACACTATGTTAGTCCATTTTTACACACAATATTGAGTCCCTTCAATATCTTTTTTTACACACAAGGTCGAGTTTTACAAAACTACATTATACTATTAATATTATTATTAAAATATTATTATAGTTTTTACATAGCCATTGGAATGTGAGTTATGTATAATATTAATTAAATTATAAAAATAGGGTTTAAAAATGTATATAAAATGAATCCTTTGGTTGTTAATTAGTTATAAATAAAAGTAAGAATTATTTTAAAATAATGAAATTCCATTTCTAAGAAAATTATTTTTCTTTATAAAACACTATTTTATCTCTTTAAATTAAACAAACCATTTTTTTCATTGTTTTTAAATAAACTTTATATGTTATATATTCAATAAATATTTTTTTATTGTCAACCAATAGGATTTATAAGCATACAATAAGAAAAAATCAAATTTTAGGAAGAAAAATATGTAAATTTCTAAATTTTCATTTTATCACCTTTTAATGGAAACCCATTTTAAATGTAATTTTTGACACATTAATAATTTTTATTGGATAAATTAAATTTAATTTTTGATAAAAATATACTAAAATTTACTTTCATCAAATTTTTGATATTTTTCATAGATGTTTCATATTTTTATTAATAGTGAAAAAATAATAAATTTTAATTGAAAAATGTTTTTTTTCATGTATTTTTTTCATAGTTAAATTATATTTTAATTTTGTTTAAAGTATAATTAGATAAATTTTACATCTCTTAATCCAATTTAGATGATTTTAACCAATTTTTAATTGAAATTGGATGTAAAAATATTTCAAACTTTTAAACAGTTTGGAATAAGATTAGATATTTGGAATAATAATAATTTATAATTTATAAAAAGGTTAACTTATTTTTTTACCAAAAATATTAGCGAATGTATTTAAAATTAAATATAATGATTAATGTGAAAACAAGATTACTTAGTAGTCAAACTTTAATTTAAGGGGTAAAATAACCTAGAAACATGTCCGAAATAAAAAATATATTTTTTAAAAAATCCCTCTTTTATAAGACTTTAAAATTATTTTATTCACATGATGTAAGGGATACCTCTCAATAATGCTTACCATGTTATATTTACAAGAATCATCCTCCTCCTCCACTATAAAAGTGTACTCACCCCCTCACATCCTCACACCTCTGAAGACAAATTAACTCTTCCAAAAACTTCTAAAATAAGCTCCCAAATTTCCAAATATATACTTATAATCCTAAATTTTGGTATAAATCAAACCACGTTAGTCCTTTAGTGAAAACTAAAAATAATTACCCAATGAAGAGGTAACGTCCTTCCACATGATCATTTGTTTTATTTTCGTTAGAGACCACTATATTCTTATTATTACATAATTATAAATTAAAATAAATATCCTAAACATAATTAGATGTTATTAATATATGTTTTATATCTACACCTATACACAATTCCATCAAATTGGTAACAGACTTACCATTCATGTGTACGACAGACTACCACATCGCATAACGATGTTGTTTGTTATTCATTTACCACCTATCATAATTGTGTATTATGATGGAATTAATGTTCTTATAGTATATATATCTATATTTATTATTTATTAAATATTATTTAATTATAATATAAAACATACCTTCATGCTTTCCATTTTGTATAAATATGATAACTTAGTTTGGGGATGTGCGAACCATCACATCCTAAAAGTGATGTGATTCATTCCCACATTACATGGAATATGTTAAGAATGGGTTTAGTAAAAATATATAGTTTATATGAAATAATAATTAAAATTTTATGATTATATATATATATATATTTCATTTACTTTCTTTCTTACAATATGAAAATAAAATGGAAACAATGTTCATGCATACGTACGACCTACCATTACCATGAACGATGTATTTCATTTCATATCTCTATATTTTATAGATTATTATAAATATTTATATACTTAATATATATTATATTTATATAATTGTTTAAATTATGGAAATAAGTAAATAACTATCCAAGTAAGATGATCAAGAATAACAAGTCAAGACATATATGAAAAGCAAAGAGGATATTACGCGAATTTTAAAATTAACATGAAATTATTAATAAACAGGTAAAATAAATTCAGAATAAAATAATATATGGTATTATTTATTATAATATGGTTATAGGGTATATTTTTAACAGAATTATATTTATTATAACATAGGTATGAACATGTAGGAAGAAATTCTATACTTAAGGTTAGGGTTTTTGTCATCTCAATTTTATTTTTATGAGACTTATGCCTTATTCATCGTTAATTTATTTTTTTGTGGTGTATATAATACCTAAGAATGTATTATATTATTATTATACAAAAATTTATTTGTATCTACATATCCCATTGATGATCTTTCTTTCATAGTGTTTATGGTTTAAAAGATACCAAATCGATAAAGTAATTTTGTCTCAGTTTTATTTCATTGTGACACATGGCATGCTATAAACCTATATTTTTATATGAGAGTTATAAACTTACATTAAAATTATTATATAATGAATATAATTATTGTAATTATATTTTAATCTTCATGTAATGTTATTATTTCTATATTATTATAATTCAAATTTACCAAATTTGTAATAATTTTTTTCAACAATATCATCATTGTCCATATTATTTAGGGTTATACTTACATTGATGAGATATTATGATACACATCTCAAGAAATATCATTTATTTTATTATAATTTGGTTATCCAGGATGTCACCATGCATTTTATCCATTTCCACTCTTTGTTATTTAAGATAATTAAGAAATTATTTTTAAGAAAATCTGAATTTATTTCTATTTTAGGTTGGAAATTTGTTTATTAAAAAAAACCATGTTATCAGAAGAAAATTTAAAAAATGTTTTACTATGTGAATAAAATTTTTACACATATTTTATCTTTTTTTATAACTTTTTTAAAATGGATCTCCTTGTTGTTTTCTTAACAAGGCACTTTTCAAAACTTTGTATGGTGTAAAAGGAATGTTCGACATATATGGATTTACCATCTATCATTTCCTTGAAGAATCAATTGAAATATTTCAAGGTTATTTTAAAAGAATTTTTTTTAATAATATTTCAGAAGTTTTTTGTTTTAATGTGGTTTTTAAAGAAAATTTTTTCAAAAATGTTTTATATTGTTTTCAAATCTTCTTTGTGGTTTTAATGTCATTTTAAAAGGAAAAATGTTTTAAAAATGATTATTATTTAAAAATAATTTTTTAAATAGGAAAGTAAATTTTATTAAAGAAAATTTTATATTATTTTTTGTGATTATTATATATTTTTTCAAAGTGGTTTCAAAGAAGAGGATTTTGAAAATGTTATATGTTTTAAAAATTTAATTTCAATTAAGAGTTATGTTTCTAGTGATATTTCAAAATCCTTCTTCAAATTAGATGATATCATTTGAAATAATTTATACTTCACTAGGGTTATTATCCAAGGACACCATTATTATTCTTTCATTTCATGGATTATTATTTATATGGATATTTTCTTATGAAACCCTTTTTCTTTCATAAGTTATACCATGATAAATGGATTTTGAAACCCTCTTCCTATAACTAGTTATTTTATGATGAAATGATTATGAAACCTATATATTTTCCATATTTTATGATATGATGACTTGTTCATGATACCCATTTAATTTATTGGGTTATGATATTATGTTTTTAAAACACATATATTTTTATGGTTCATGATATGGTGAGTATTTTTTATCTTATGGAACATTTATGTATGATTTTATTATGTAACAGGTGATACCTATATATATCTCCAATGAATTAGGTAAATATTGATATCTCATGAAATAATGATGGGGAAAAATGTGTGGGCTTGATCCAAAAGGGGAAACATGTGTGTCTAGATCCATAATGAGAAAATGTGTGCCTTATCCAAAATGGGAAACTGGTGTGTCTTGATCCAAAATGAGAAGCATGTGTTTCCTGATCATCTATGGGAAATAGGTGTGTCCTATTCCAAAAAAGTGGAAACATGAGTGTCTTGATCCACTATGTTTATGGTCTTGGAAGTTTACCTTGACACATTAAATGTTTTTATATATTTATAAGTGTTCTACATTTATATGAAATTATATTATGGTTCATTATTAATTTATGATGAATTATCAACCTTATGATTCATGTCTTATGAACTGATAATGTTTATTCCATGTCTCATGATTATGATCTTTGATTTACAAGATATAATCTTAAAATGTTATTCTCATGTTCTCATAAACATATGTTCATATTATGCTTATGTATCACATTTAATTTCTCTTACTGAGCATTTGATCCCACCCCTTTCTTATGTTTCCTTTCTCTAGGTTATAAAGAAAGGTTTTAAGTAGTTATAAGTAAGGGGAAAATCATTATGGGAGATGTTTATGATCTTTCACCAAAATAGAATAATGGGTTCCAGGTTTCCAAAGACACAAAATAATTACGGACCTTGGGTATGTAATTTTGTAATGTTTTAAATATTAATCTAAAATTATGGAATATTCATGTATTTTAAGCTTGGGTCATTATAAAGATGTTTCTACATGCCTCATATGTGAAGAGGAAAATTATAAACCATGAAATTGGGGGTTAATTGATCAGGATAAATCACATGGGACAAAAACTCATGGAATGAACATAGGTAATGTTGAAAAATTAGTTTCATTAGAGTTTTTTATGGATTATGTAAAATTAATAGTTCTTACATGAGAATAAATGTGGCTCTTGCTGAAATGACCTTTTTGTGGGAAACTTATAAAAATATAAACTGGGGAGTGTTAATGCATAGTAAAAAAAATGTCTCCTTAGGAATCAAACAACCTATTACCGATGGGAAGGTAAAGATTATAAAGATCCAAAATTTACTAGGACAAGGAGTATGATGTGTGGAAGTAATGTGTTTGAGAACCAAAGAAACATTCAGACTAACATTGTATATATAATAAGAAGTTACCTACAATGATATGTCTCATATGTTCAGAAGTGTATTTTTTTGTTTTTAAACTGTGGCAAGGATAGGGTAAAGGATATGGGCATCACTACATATCCTATGTGGGAATAAATCAAGACAAAAATATTTATGAAAGTTTTCATGGTAGAATTATGATGTAAAAAATGAGGGCTTCCTCTCTAGTGAGGAAATTTAGGAATCCCACACCTATTGTGTGGTATCTCGTATTTATGTGATCGGGTAAGGCTACTATTTATAATCATGTGATGAGGACATCATCGTTCTTTCCTCTTGTGATTAGTCACACAAGGCATCCCTAGTTCCCATGGGTCAATTCTACATTTTATCATTTTATAGATTCCAACATGATGGGGTGTGAATGTATTTTTGTGGATAATAAGTGATGAACCAACGCTAAAATAAGGTCTAGGGGGACCCTTTAATGTGAAAACTATTAAAAAATATTTTATAGGTACCACTGTCCTAAAGTTGAAGGGAATGAAATTTGTAATGAGTTAATGAAGGGGACAGATTCGGGACAAGGAAGTTGGGTGTCTATCCTTATCCCATGAGAATTATTATCAAGCCATACATAGTTCTAGAAAACAGGATGGTAAAAGGAAGATGCTAAAGGAGGTGCCCTTTCTGTTGAGGATATTGAAATATATTTCATTTACGATAAGTGTAATCCAATATTTACTATATAGTTCACAACTAAAGTTTAATTTCATGTTCTATGTATGTCTTCCATGATTTTAAACATCATATGGAAAATACTAAAGAAACCATGTAGTTTAACATCATATGGTATGGATGAACGATTCTGTGCTATGTAATGTCAAACAGATAGGACCTATCCTTTTCATTTTAACACCATGATGTCAAGATAATGATTCTATGTAGTAGCATCATAAAATGAGGATTTTAGGTCATATATTTTTTTCTAACATGACCTTGAATAAAGTTGCGTGCTTACATGAAATACTTCTTAAAGAACCTTGCGTTGGTTAGAGCCATGGAAAGCTATCTATCCCTCAAGATCAAATAATAAGATCCATTGGAGTATAATTAATGTAAAACATTTGTTTCCTACCACTTTGGATCACGATTTTGAGGTTTATTTCTAAGTATCATCAAATTACAAAGTAAAAACACCATATATCCCTCATAGAATGATCAAAGGCAAACATTTTGTTAACGGCTCATGAAATCCATTTTTGTTGGAGCTCCAAATGATAAAAGGTATGTAATATATTCTCATAAAATCACTATAATTCATCCAACCATTTTTTTGATTTCTAATCTATGGATAGATGGTCATATATGAGAAAGATAAGCTAAGGAAATTGAACCTCAATGGGCAGGACCGACTCTATCCCATATACCAATGAGTATAGGGTCGTGTGTGTGGTGGTTCAGTTTGTAGTTTAGTAACCATAAATGTCATGAAGATACTTATTAATCTAAGGGTTTTTATCCCTATCTACCATATTTTTTATTATATTTGATAAGGTCTCATTGAATGCCTTTATTTTTCCATTATTCGCTACATGATGTCAAGATTGATGGTTAGACTTGTCGTAATAATCCTAATATATAATTCCCAACTCATTAGATAATTTTTGGTGTAATTATCTTTCAATATTGTATGAAGGAAACCAAAAAATAAATGACACTGGTTCTCATTAAAATATCAATATTCCTTGACCTAACATATTTGACCATTATAGCTTTAGCCTACTTGGAAAAAAATTCAGTTGTAGTGAGAATTCAATTGAACTGATTAGATGTGGTAGGAGGATATGGTCCCACAAAATCCATTCCCCATATGTAAATCGTCTAAGAGTGTTTGGAAGTATTCAACAACAATGGGGGTTGATGAATTAAGTTATAATGTACCATGCTAGAATGGAATATTTTGTTGAATTTTGAGTAATCATATGTCATAGTGGGCTAGTAGTACCCAAGCCTTTGGATTTTATGAGAAATATTGAACCCTGAACTGTTGGAACCAAACACAATAGTGTAAACTTTTTTCATGATAGTAATGGTCTCTCCCCCATCAATGCACATGAGAAGGATTAATTCAAGTCCCTACTTATAGATGACCTTTTAGTTATTTGTTCCATCATAAATGAAAAAATTAATTTATCATTGTTAAAATTTCTCCTTCCCACCTCTTTTAGATGAGAGAAATCCATTTTTAAGGTATTATATATTGGGTTTCATCCAATTGGTCACCCCAAACTCTAGTTTGGGGATGAGATTGACCACACTGATATCCTACATTTTCTCCCAAAAAAGTAGAGACTATTAGACAATGCACAATACAATTGAAATTTTCATCATAGTTTGGATAATCTAGATCTATGTCTGTATTATCCAATGCATCAGATTAGATATTTTGTGAGCATGGGATTTGAACCAATGTTGTATTCAAATGGAATTACACCATTAATTCTGATACATAATCAAATTGGGGAATCAACTCTTTTTTTTTCCCGTAACATAATCCCCCCTGACATACTTGATGACCAAGTTTGAATCTCTCTTTGTATTGAAGTGATTTAATGGTACCTGAAGTGCCATAACATTCCCTAAAATTATGGCCATATATTTTTCTTCATTTTTCAAGAATCCTTCTGAATGTAGGAAGGATTAAGGTAGAACCACCTTTTCTAGGGAAATGAGCACAACCCCCAAACCAACATGGTTGAGCTATGAGTCTTCCATCTTATTACCTATTGGGATTATGGGAATGCAGTAAAAATAAATCTCATATAGATGGGGAACCTATAAAATATAGAAGATATCTTTATCAAGTAGTTCTTTTTCTACTGCTGTTGTTTCTGCTGAGGAATGTTTTATAAGAAAATTTTCTAATTCATGGCCTTTAATCAATTTCTATGAAACAAAATGGCTGTAAAACTACGACAGGATAACATCCCATCAAGATATAAATTTGGTAAGAATTGTAACATTGAGAATATATTTGAGTGGGTTGCGACAAGAGAGAAAATAGGCATTGTGATATTTTGGGTGAGACCTCAGTTTCTTGAATACAAATATTAGTGTAAGAGAACTCTTCATGACATCTGAAAAACAAGTGTCATCATTGAGAATGGTTTGGCTAAAGTAAGAAATGCTATTTTTCTTCTAAAATATATATTTTTGGTTTGATGAAGGTTCCTAGTTAGATATATAGGGATGTCACATACAAGATGAGCGGTCTTCCTTAAATAGTGAACATCTGTATTGGAGGAATCAAAATATATTTATTGAGATTGTTGAATGTTTCTTGAAAGTCATCAATCCACTGATAAGTAACCCCCTTTTCATCAACTAGATGAAGGGAAAACATTTTCCTACAAATTTGGCTATAATGTGATGAATGTAGGCCAAATATTCTTGAATTATTCTAAAAAATTTGAGTTTTAGAGGTGGTGACATGTAAAGGATATCCTTTGTATTTTCACAGTAATCTTTGATTCCTTGATGGCATACCATGAATCTAAGAAATATATCTGAGGTAATGCTAAAAGAACATTTCAAGGGGTTCATCTGTAGGCTGTGATGTCACAATTTACCAAATATGGTTTCATGGTTAAAAATGTGGTCGGAGAATTTATGAGATTGATCCACCAAATATTTTATGTAGCATTCAAAAAAATTTCAAAAAAAATACTTAAAGATGTGATGTATAGAATTATGGTACATAGTTTAAAAATTCTTAATTCCAAATGGAATCACCTAGTAGACATATAATCCTTGGGGTGATCTAAAAGGAGTGTTTTCCTTATCTACAGGGGCCATCCAAATTTGGTTGTATCTTGAATAGCCATCCATGAAGGAAAGGTCTTGATACCCCTCCATCGAATCGATTAGAAGCTCTATAATCATAACTGGGAAGTCATATTTTAGGAAATAATGATTGAGATATTTGAAGTTGATAAAAATTAAAAGTTTCCTAATCTTCTTGTTTACATGCACTATATTGTCCAACCATTTTGGATATTGGACCTATTGAATGAATACAAACTTGATGATATTATAGAATTAAACTTCAAGTTTGGTAGCGTGAGTTTGATGCCCACTTCTGGCTACTAGTTTATAGCCATGGTGGTTCTCTATAAAGCCCAGGTGGTGAGAGGATACCCTAGGAATGAGATATGGAATCTATGTGTAATTCTGGGAGAATATATCCTGATACTTTTTCTTAAAGGAGGTATATTCCACTTATTTTTTAGAAGGCATGGTCATACTGATCAAATTGGGTCATTGTTCCTCTTTTATACCCAAATTTATCTCTTTGAGATCATCAATGGTGGTGGAGACACCCTCCTAAAACAATGAAGGGTAATCTATGAGGTCCTAAAATTCTTCATATTCATTATATTTTTCCTTTTGTTCTATATGGGATAAATTAATGGGATAATCTCTCCAGAGTTAGGAGAAGAGTTGATGTATTGATATTCAGAAGATGAAGAAACTTCCTCTGACCTAGCTGAAAATGTGAGATATCTTTGAGACTCCATAGGGGATGGAGTGAGGGATGGAGAAGGAGTATCTTCAACCTCTCATGGTGAAATGACAACCTATTTTTGTCTCATCTGATGAGGAAAGTATTTCTCATAGCTCAGAGGATCGAATCATTCCATTTTCATCTGATATTTTACCACTGTCTAAAGATTTAGTATCCTTTTCAACACTACTAGACTTAGTTTTTATGAATGAATTCATGAATGTTTTTGAATATGTGTCTATATTTGGGCCTATGTGGCCATCCTGGTTGAAGGGTAATGCATACTATATTCTAATTTTATTAAAGGGGTTTACTAGAATTATTTATAGAATATCTTGTGTAGTTACCTAAGAGACATTATCAACCATGGGTTGTTTTCCCTCCATCTAATAGAATCTTACATTGATATAACATGACTCAAAAGATTTGAATTGGTCCTTATCAGTGTGCAACGTCTGAATATTTCCATCAATATAATATTTTTTGAATATATTTTATAATGAAAGGATTTTAACATGTTGATGAAACAAATCCTTCTAAGGAAAAAATTGAAGGTTGTATCCTTCCAAACAATTAGAAACTCTCAGTTGGATACATGTTCCCCAAATTGACCCCTGATCTTGATTTGACCCATAGGATTTTGATCGCTTTTTTCATAACCCTATAGATTCATAGAAAATGGTGTCACATAATCCACACTATAGCCAAGATAGTGAAGTGTATATACTATAATGAGATGAACCCATGATCCATCTTCAATGAAATTACATTGTAAATAGATGTCATTTATCCCTCCATACACGTATAGGTGTATTTTTTGTCCCTATATAATAACATTTTAATGATGATCTGTAAAGGAGATAACCATATGAAATTATATAGCATTGATCTCTTCTCGATAGAACTCATTAGTGGAAGTATCTAATTAAAAATCCTAGGGGAATTTCAAAGCCTCTATGATTGATTCCCTAAGGTATTTCGATAAACTCATTGAATCCAAGAGCAACAACTTGGATAGAACCAAGGAAAATTAATTCAAGATGTCATACTTCTAGGATAAAGTCCCACACTTCCGGGAATATGGATTCCCTTTAACATGATATTAAGGATCTAATGTACTTTAAATAGGTGGATCAGCTCTTGAAATTAGATTTCAAGGTACTCCTATCCTTGGTGGGTTTGGTTGAATGAGTTTTCTTTCTTGCTGAGAGAGATCAGAAACATGTACCCTTTATGATTGATATTCTTGGATGATCAGTTTAGGGAAGATTTTGGAATATTTAAAGAGATTTACCAACTCCTTTTAGAATCTTTTTTATGTTTCTGTAGCTCTGATAGTCAAATTAGTGATGTTGTTAGACATCTTGTTTCTTCCATGATTGGGTATTCCCCTCCACCCTCATCTTTTAGTACCTCTTTTATTGATTCCCAAATTAGGTGAAGGAAAATCCGGTTCATATCAAAAATTATCAACTGATAATGGATCCATTAAATTAATTAAATTAATATAATTGAATATTAATTTTTCATTCAATGATGGTTCTGTCTGGAAGATAACTTCTTGTTGTACTATCAGGAAGGACAGTGACCATTATTTCAAACCTGAAGGCATTATGTCTGAGAGAATCAAATTCAATTTTGTACTTGGAATAAGTATATCTTCCTAAAAATTCTCTTTTTCATTCCAGCTAGATATCTTTTGGAAGGAATAAATTCCGGAGGACTATAGTGCTGATAGAGTCAGTTGTGTCAAATAATAAGTAGATGGGGGCATAGTTTGTTTCTTAAAATATGATCATAAGATACCATGGGTTTGTTTTATTGTATTTGGAGTCATCCAATTTCCAAACTTTTACATTCCCTTGGTCATAAAATATTTCCTCTCACCTCCTTCCTCAAGAGCAGTAGTGGAAATGCATGCTATTTGTGCTGATAGTTTCCCAAAAACCACTTTCCCAGAGTCTCAAGATGCATTCAAAAATAATAATTCCTTAATGGTGTTACATAGTATCCTATAAAAGGGTAAATAGTTTTTGTAGACTTCAAGACATACCTGGTTAGGACTTTTGGGCTCTATCCGGTGGTTTAAATTGTTTTCCATAGTTTCTATAAAATGACCATATAATTTTTTGTATCATAATGAATAAAAATTATTCTTTTTCTCATCGAATTGATTTCAAATTGTTCCCCTCTACTCATATTGATGTGTCTGGGGGTTTGGTTGATGCCTAGGTTGTCCCACATGATACAATGTGAGTTTTTGAGTTGGAACCGGGGTAGAGGATGGCTTACATGTGAAGGATTCAGCCTTCTCCTTTCCACTTCTCTTCCATAGGACTGATGGAATGATATGAGGATTGAGCTTATACTGTTGTATGTTCTCATCCATTATTTGAAAATTTTTATCAAGATCCCAAAACCCAACTATATATATCACTAGGATGAGATGTGTTCAAAAATATTCATGGGGGGTCTTTATATAATGAGATGTGAAATATTCATGGGGGAAGATATAGGATCATCGAGTAGCTTATAGCTTTCCATCTAGAAATTAAATCTGATTCCCTCTCATTCTTACATTGTTGGTATTTTAAGAGTTCAATGATCATTGAATTTGCAACATTGAGTTGAATTAAAAGATAAAATAACAAAAGAGATCATCCCATTCTGTGATTGATCGAGCCAGAAAACTAGTGTACTATATGACATCTGACCCTTCAAAGGTTTTCACGAAGAATCTATGTTCCACTACTTGTTATTATGCAAGGGTTACCCTCATGGGATCCAAATGGTACACAAAGTGCATCAGAAGTTTTTTGGGTTTTCTTGAACCATTGAAAACTAGAAATATAGGATTCTCAAAATATGGTGGTTGTAGGATAGAGGACACCCATTCAGTGTAAGGATTCTGTTATAGCTACACTGGTGTACACCATTCATCCACAACTTTCAATAAAGATTCCAATGATTCATTGGTGTCAAAAACCCCTTGATGAATTTTCGGTTGAACCTAAGCTTGGACAAGGGTAGAAATTGGTAGGAATTGATGTGTATGATCAATGAATATCTAAATCTAACATCCAGTAGGGGAAATATTTTGAGGGTTTTCCATAATAATTTTTGGTTGTTTCCATAATGGTGGGAATTATTGATATCCTTCCATAATCGGGTCTAGGTAAAATGATGGTCTAGAAATAGGGTAATGTTGGTGTCATGGATCTACTTTAGTCATTATGGAGAAAACTCATTGTTTAGGTACACTAGTGGGAAGTTTCAGTATAGTCTCTACTCTTGGAACATATTTGGTAGGAATGCTACCTTAGAGAAATCATGCATTGATTCTTCTCAACTCTTTCATATCTTCCTCCTATTGATTGAATCTTTCTTCAAATGTGAGGAGTTAAAACTCTTTGGGATGTGGTTTTTATGAAGCCCTACCTTAAACCTTTTTATTTTTGAATTCTCATTGGGGAGGTAGTAATGGAGTGGTCATGGGAATCCCCATATATAGAAGAATACTCTAATTACAGGTACAAAAACCTCCTTAATTTGTATCTGTGTGGACCAAATTTTGAATGGAACCATACTCTCTTTTCTCCTATGCATTAGCATCATATTTGTCACCATATTTAGGATTTATTTCCATGATGTTCACCAAATAATAATTCATTGCAGTTGTCATATTGGATCTCAAATGATAAGAAGGTTGTTTGTCCTCTTTACTAGACCTCTTCCGTCTTATCTGGTATCCACATGAAACATATTGGAATAGAGTTACTCATAGGGAACTATCACACAACCTTGTAGTACATTTCCCTCCTAAGGGAAATAGATTATAATGTGGGATGAATTGGGGGACCTCATTTTTTCTTTCCCCATAAAAATGGGAAAAGGATAATATATATTGAATAGGGGGTTGAGGTAAAAATTCACCCTTCCCTATGTTCCAGTGTTTCCCCCATTATTATTTTATCATGCCTTAGGAAGAATTTATTAGTTTTTTGGGGGGAAATTTATGTTTAAAATTCCCCATCCCTATAGGATGGGGTTGATCCTGCAATCCATTGGCTACTACTACTATTACTACTCTCTTGATCTTGAGTATCATTGTTTGAGAATAATCCGGGGTAAATGCATGATATGTAAGATAACCTATGGTTTATGAGGACGTCATCAGTGCCTGATTATTGTATTACCTTAATCATGAACCATGCTTAGTGTTTTCAATTTCCTGAATCAAGAGTTTTTTATAGTCTTATCTCATTGGGAATGAATAATTTGATACTTATTCAAGGGTGATTCTTAATGAGTGTTCCATATTTCATGAGCAATGGTATTGTTTAATAGCTGCCCCGGAGGAATGGAATCATAGGGTGTTTCCTCTGGTGGGTTTTGCTGATTGGGGAATGAGGTGAAGTAAAAAACTCTGTGCTCACCCCATCCCAGGATATGAACACCAGGTGGGGTTTTGGTGATTATAAAATATAATTTGTGAAATGTATTGATGCATACTAGTTTAATATATTTCCACTACTTCTCTGATCATTGTCATTGTGTAGCCGGAATGGCTTCCAAGTAGATTTTATGATGAAGCTCTCCTAATACTTTACCATGGTATATATACTCATCATAAGGATAAAAATTATCTTTTAGATAAAATAGAGTTAGATAAAGATCCATAATGATTTTTGGTATGCACTCCTTAGACAGTACATTTGGAATGTTGAGCTAAGAAGTAGCTAAGGGCGAAAACATGATGGGTTTATTATCCTTGGTCAATTGTATTCCAATGAATATTTTTTTATTCTTCTGCAAGAGATTCCTATACTTTATTATCCCAAGAATGGAAATTCCTAGATATTGTTTTGTAAGAAGTTGGTCTAGTAGGGGTCTTATTGGGATGGAATCATTCTAGAGGTGGTTCATAGTATGATCATTGCCTCATACCATCTTCTGATTGAGAAAGAATGTCACCTGTCATGGATAGGGTGTCAGGCATGACTAACCTCATCCTTCCAAGCACCTCAGAATATGAGGTCCTTATAATACTTGATCCGGTATGGTTAATACCTTATTGTTGACTGATATTTAGACTATTAGGTGGTATTCCATTGTTCTCATCATGATATGCACTCTCATAATAAATTATATTTTTCCCACATGTAAATATTTCATAGTAAACATTATAAGGATGAATTCCAAATATGGTGGTAGAAATTATACGAAGAACTTTTCAATTGCTATTGCCACTTCCATAATTTGGAAATAGATCGATAGGATCCTTGGATACCATTGATAGATGTTTGATGGACTCATGAAGTCTAGCTTCTATCACACCAAAGTCATGGATCTACTCAGCAATTTTAAACTATCCTATGTGGGATTTCTTTTTTGATTCTCTCCCATGGATTGCTATAAATAATTATTATGAATGTAAATCCCCATGAATGGGATTTGGTTTGGTTGTCTACCATTTTGAAATTTGAGCATGGTGATGAGTTTTTAAATTTTTATCAGGGATATATGCCTTCCCTGGAGTGGCCCCTCAAAAAAGGGCTGGTAAAACCTAGTTATAATGAGTATGTGTACCCGATCAGATTATCCATTTATCCCTATAGTTTTTCGATGACCCTCCTAGATATGATCAAGGATGTATGTATACTCCAGAGTGATCATCATGTTCTGTGGATGAATCACCCTACTTGAGGATGCTGGGTCACTGACATGACTCTAAACTATTTCCTTTGATGAGATTATGTTTTGGAAGGTTTTAAGGATGTGGTGAGGAATTGATATATGACCTTCAATAATGTACATAACATGATGAGAAACATCCTTAATGGGAAAGGGTATATACCCCCTTTCTTAGGTTGGGATAGGAATATGTTTCTGTGACTGGTTCATAGCCGAGGTACACCAACTTGGTCCTCCAATAGATTCCATATTTGGATGATGATATTTATATGTATGAGAGAATATTTTTATTTTATTATAGTTTTCTATCGTATTTGACTGTTAATATTGATATTAATGTGTATTAATTCTCATATTCTAATTTATTATTGTCATATTTGACTGATGAGTTTGATATTACTATACAGGGATTTTCATCTGCTTGTTGTTTTCTGCCATATTTGACAGATGGGATTGATATGCATGGGTAGGAAATTGCATGTGCTCATGGTTTGTAGACATAATTTACTAACATGATTCTTCAATAGGAATACGAATGCTGGTATATAACTAGTTTTTATATAGTCTCCCTCTTCAGGATGCCTTGGGGACCAGGTCCAAATGACCTCATCCAAAGCCCATGTGTTAGTGTCCACATCATGTAAAGGATGTGGGGTTGTTAACCATTGATAGAGATGGCTATTGGAAGGTACCCAAGGCAGGAACCCTATGAAACTGAGATAAATTCACTAGAGTCCACTTGATTATCCTCCATAAGGTAAGTTATGAACTCATTATTGTGTTTTGGTGATAAGATCTAGAAGTGATTTGAGATGGATATCAGTTTTTTCTACTTCTAGAATGTCATCCTTTGTTGAGAGGATTAGTAATAGAGATTCATAATATGGAGGGACTATCGGGATACCTCTAGTGTTGGGAGAGTATAGTTTTGGTGGTACTCCTATACAAATTCATTTGAAACCGAACATTGAAGATGATGGGTGAACGATTGAATCATTTTCCTGGTTGATGATCTAGCTTGTGCAGTGGATGATGAGCATATATTCAATAAATGGTGATAATAAATTTTGATTTAAGTGAGTTCTACTGAAATGTAAATGTAATATATGCGATCAAGAAAATAAAGGAAACCTCATAAAAACGAAACTCTATAAATGAGTACTTGCGTAATTGGTCATTTTGGTTCCATGTTTGGCCCACTTTCATTATTTGAGAGCATGAAAGGATCCTGACATATGTTCAACATAGTCATCTTGGTTTAGGATTCACGTTAGTCTCCCCATTTTTATTTCACACACATTTACAACAGATTGATTTCCAATTGGGTTTGTTCATGGATCTAGGAACACCTAATGACTCTAATATCCCTAATAAATCATGATCTTGCTTTCCAAAGTCAGGTTCTCATTGGGGAACTTGGATATTGATACTTAAGAAATCACATTGGTCAAGAGGATGGGATGTTGAGCTCATAACACCCTTTTAGGGGAAATTATTTCTAATTTAGGGACTCTATTATAGATTTTATTTAATACAAATTCCTTAATCCTCAATTAATTCCTAAGTATGATTCGTGTCCTAGTGGGATTAACAATTAATTTCTAGCATGAATGTAATTTAGAACGATATGTATGTTTATAAGGTTCCCCATTAATAAAGGTATATATATATATCATATCTGTATGTATCTGAGGCTATCCATCAATGGTACTCTTTTACAAAAAGATTAGATATTCTTTGGTAATTTATTATTATGACTCCAGTTTTAAGCCATTAAGTGTGGTTCTATGGAGTTTATCATCATCCAGTGAGATGAGAGTTATTTTTATATCTAGAGAGAGACCATTTGAAGGGAATCCTATATATCCCTGCAAAAGGAATCAGAACTCACATAGTTTGGTTCCACTTAATGAGACACATCATAAGATAAATACTGATGAGTCGCGTACCATGGGTGTCATAGGTGGGGGGGGGGGGGTGTTGTTAGGGACCACAACAGTTCTGTGGTCACTACTTTCTCAGCATAATTTGGGAGGTGATATTCCATTTAGGTGGAATCCTGGGCTATGCTCAATGTACTGAAATTATGAACTTCCAAGAACATCTCTCTTGCAGAAGCTGAAACTGATTATATGGTGGTACTCAATTCCTAGAAAGGATAAACAACTATTATATGGACCATTTAATATCAAATTAGAAGTTGTAAGGGTCTCATGAAGTAAGGAATGTGCTTATCTCAAACATGGTGTGGGGGTAACCAAATTGATGGCTATCTAGATTCAGGGTTTTCCCAAGATGGGCAGTTTATCTCCTTTTCTAGTTTGGGATCCCTCTTAGGGGATTGTGTTTACCTTATTATTAGATAATCTATTAGGATCCAATACTTCATTCCTAATGATAATGATTTTACCATATTTTATTTTTTAAATAATTAAAACATTATAATTCGTTCCAAGGAGGAAGGTACTTAGTCAGAGTTTGGTGTTGGACTTATATTGAGGCGGCCTGAAGGACCTAGAGAAGATGTGGTCTACAAAGTGGGCGACATTATCTGAATGATAATATGGTTCAATAAGGATGGTGATTAAAGAGACCCATAAGGAATATGTCCCTATAGGTTGGATATGACCCTACTAGGTATGTATCCCATAAAACAATGTAGTGAATTTGTGTAACACCCCAGGTAAATAAAGAGTATGACATTTTCAAATTTATCCATATTTGTGAATAAAATATTAATATGACTTTAAAGGGGACGCTATGATCGATGGCGTACCCAACACGTAACAACGAGTTTCTTGGGAATCTTACGTTGCACTCTAATAATAAAATAATATTATTTTAAATAGTAGTTAACGCCTAGCCGTTGTAATGGTGGGAATGAACAGAACTAACTAAAAAATGATTATATATGTTTGTCAAATATTTTTACTTTTTACAATAAATGATAGAGGATTAAAAATGCGAATGAATCCAATTTTAAGCGTAAACATTCTAATATTCTTTAAAAGGTCGATTAACCGCCTTTTGATGGAAAACCTCTTTTAAATCCACTTTTTGACAATTTTATGTGTTATATTTGACAAAATAAAATTCTTCTTTAGAATCGTGACATCAAAATTTACTTTGTGTAAATTTTATGTATTTTTCCGAAAAAGTTCAATTTTTAATGAATAGTGAAGAATGTTGTATTTTAATTCAAAACCACTTTTTAATCTAATTTATTTATATGATTAGATTATCTTTTTAATTGGTTTTAAAGTGAAATTAGAATATATTTTTACCATTTAATCCAATAGTGGTCGTTGGAATTAATTTCACTTTGAAATCGGACATAAACTAGTGTCAATCTTTTGATAAATTTTGTTTCATAAAAACACGCTCTTTGTTTTGACAGTGGGAATTAATTATTAAATTTATTAATGAAATTTATATGTTTTGAATTTGCTAAAATAGACATCATTTTTGAATTCAGAATATCAAATACATCTTAGGGTGAATTTTTGGTAATTTTATGAAAAACTTCAATTTTTGATGAATAGTGAAACCACTAAGTGGTAGTTATAAAAACTGATTTTCCATTTAAATGAAATTTTTCCACCTTTGTGTTTTGAATTTAAAAAATCTGACATACATGGTTGTCATTAAGAATTAAAATGTGGTTCAATGGGATTAAAATAATTTTTTGGTGAATAGTAACTTATTAAGTTTTTAATCACGATTAGAGGTAATTAGTGCAGTTTAAGGTAAGAATAATGTTTTAATAAAATTAAATGACCTAGAAACATGTCCTACCCTCATTGGATGTGTCATGTCTGACCAAGAAAATCCATTGGTAAACTTGGGGACCCCATGGATCCACTTTTGTTGGAAAATGACATAAATACCTTTTTATTTAATGTTAAAGTAAAAATGACACAAACATGAGATGTTTTACTAAATCAATTTTTACATGGGGTTATACAAGTCATATTTTTGACTATAAATAGTCATTAAAAAGCTAAAAATATTTCCTACATCATAGTAGCTGTTTTAAAATTTTTAGACATTAAATAAATTAAATTATTTATGACATAATGATGATGCAGCGATGACCTCATTATTTAACGATTTAAATAAAATGGAAAGATAATGTAATATATTAGACCTAAACCTGTCCAAAACCTATTGTATGGGTGGATTTCGAACCCTTATCACCTTATCCTAGAAACAAATCAATGTGGGACCATTAAAATCCGAAAATCATTCTAAAATAAAGTAACATTTCTTTACTTTCCAAGAGTTCCCCTCCTCTCCTCTTATAAAAGGCCCCCACCTCTACCTCTTTACCCACACCTCTCAAGCCTTTGTCTCGGCCAAACCCTGACCATTTAATATCTCCACATCCCTATATAACTCCTTGAAGCCTCACTTTGGGCATAATTCTATCCAAGGAATCCTTTGAGCTCAAATCAAAGGAAGTTACCCGATTTAAAGGTAATGTCTTCACTTGTGTCCTTTTGTTTTATTTTGCTTCTCCAACCCCCTAAACTCTTTTTATTCATTTATATTGTAACAAATCCAGTATCTTAAATATACTAGGATGTTTTTATAATAAGTATTTGAGCTACACTTACACACACCTACATATAATGGTTAAAGAACATACTGTTTCCGTGGATGGAGAATTTTTGCCTCCCGAAACGATGATTGTTCAACATTAGTTTAACACCTTCAAAGTTGGCCATTAATACGTCACTATATTTATAAATGATAATAATATGTTTATGTTTTACTTAAGCTTTTTTATTTTTCATTTATGGAATACCTTTATGGTTTCCATTATGGGTAAACGCGATATCTTCATTTTAGGAAGTGCGGACTACCGCCCCCTCAAAGTGATTTGATTCGATAATGCCATATGTGGGATGTATAAAGGATGGAATTAATGGTATTACATATGTTATACTACTGTAATTATAATATAACTTTTATATATTTATTATTTCATTCAGTTGAATACAAAAATAAATAAATAAATGAAAGTAGCGTTCATGCGTACGTACGGCTTACCGTCTCCATGAACAGTACATTTCATTTCTTATCTCCAAATGTTATGTACTATTATAAGTACATATATATAATGGATATATATGTAATATATTACATCTAAATTATGGATATCATTCTGGAATTATAATATATATATCTCTCATTTTTTTTGAATTCCATTAATATGGCAAAAAAATGAAAGTAGCCTTCATGCGTACGTACGGCCTACCGTCTCCATGAACGGTGCTTTTAATTTTTTTTATCTCCAAATGATATGGAATAGTATAAAATGAATATATACTGGATATATATGATATTTAAAACATAAATACTATTCTGGATATGATGTACCTATAACTAAATGGAAAATTCTTTTCCAACAAGTTCAATTTTT
The DNA here is from genome assembly GCA_963277665.1 of Viscum album. NCBI lineage: Eukaryota > Viridiplantae > Streptophyta > Magnoliopsida > Santalales > Viscaceae > Viscum > Viscum album. The sequence goes on from OY728146.1 coordinate 141,526,271, forward strand.
ACTCATGTACTAAACATCGACAAAAACGTCTGATACGAACTCACTTTATTAACCAATTATTATAACATTATAATATGTGATACGAACTGAATAATAATATTTAAAGGAGGTCCTTAAGCAATTATAAATTGACCAAATTTTCTTATTCAGGAGATTAAATAACGATCGATTCATGTCGGACACGAGGTAAGGGATCCTACTCCTCTCTTTCTTTTTAAGTACACTTTTTTATGTCATTCCTTTTAAAGCTCACCTTTATTGTTATTGGGATGTTCTTTTATATTACTCTTACTGAAATTTTTATGTTCATATGATGAGAGACACTATTCTATCTAATCAATCCATTTTGGATGTTTTGAGTGGCGCCGTTAGGCTGCCGAATTTTCATAAGAGATTTAACCTCTCTCTTTATTTTAAAGTACTCTCCTTTATGTCACATCTTTTAAGCTTCTATTTGTTATGTTGGGGGATGTTATTTTATATTACTCTTTATGTAAGCATTATGTTAATATGATGAGAGACCCTATTTGATCTCATTAATCCATTTTTGTGGCGCTGTTAGACTGCCGAGTTTTCGTAAGCGATTTTTCATCTCACTTTTATTCCCGTGAGATTTATGCAACATTTGACACAATGTCCTTTGAGTGGTGTATGTACTGTCAATTATTTTACTCATTGTGTAATATAATTTCATTTATGAGTATTTACATCAATTTTTTATTGTCCTTCTTTCACGGGGTGTATGTCTCGAAAGATACCCATATCGGTAAGGGAACCTTTCACCCTCCTCTTTTTAAAAGACTTCTTTTGTTATGTCTTTTATTTGACATGCTATTATGTTGGGATATGTTCTTATATATCCTTATTTATGTAAATTTTATGTCCAAGTGATGAGATACCATTTTCTCTCTCATCAACTCATTTTCTGAATTTTGAAGTGACGCCGTTAGGCTGTCGAGTTTTTGCGAGGGAACTTCTTAACCCAATTTTGATTCATTGGGATAAACTTGCACTCCTTGAATGTGTCGTTCTATGAATATGTGTGAATAAACTCTGATTGTTTTACACATAATATCCACTTATATTTGGGGTATTCATTTGTCACACATAATTACGTAATTGATTTATCCTTAATCCTAGGATACCGTCATTGTATGGGACTTCGTCTCAATCTCCTTTCATTGAGGCATATTTTGTTTTATACACAACTTTATTTTATATGGTGTATAAAACCCTTTGACTTTTATGTTTATTCAAAAGGAATTTTTTTTCTACGAAGCGTTTTACTAAACGACAAAAAGGAATGTTTCTTTTTACGTACGCGGTGACAACGACCTTTTCCGCCGCCATGAGTATTATTTGATCTTTGGCTTCCTCAACAAGCTGTAATGTTTTTAAAATAAAATAAATACAATATACTTTTTTTGGTATTTTGGTATTGAAAATGGTTTTGATAAAGGATTCTATTATGTCAATATATTTAAATGATATATTGTGATTGAAATGTGGAAATGTTATCATTCCTTTATGTTAGATTTATGTGTTATAATTTTATAATGGTACTTGGAAATTTTACGGGTGGTTACGTGATAAACCATATGACGGGTGGTGTCGTGAATACCAGGATGGGTGGTTACGTTATAATCTCCAATGCATTGGGTATGGAAGTCGGCCGTATGGCTATTCCATTAAGTATGTATGGAAGTTGGCCGAATGGCCATCCCATTAAGTGATATGTGTGGAAGTCGACCTTATGTTTCTTCCACTTAAGTATGTTTATGTCCCAAGTTACCTTTATATGTTATGTGATCTTTATATGGGTTTTATGGTAATATTTTGGTTACAGAAGGGTAAGTAATGAACTTTTATTCAGTGAAGAGTTTTTACTACTTTGAAAAGGTGAAAAGTATTACTTTGATATAGTATACATGGTTTACTTGTTGTTTTGAAAAACTAAAAGTTTTCATTCTTTGTGTATCCCTTACTGAGATTTTTATGCTCATCCCAAGTTTTTGAAATGTTTTTCACAGGAATTAACGTGGAATAGGGTCAAGGATGGGATCAAGGGAAAGTCATGATACCTAAAACATGGAACTAGACATGTTTCTTTTTAAGAGTTTTTATTTTATGGAAACTTAGTAGATGTTTCTACTTTTTAATCTTTTGAGATGTAATAGTTATTTCCTAATTCTCTAAAACTCTAAACCTGAAAAGATCCTCAATGTGAATTATTCATTTAATTCAATATTAAGTAAGGTTTAAGGCCGGGGCCTTATAGGTGGTATCAAAGGTCGGTTTAGATAACTTTAGAGGTTAGGGTATCCTCTAAGCATAAGTGACATTACCATAATGGTTAGGATTTCAGAAAGAGTCCTAGTTTTAGATAAAGTGAATGAGTAAGTATATATTAGTGTTTATCTTCCTCATTAGTACATGATGGTTTTGTTGATATACTCACACTGACATTTCTGTTTTTAGTGAATGGATGGATCTAGCAGGCACCAAAGAGACAATAGGTTTGAAGGAAACTGTGGTGGTTCTCTGATTAGGATACTAGATAAAATGGGGGATTCAATGAGGAAACTCATGGTTGTTCTAAACCAACTATCAAGGAGTCATGATCAACCACTTGAACCTTGGTATGATCTGTAATGCATCATTTACAAGATGACCAATCGATGTGGGAGTTCAGGTAATAATTATAAAGGTAACCATTAGAGTTTATATGATCCTTACTTTTGTGGTAATTATGGGTTATTATATGTTATGCTGGAAAATTAAAGGCATGAGATAAACTTGAGGTTAAAATATGTTATAATCATTTTTGAAGATTTTAGCTCGTTTTGGGGAATTTTTTAAAATTATATAGTTTTGGAAAAAGGACAACACGCAGACCGTGTGACAACCCGTCGCGTCGGACAAAGCTGGGGGAATCGAACCCACAACCAAAGTGCGACTGGTATTTATCGCCTACCATTAAACTTCGTGAAGTCCCTGGTTAGTTTGACTGATTCTTTTTAGTTAGATGATTTTATGAATTAAGAGTAAGTTGATTTTGGGTTATTTATGAAAATGATTAACCTATCATGGAGGATATGTGATTAGATTAATTACTTTTCAATATGAGACTTTAGGAGCAACTGATGTTGTTTGGAGATAAATTTTACGATTTAACTTGGAAGACTATGTGACTAAATCCTTCAAATATTTGGGTTTCAATCTTAGATTGGTTTTCTTTCAAGAATTTTATGGACAAATTGTTTATCGAATAGTCCTCATTGAACTTTGGGTTTTCTTGGACAAATTTTGGAGATTAAGAATAGATTTTATTTTTATAAAGGGTTATCCTTTTCTGGATTATCTAATCTTGTACTAACCTTTTTGGTTTTGGTTTTGGATTTTGTCTAAAGACATGTGCAATATATAGTTCTCTTTTGTGGATTAGGTGATTCTCTAGAAGTTGATTATAGTACTATTAATGTGAACAAGTCTTCCTAAATACCCGTCTTTTGGAAAAAATATGAGTTTGTGTAAGAAATCTAGTAAAAGTTGAAAGTCAACATGACAATTATGTATGCTTACTTATGTTTTAGTTAAGATCATAAATAAATTCTTCAATGAAGAGTAACTTAAAACAAAAATGTTGTCTGTTAACTTTTCCTATTGGGGAATCGAATACCGTTTAACCCATCACAAGTCTGTGATTTTCTTGTGGTTAACTTTCTCCTAGACATGTTTACAATCACTCTCCATCAGAACATGACCCTTTGTTTTTTTCATCCATGTCCATATTTTCATACTTGTAATCCTAGTATGGGTTAACTCGGGTGACCTTTGTACTTATCTTTCTTTATTTTAAAGTGATTGTTTTACTGACTCTTGTTCCGATGTGGGATTTTCAATGAAGTTTCCAAGCCCAATTTTAAAATTGCGAGGATGCAATTCCCAAAAGGGGGGAAGGATGTAACACCCCAGGTAAATAAAGAGTATGAAATTTTCACATTTATCCATATTTGTGAATAAAATATTAATATGACTTTAAAGGGGACTCTATGATCGATGGCGTACCCAACACGTAACAATGATTTTCTTGTGAATCTTACGTTGCACTCTAATAATAAAATAATATTATTTTAAATAGTAGTTAACGCCTAGCCGTTGTAATGGCAGGAATGAACAGAACTAACTACAAAATGATTATATATGTTTGTCAAATATTTTTACTTTTTACAATAAATGATAGAGGATTAAAAATGCGAATGAATCCAATTTTAAGCGTAAACATTCTAATATTCTTTAAAAGGTCGATTAAACGCCTTTTGATGGCGAACCTCTTTTAAATCCACTTTTTGAAAAATTTATGTGTTATATTTGACAAAATAAAATTCTTCTTTAGAATCGGGACATCAAAATTTACTTTGTGTAAATTTTATGTATTTTTCCTTAAAAAGTTCAATTTTTAATGAATAGTGAAAAATGTGGTATTTTAATTCAAAACCTCTTTTTAATCTAATTTATTTATATGATTAGATTATCTTTTGAATTGGTTTTAAATTGAAATTAGAATATATTTTTACCATTTAATCCAATAGTGGTCGTTGGAATTAATTTCACTTTGAAATCGGACATAAACTAGTGTCAATCTTTTGATAAATTTTGTTTCATAAAAACATGCTCTTTGTTTTGACAGCGGGAATTAATTATTAAATTAATTAATTCAATTTATATGTTTTGAATTTGGTAAAATATGCATCATTTTTGAATTCTGAATATCAAATATAGCTTAGGGTGAATTTTTGGTAATTTTCTGGAAAACTTCAATTTTTGTTGAATAGTGAAACCACTAAGTGGTACTTATAAAAACTGATTTTCCATTTAAATGAAAATTTTCCACCTTTGTGTTTTCAATTTCAGAAATCTGACATACATGGTTTTCATTAAGAAGTAAAATGTGGTTCAATGGGATTAAAATAATTTTTTGGTGAATAGTAACTTATTAAGTTTTTAATCGCGATTAGAGGTAATTAGTGCAGTTTAAGGTAAGAATAATGTTTTAATAAAATGAAATGACCTAGAAACATGTCCTACCCTCATTGGATGTGTCATTTCAGACCAAGAAAATCCATGGGTCAACTTGGGGACCCCATGGAGCCACTTTGGTTGGAAAATGACATAAATACCTTTTTATTTAATGTTAAAGTAAAAATGACACAAACATGAGATGTTTTACTAAAACAATTTTTACATGGGGTTATACAAGTCATATTTTTGACTATAAATAGTCATTGGAAAGATAAAAATATTTCCTACATCATAGTATTTTTTTTATAATTTTTAGATATTTAAAAAAGTAAATTATTTATGACATCATGATGATGCAGTGATGACCTCATTATTTAACGATTTAAATAAAATGGAAAGATAATGTAATATCTAAGACATACACCTATCCAAAACCTATTGTATGGGTGAATTTAGAAACCTTATCACCTTATACTAGAAACCCATCAATGTGGGACCATTAAAATCCGAAACTCATTCTAAAATAAAGTAACTTTTCTTTTCTTTCCAAGAGTGCCCCTCCTCTCCTCTTATAAAAGGCCCCCACATCTACCTTCTTACCTACACCTCTCAAGCCTTTTTATCGGCCAAACCCTGCCCATTTCATCTCTCCACATCCCTCTATAACTCTTTGAAGCCTCACTTTGGGCATAATCCTTTCCAAGGAAGCCTTTGAGCTCAAATCAAAGGAAGTTACCCGATTTAAAGGTAATGTCTTCACTTGTGTCCTTTTGTTTTATTTTTCTTCTCCAACCCACTAAACTCTTTTTATTAATTTATATTGAAACAAATACAGTATTTTAAATATACTAGGATGTTGTTATAATAAGGATTAGATCTACACTTACACACACCTACATATAATGGGTAATGAACATACCGTTTCCGTGGATGGCGAATTTTTGCCTCCCAAAACGATGATTGTTCAGCATTCTTTTAACACCTTCAAAGGTGGCCATTAAGATGTCACTATATTTATAAATGATAATAATATGTTTATGTTTTACTTAAGCTTTTTTATTTTTCATTTATGGCATACCTTTATGGTTTCCATTATGGGTAAATGCGATATCTTCATTTTAGGAAGTGCGGACTACTGCCCCCTCAAAGTGATTTGATTCGATAATTCCATATGTGGGATGTATAAAGGATGGAATTAATGGTATTACATATGTTATCCTAATGTAATTATAATATACCTTTATATCTTTATTATTTAATTCATTTGAATACAAAAAAAAAAGAAATGAAAGTAGCGTTCATGCGTACATACGGCTTACCGTCTCCATGAACAGTACATTTCATTTCTTATATCCAAATGTTATGTACTATTATAAGTACATATATATAATGGATATATATGTAATATATTAAATCTAAATGATGGGTATCATTCTGGAATTATAATATATATATATCTCTCATTTTGTTTTAATTCCACTAATATGGCAAAAAATGAAAGTAGCGTTCATGCGTACGTACGGCCTACCGTCTCCATGAACGGTGCTTTTAATTTTTTTTATCTCCAAATGATATGGAATAGTATAAAATTAATATATACTGGATATATATGATATTTAAAATATAAATACTATTCTCGATATGATGTACCTATAACTAAATGGAAAATGCTTTTCCAACAAGTTCAATTGTTACTCATGTACTGAACATCGATAAAAACGTCTAATACGAACTCACTTTATTAACCAATTATTATAACATTATAATATTTGATATGAACTGAATAATAATATTTAAAGGAGGTCCTTAAGAAATTATAAATTGACCAAATTTTCTTATTCAGGAGATTAAAGAATGATCGATTCATTTCGGACACGAGGTAAGGGATCCTACTCCTCTCTTTCTTTTTAAGTACACTCTTTTATGTCATTCCTTTTAAACCTAATATTTCTTGTTATTGGGATGTTCTTTTATATTACTCTTACTGAAATTTTTATTTTCATATGATGAGAGACCCTATTCTCTCTCATCAATCCATTTTGGAAGTTTTGAGTGGTGCCGTTAGGCTGCCAAATTTTCGTAAGAGATTTAACCTCTCTCTTTCTTTTAAAGTACTCTCTTTTATGTCACATCTTTTAAGATCCTATTTGTTATGTTGGAGGATGTTCTTTTATATTCCAATTTCTGTAAACTTTATGTTAATATGATGAGAGACCCTATTTTATCTCATCAATCCATTTTTGTGGCGCTGTTAGGCTGCCGAGTTTTCGTAAGCGATTTTTCATCTCACTTTTATTCCCGTGAGATTTATGCTACATTTGCCACAATTTCCTTTGAGTGGTGTATGAACTATCCATTATTTTACTCATTGTGTAATATACTTTCATTTATGAGTATTTACATCAATGTTGTATTGTCCTTCTTTCACGGGGTGTATGTTTCGAAAGATACACATGTCGGTAGGGGAACCTTTCACCCTCCTCTTTTTAAAAGACTTATTTTGCTATGTCTTTTATTTCACATGATATTATGTTGGGATATGTTCTTATATATCCTTATTTATGTAAATTTTATGTCCAAGTGATGAGATACCATTTTCTCTCTCATCAACTCATTTTCTGAATTTTGAAGTGACGCCGTTAGGCTGTCGAATTTTTGCGAGGGAACTTCTTAACCCAATTTTGATTCATTGGGATAAACTTGCACTCCTTGAATGTGTCGTTCTATGAATATGTGTGAATAAACTCTGATTGTTTTACACCTAATATCCACTTATATTTGGGGTATTCATTTGTCACACATAATTACGTAATTGATTTATCCTTAATCCAAGGATACCGTCATTGTATGGGACTTCGTCTCAATCTCCTTTCATTGAGGCATATTTTGTTTTATACACAACTTTCTTTTATATGGTGTATAAACCCCTTTTACTTTTATGTTTATTCAAAAGGAATCTTTTTTCTACGAAGTGTTTTACTAAATGACAAAAAGGAATGTTTCTTTTTACGTACGCGGTGACAATGACCTTTTCTGCTACCACGAGTATTATTTGTTCTTTGGATTCCTCAACAAGCCGTAATGTTTTTAAAATAAAATAAATACCATATAATTTTTTTTATTTTGGTATTGAAAATGGTTTTGATAAAGGATTCTATTATGTCAATATATTTAAATGATGTATTGTGATTGAAATGTGGACATGTTATCATTCCTTTATGTTGGTTTTATGTGTCATAATTTTATAATGGTACTTGGACATTTTACGGGTGGTTACATGATAAACCATATGACGGGTGGTGCCGTGAATACCAGGACGGGTGGTTACGTTATAACCTCCACTGCATTGGGTATGGAAGTCAGCCGTATGGCTATTCCATTAAGTATGTATGGAAGTTGGCCGAATGGCTATTCCATTAAGTGATATGTGTGGAAGTCGACCTTATGGTTCTTCTACTTAAGTATGTTTATGTCCCAAGTTACCTTTATATGTTATGTGATCTTTATATGGGTTTTATGGTAATCTTTTGGTTACAGAAGGGTAAGTAATGAACTTTTATTCAGTGAAGAGTTTTTACTACTTCGAAAAGGTGAAAAGTATTACTTTGATAAAGTATACATGGTTTACTTGTTGCTTTGAAAAACTAACAGTTTTCATTCTTTGTGTATCCCTTACTGATCTTTTTATGCTCATCCCACATTTTTGAAATATTTTTCACAGGACTTAACGTGGAATAGGGTCAAGGATGGGATTAAGGGAAAGTCATGCTACCTAAAACATGGAACTAGACATGTTTCTTTTTAAGAGTTTTTATTTTATGGAAACTTAATAGAAGTTTCTACTTTGTAATCTTTTGAGATGTAATAATTATGTCCTAATTCTCTAAAACTCTAAAACTAAAAAGATCCTCAATGTGAATTATTCATTTAATTCAATATTAAGTAAGGTTTAAGGCCGAGGCCTTATAATTTGGGTGTTGGGTATGGATGTATTGGTGGCCAAATACATATCCCAATTAGTGGGTAATCAAATATCACAATGTTTATAAGGATCATGTAATAGATATATGGAGGATTCCCATGAGCCTCATTAGGAATATGGCATCTTGAAGTGAAGATGACATTTTGGGGATTATTATGAATAGGAGTCCCATTTGATTGGGATCATGTATATTTCATGATTTCCACCAACCTACAAGACTCTGTGAGTCATGATTGGTGTGATAAATAAGAGGAATCACTATATCTAGAAACCACAAAATCTTATCCATATGGTGGTGGGTAATGTAGAGTGATGGGAGAGAGAACATGATTTGAGGTACCTGTCTCCTCTCTAATTTTCATTGAATGGGAAAATGAAGTAGAGGAGGGGTCGACCTCAGGAAAGGGGCTTACTCCAAGAGGGATCTCTTGGAAAAGATCCCCCTTCCACCACTTTTGATAGGTGGAATAGAGGAATAAGATGGTCCTATGGGCCATAGATTTATTCTCTCATCATGAGTAGCCACCTAGAACCATACTTAAGGTTGGGAGCCTCGTTAAAATTGGAATGTAATCTCTAAAACATTATAAGGATCCCTCTTGTTATGTAGGTTACCAATAGAAACCCACTTACCATGGGTATGTTTTTTTGAGAGGACATGCCGACACTACTACAAATATGGATTTTATCAGTTCTAAAATAGCCTTTAACAGCGTTAGAACAGTGCTATTAATGCCGGCGAAGATGGGGGGGGGGGGGTCCCCTCTATCAGTGCTCCAAAAAGCGCCGATAGAGACCCCTTTTATCAGCGCTAAAAAAAGGGCTGATAAAAGGGTCTTTTATCAGCGCTAAAACATAGCACTGATAAAAGGTTTCTTTGTCAGCGCTTTGTTTTAGCAGTGATAAAAGACCCCTTTATTAGCACTTCCTTTATCAGCAATTTTGTTTTAGCGCTGATAAAGGACCCCTTTTATCAGTGATTTTTTAAAAGCTCTGATAAAAGATAAAAAAAATAAAAATATAAAAAAAATAAAAAAAAATTAAAAAATTTAAAAAAAATTAAAAAAAATTAAAAAAAAATGCCAATCAGGGGGGATTTTATAGCGTTTGAACCCCCCCTTTTACAACGCTTTTCTTCCCCCCTACAGCGCCCCATGCACCCCCCACCCTTTAACAGTGCTTGCTCCCATATTCCCCCATGCACGCGCGCCCCTACCTCCACTGGGATTTGAACTCGAGACCTCCCCCTACATGCCTAAGCCCTTACCACACCTTTATTTTGATTTGTTTTTCAATTCATGATATATATATATATATTTATATATTTAGTTATATTTATCATTATAGTAATATATATTTATATTAATATATATTTATATTAATATATATATATTTATATTATAATATATATAGTTATATTAATATATATATAGTTATATTAATATATATCTCTATTTATATATATATATATATATTTAGTTATATTTATACGGATAGTAAAATATATCTATATTAATATATATATTTATAGTGATATTAATATATATATATATATATTTATATTAATATATATATTTATAGTAATATTAATATATATATGTAGTTATATTAATATATATATATATATAGTTAGATTAATATATATATATATAGTTAGATTAATATATAGGTATATAAATATTCATATATTTGTATTTTAAATAAAATGGATATTATTTATTATTTAAATAAAGCTAATATATTTTATATGTAAATATATTTTATTATTTATATTTATAATTAAATTTTTAAGTGAGAATATATAAAAAATATGTATATATTGTTATATATTTGATTATAAATAGAAGTTCATTATAAAATATGATGAAATTTAAAAGACATAATATCAATATGAATGTACTACCTTGGAATAAATTCAGTCCCCACAAAAAAAGCCAATAATACCCCCTTAAACGAGGCTGAAAATCCACAAAATGTTAAAAAATCAGGGTACCCCGACTAAAAACTCAGTTTTGGTGGCCTTATGGGCCTCTTTTGGCCTCGAAAAGACCATGACCAGGGTTTCCCGGACATAGTGATGTAGATCTTGTCATAGGCTTTGATTTAATATGTGGTAGAGGTCAAACGGACACCCGGATCAAAAGTTATGGCCGTTTGAAGTTTGAGTTGCGTTCTCAACATATTTTGGATCTTATTTTTTATTTTTTATTTTTTTAGTCTTCAAATTTTTATTAAATGACTATTACTCCATAATAATTAGCAAATTATATATTAAAAATATTTTTTTTTAAATTTTTTATAAGTCATGTTCACTAAATATCTTATATATTAAGTATATTAAGTGTAAATGTATATTTATAATTATCTAAAATATATTTAAAAATTATATATTATATTAAAATAAGTATAACTATATTTATATATTTATATATTAATATATTATTTTTAATTAGTTTTTTTTGATGTCGAACCTTTATCAGCGCTACTAAAAAGGCGCTGATAAAGGGGGTACCTTTATCAGTGCTAAACAAAAGTGCTGATAAAGGCACCCCCTTTATCAACGCTTTTTTGTTAACGCTGATAAATGTTGGTGCTGGGAAAAACTATTTTTGTGGTAGTGCAGTGTGCCATATGATTTGATTATACACATCTGGCAGCTTTGGGAGAGTCCTTGGTCTGATACCTCAAATGGGACCCATTCAGGTCTTAGAGGTTCACAATGAAGGCCATTAGAATGATTAGTAGAGAGGCCAAGGTGGGGATGAATGTTATGCCAGATGAAGGTAATGAGAGTGGTAAAGTAGAACTCCCAAATATTCCCCATTCCATATAATTTTTTTTGATGCGGTATTGGGTTATTTTCAAGTAGCATTTTTCTACACGGGTGCAGGTTCCGTATGTGTAGTGTTTTTCTACACTGGCTAGAGTGACTTCCACATTGCATTTTGATATGTGGGGAAGGAATTCTACCAAGGAAATTTTTTATAAATAGGGTGGTTTCCAAAAATTTGGAATCCACATATGATTTTTATAATGTACTCCACAAAGTTTTTTGGGTATGCGGATGATCAGGTTACTTCCCTTTATTCACATAGTCTTATGAAGTAAATTTACCTTCTTTAAATTGATTTCTTTTACATCTTCATTTCTCATTGTGTAATCTTTTAGATCCCCTATTGGGTTTTTATATAGGGCCAAGGGTAACCAACCTCCATGATAGCTAGTCCACATCATCCATGGGGATTCTCCTTTTATGGAAGCCCAAAAAGTACTTCATTATCCCAGAAATGATTTTTCATTTACAGAAGTTAGAAAGGACTATTAGGACCCTACAAATGATTTTCATTTGTGAGAGATATAAAAGCCAATAAACACACACAAATGATTTTTCATCTACCTTATATTGATAATAGTTTCATATCCCGCAAATGACTTTTTCTTTCTTATAATTCCATATGAAGCGGTGGTCTGCATAGAGAGACTACTTTGTTGAACCGATCCATCCGTTGTGGATTAAAATCATTTATTATTTTTCAAAATATTATTCATGTTTTTTACCCTTACATAATTAATGAAAGCATTTTCACATTTCATGTGATGTTTTTTGGACCCAACAATATCTTAACACCCATTTATTTATAATTTGTTACGAAAATCACCATCTGGACGATAACTGCTTCATTTTGCAAACTTGTTTTTATTTAGTAGTCATAATTATCATAATTTTATCATGGTTATATAATTTAAAGATTTTAAATAATGGTATAATAATAATATATATTCACTATAGGCATATTTATAGCTATTAAAAAAATTAGAGAGAGAAAAATTAATTACAATGTTCATGGATATGGTAGGTCGTACATACACATGAACACTGTTTCCATTATTTGTCTAATGGAATTAAATAGAGGAAAATAATGATTAAACTTTCCATAATTTTTATTATATTATATATATAATATATTTAAATTAAATTAATCCATATTACCATCCATGTAAAATATAAAGTAAAAAATGAATCACATCACATCGTAGTGATGGTAGTGCATACATAAGCATGAGAGACATTATCGTTTCTAAAAAGATTTGATGATTAGAAGGTAGAAATGATATTATCATTACAAAAGAATAATTATCTCACAATTATATTATATAAATATTGAATACATCATAATTATATTCTATAAAATATGGTGATGAAAAATTAATTGTATTACTTTGTAGAGATAGTAAGCCATATGTATGCCTGGGGAATACATTCACTTTTTATTTGATGATAAATAGGGTGTATAATGTTGTTTCTATAATAATAATAATAATATTTCCAAATATTTATGAAATTTGAATTATTATTTTATTATTAATATAATATATTTGTAAGAGGTATATAAAAGTAAAAAAATAAAGTGATCGGTTTGAGCGATTACCTCTTATTCAAAATTATTCCTTCACATCTCCTCTAAAAGGTTATAGTGTTGGTATTATGAGAAGGGAAGAACCTATGAATTGTGTTTAGGGAAGTTTATAATGTAATTTTTAAGATTATTGTTGATCTAGAGGCTCAAATTGGTGAAATTAATTGAGGGAGGAGGTGTCCTTTTATAATTTATGGGGAAATTTTTGAATTTCTCAAAATATTAATTTATAATAAATTAAATATCAAAAGAAATACCTAAAAGTGGGAATTGATTAATTGATAAGGTGGAATAGGGTTGTAAAAGTATAAAAAAAATAGACTTTAGACAAGTTTTTTTTTGTTATTTTAAGCCTTATCATTTTGATTATCCATTAGTCAACCTTTTTAAATTTTAACTATGGTAACAACATTTTCAATGTTAAAAGGTTTTAATTTTTAAAGGTAAAGTGTAAATTGGACCATAAATATAATGTTTATGATATTTTATAGCATAAAATATCCCATTTTTCCTTATTTAATTTTTTTTTATTTTTAAACAACTTAATAAAATATCATTATTTTCAATTTTGATATTATACATTGCATTTAATTTAATAACCATAATAAATCACTTACAATTTTTTTTAAAACATAACCAAAATTTCTTGGTCTTACATAAAATTATTGGATGACCTTAATTATCTCAAATTATAATAATTATAAATTTTTAATATCGTTAATTTTATTTTACCATTAATTAATTAATACCGCATCCGCATTGTGAAATTATTTAAGGTAATTATTTCCTCACTAATAATTCAAAATAAATTACCATGATGTATGTAAATATTTTATATTTCAAAATACTTTTTTTTGGTTGAACATACCTTATGGATAACCACATATTAAAAATATTACAATTATTAAAAACAAGATTGTGAAATGCATGACTTTCCATTAAAAAAATATTATAAAGGTCATAATCATATCCATATGGCTGAAAAATGTCCAAAATTTAAAAATTGGATGATTATAGACGAAATATAATTATAAAATAAGATTTATTAATGTTTTTTTGTCTATTTAATAATTTTTATCATTTTATTTTTAACCTTTAATTACCCAATTTCCCTTTACAGTGATAACAAAAATTACTTTGTTTACTATTTATATTCTCTAATAATAAAAGGTTCCTATTTAAAAATTTAGGACCTAATGATTCTAAATATTAAATCCATTTTGAAAAATTAAAATAACATAAGTTTTAAAAGATAATTTAAAAGTAATCTGAAAAAATGCAATGAAAAAAAGGCTTTTGAAAAAATGAACTTTTTAAGTAAAAAATGTTTGTTGTAAGAAATTAATGTATAAAATCCATTTACAAAACCATAATTTAATTATTATAAGTCAAAAGGAGTTAATAAAATTTTAATATTAACAAAAATATAAATTTAATTTTTAAGTACTTAAAAAACGACAGATTTTAATAAAAATAAGTAATTTTTCACTATTCATTGAAAAGTCAATCTTTTCAGAAAATTATCAAAAATTCATCTGAAGATATTTTTTCATGGAGAATTAAAAAATAAAATTACTTTTATCAGATAAATTTACCTAATAATTAAGAAAATAATAATAAGATAAACCATTTTTAATGTATTTTTTATGAATAAAATGAATTGTTTGATCCACTATGCTAGATAACCTAAGAGGGGGGGGGGGGGGGGTGAATCAGGGTATGAAAAATTAAAATAACAACCCATTTTGATCTTGTTTTGTTGTTAGAAAAAACTATCTTCTCTCTCTCCTTCCCATTATGCACAAGACATAATAATTTTACTTGGTTCACCCTCACTGGGCTACACCCAACGAGCATACACTGACAATGTGATGATATACCAAATCTACTATAAGTGCACTATTGTTTACATGTTCTACATGGACTCACTCTCCCTCCTGGTTTTCAACCATTCACAATTTGAGAACTCACTTCTCTCTCAACTGATGTGATCTCACTTCTTCTTTAGAAGATCTAATTAGAGTTTAAAGGCTTTTAGGTATTTTCACTATCTCTGATAAGTGAATCCTTCACTATATATAGATGCGCAATTGAAGTCCAAATTTCATCCATTGATGAATAGACCACTGAACACTAGGAAATAACCTTTGAGAATACTTTCTCAAATCTTACTGCTTTGCGAAGATCCTTATTTCACAATGATCAAACAAGCTTTCGTGAAGTTATGACTTCTTCATAAAGAACACACATTTGTAGAGATTAGGAAGTTGTAGAGCTCAAGCTATGTCAAAGATAATTCCTTTACGAAGCTCACTGGACCAATGCAAAAAAAAAACCTCTTTCACAAGGCTAGATTAGCCTCCACTATGATCCTACCTTTCATGAAGCACCCAACCTCTGTGAACCTCATTTGCAATTAGAGATCTTCAAAGTTTTCTTGAAAAGACTATATTCTTTCATCAAGGGGTTAGAGGCCTATTTATACAAGATTCCACCAACTCAGGAACCTTCCACATAAAGTCAGCACAACATCAGATCAAATCACAAATCTCCAAAATTTCTGTCAAAATTCTCTCTATATCGTGAAGCACCATGATAATTTTTAAATCACATAGCTTGTTGTAATCGAGGAGCATTCCGTCAATTACTTTACACCACCTCCATAATGATCCATCTCAATGCTCTTCATCTCTACCATTCGTGAAGTTTTTCGTAATTGCAGAGCTCACCATCAACATTCTTCCATTCTCTGCGAAATCCACTTCAGGAATACCATCTTAACAAAACACATGCCTTTTCTATATTTTGATATGATATTGAATGAAATACACTTTTTGCAAGGCTAACCAAATCAAACATTCCATTTTTAGGGTTCTTTGTAAACATATATTGTTAACAACATCTTTGTAACTCAACAATTCACCATGAAAACCTTCTTTTTCAACAAACATAACTAACCCAAAAATACTACAATATTACCTTGAGGTATTTTTTCCCAACACGACTTTACTAAAAATGATATGATTAATTTATAATAATTTTTCAATAAATTTATATTGACATGTACCTTTATATTTATTTGACTAATCATCTAATCCTATTCATACCCACCAATCTAAAACATATGTAATAATAGACACATAATTTTTTATTAATATATTGTCATTCGTTTAAACTCTCTATTCTATGAAATGAAATATATTGAATAAATCAAATTATTTTAATCAAAATATTTCTTAATAATATATAGTTTATATATTATACCCACATTAAAATGATTTTAAACCTTGAAATTATTTACTTTTATATAATAATATGGGGATAACTTTGCCTCATCAGGTACTTTGGTTCCCACCGAACTTCCTCAAATTGATGGTTTCACCCCAAAACAATAACTAGGTGAGTTGTCTTGTTTATTAGAACATTATCTCTAAAATCTAGAATCTCTACCAGTTTTTATTTATAAGATGGATCATGATCCATATATACAACCTCTGTTTTTAGTACATGTAAATGATTTCCCATATACTTCCTTAGGGGAGATACATGGAACACATCATGAACTAGTGAGAGGTTCTATGGAAACACTGGTCGATAAAATACCATCTCAATATGATAAAGAATTTTAAAAGTTCCAATATACCGAGGTCTTATCTTTCCCTTACTTCCATAGATCATCACTCTATTTTCAGGAAATATTCATAATAATACATTATCAAACAATTCAAACTCTAGATATTTTGGATGATTACCAATATAACAATTTTGTCGACTCTGAGCATCTCTTATGTTCTATTCAATGGATCTAACCTTCTCTACCATCTCCTCATCTAGATTGGGTCTCATTAGATTTTATTATATATATTCATTCTAATACATTGGTGTTTTTAAATTCTTACAATATATGTATTTATAAGGATGAATTTTAATGGTAGATTGATATATATTGTTACCAGAAAACTAATCTTGAGGAAGGTGTTGATCCCAAACACCGTTAAAATCCATATAACAAAATCTTAGAATATACTCTGGGGTTTTAATTATTCTCTCAGACTGACATTATATTTGGGAATGATGCAAAATACTAAAACTCACCTCTTTATCAAGGGAATTATAAAGACTTCAACAAAAATTTGAGTTAAAATTTAGATCCCAATCAAGAATAACTGAATTTAGTACCCCATGAAACCTTAAAACTCATTTAATGAATATTATATAATGAAGATTTAGAGAACAATTTTCTCTAATAGAAGAAGAGTGTGCTTAATTCATAAGGTAATCTACTACAACCCATAATTACCTCAACATCAAAGATATGATAAATCCTAATGGTTACTAGTAACTTTGATTATATGTCCACAAAGTTTAAAGGAATTCCTAATTGAATAACTTATTTACTAAAACACCAAAAAAAACCAAGGGTTTTATTTCTATAAATGTCTCATAATGTAACCTTAATCATAATAAAATCCCATCGCATAGAATACGAACTTTTGATCATCTGTAAAATCATAAAACAATGATGGAATCCATTCTTGTTCAAAGACATGTATGATTCCAAAAATAATATAATCATTAAAATATTATTGATTCGTTCAAAAAAATACCATTGGAAAAATAATGCCAATACATAAATACTTCAAACCTTCCCCATCAATGATGTTTTAGGTCCTTCCTTGGTCTAGAAGTTAATTCTTCATTCAGGGAATTGAGTTGGATAATTCCCTTGTTCCCTATAAATAAGAAATAGAAATAATGTATATTTTTTCAATGTATGACCTCCCAGAATGGCCCGAAAGCCTTCTTTTTATTTTATTATGGATAATCTCCCTTTTAAGGGTTGAAGGGGAACTCTTACATGACCCGTAGGCCCAAGGCACAAAGCCCGACATGACTCGAAATACACGAAATCTCAGTGAAATATATCCACACCTTCTTTGGTGAGTCTTGGAGTTGGTTATTTTGCATATTTTTAATAATGTTACATGGTAACTAATTATGTACAATTACAGTGTCCCTCACTCTATTCATCATCCCATTTGGATTCTCATTAGAAAATTTTCCATCACATTCCATATTAAACTAGTTTCTTCTTGTTCCCACCATTGACTAAATCCAAAAATCATAGTGTGAGAAACTCTAATCATAATAAAAAACCATATTAACTTAAAAATCATTTATTAGAGGTATAAATCATGAATGTTTTTTATCTATGAAACTATAGTCTTATCAAAGGTCATTCATGGTCATTATTTAAATCCTTCATGATGGTTCATAATGATTTTTTCAATTTCTAAATCATATCCCCTAGGAGTGTCAAATGAAGTTTGCATAAATTCCTATTATCACACACATGGTGATGACTGATTCAATCTCAGTAAACTCTTTTTATAGTTTTACCACTATGTATCTCTATACCAGATCCATATCAATATGTAGTGTCCATATAGAGATGTAATTTCTTGGAAAACCCTTTCTATATCCTTCACTAAAATTCCAAGACATTTTCATTTAATTTAAATTATCCATAGACTTATTCTTAGAGATATCTCAAGATATATACCTAGATATATAATTATGAATATTGATAGAGATATCAATAAATGTTTTCTAATCCTAATCCAAAATTTTGATGAAACCTTTATTCTGATATCAACTATAATGAATTGATCTTTTTATATATAAATACCCAATATTTTTAGATGCATATACAATACATTTCATGAACATTGACCCAAGGAACATAATATTTTAGTGTCTTTGGATAATTTAAACAAAATATTATTATTCTATGAAAGATCTTCAATATCTCTAAAAGATCTTATCTCATATTACACCTCTTAGGCATACCCTACCTAAACCTTGCTTCATCACATAGGGAAGGAAACATAAGAAAGGGTGATCTATGATGCTCAGTAAGGATAAACATAATAGATATGAATCTATGATTATATGTAATGAAAATAAAATATTAAGTTTATGCAATCATGAACATAACTTAAAAAGTTCACACTCAATATACATAAACGTGAGTCATGGAAGAAAAAATTAGCATTTAAGAAAAAAAATTGTCCATATGTGTGAGAAATAATCACAAATCAATCATAACCATAAGATCATGTCATAAAAGTGTGTCACCATTATAAATATTGAAAACCATTTTATATGTCAAGGTTAACTACAAATAACATAGACATAGTAGATCATTAATTATCACATGTTTCCCATTTTGGATCATGTTGCACCTGTTTCCCATTATGGATTAGGATGCACATGCTACCCATTTTTGATCAAGACACACCTATCACACATTATTATCAAATGAGACATTAATATTTAACCAATTAGTTGGAGGTAGACATAGGCCCCACATTTCAAATAATGAAAACAATACACATATGTTCCATAATATGATAAGTCATTCATCATATCAGAACCCATAAAAAGAAATAGGTTTCATAAACATTTGATCATAATATAACTAATGTAAATGAAATGATATTGACAAACATCATGCCATCATAAAACTAAACCATTAAGATAAATAATAATGATGGTATTGTTGGATAATATCTCCAATAAAGCATAAGTATCATCAAATATTGTTATCTTATATGGAAAATGATTTCAAAACATTTCATTAAATAATTCTCAAGGAAAATATCCTTTACCTTTTGAAATAATTTTTTAAAAGTTGTGTAACTATAAAAGAAAAAAAATTTATTTGAAAAGTAACATGTAAACTTATAAAGGAATATTATAAGTATCAAGGCTTCATGATTATTGGAAAATACACTCATTCTGTATAAGTTAAAAAAAATTCCTTCTATTTTTTTTGTTGGCAAAGGCCCAAATAACCTAGTTTATCAAAAAACAAAAAAATCCATTCAAACCATTTTATAAATAATTTAAAATAAATAAAAATTATTTTAAGAAATAAAAAGGGTATTTTTTTTAGAAAATATAGACATGGAAGGTGAATATTCCCCAGTGGATAATTAATCATAAAAATCCAGAATAATGATGAGAATGAGATATAAACCCTTACTACTTTGAAATCTTTTTAATCATAATCCAAATGAAAGAAAGAAAATTTTATGACTATTAATATACCAAAATTTTAATTATAATATCATAAATGAAATTTATATCAATTATACAACCCATATATAAGAAAAAAGTAGTGTATAAGGCATGGTTCCCCTGAAAATAAAAGTGAGATAAAAATCAATTACCTCAAATATCGTTTTTCATTGTTCATGTTCAAACCTCCTGTATAATAAATAAGTATTTATTATACGTTTATTAAATTAAAAAATATCTATAATAAAGTGTATTATTTATTTATAACATCTTGACAACCATTTTTTTTATTTTTTTATTAAAATTCCCGTTCTAGGTGATGGGTGGTTCTTTTTCCAAGCATGTTTCAATTCAGTAGTACAATTATTTATACATTGATCCCAGACTCTTTATTTAAATATTTTAAAATATGGTATAAACATAATAAATATTCATTATATAAATATTTATAATAATTCATAAAAATTAGACATATAAAAATGAATTACACTATTCATGGAGATGGTATTCCATACATACGCATGAACATTGTTTCCATTTTTTGATTGTTGGAATGAAAGAAAGATAAATAATAATTAACCATTAAATAATTTTTTTATATCATATATATTTTATATATTAAAAAAATTAATATTTATTAACATATATGTGAAAAATAAATGAAAAATGAATCACATCGTATCATGAAGATAATAGTCAATACGTCCGCACAAATGATGCTTTCATTTCAAAAAACATATGATGATGACAAGGTTGAAAAGATATTACCTCTACAAAAGTATAATTATTTCATAAATATAATATATAAAAGTTAAACCCTAAATAATTTCTATCCATAAAATATGTTGATGAAAAATGAAATGTATCACTACTTGGAGACTGTAACCAGTACATACACACAAGCAATACATTCACTAATTAATTGATGGTAAAGAGGGTGGATAATGTTGTTTTAATAATCAGAAAAAAATTTAAGCATATTAATTATGGTTAATTTATTATTTTTTTATTAATAACATATATTTAGAGGAGGTAAATAACATTATAAAAATAAAGTGATTAGTTTGAACGATTGCCTCTAATTCGAAACGACTACTTTTGATCCCCTCCAATTAGAATTAATATTGGTCTTATGAGAATAAACACACATCTAGAATGTTTTTGGGGAAGGGTAGAAAATAATTTTTTAGAGGATATTTGATACATAGGGATCAAATTGGAAAATGAAGTGAGGGAGGGGATTTCATTTTATAATTGAGGTGAGGAAATTGTTTTTAATTTCTCAAAATATTAATTTATAGTAAATTCAAAATCAATAAAAATACCTCCAAATTTAAATTTACTAGAAGTTAAGGTGGGATAAGGATTTAATAATATGAAAAAATATATTTTATTTTTGTTTTGGTGTAATTTTAAACCTTATAATATTTATTAACCTTTAGTCAATCTATTTTAGTTTTAATTATAGTAAAAAATATTTTAATATTAAAAGGATTTATTTTTTTACTTATAAGGAATCAATTGGACCATAAATTTAGAATTAATGATATTTTAGACTTTAAATAATCACTTTTGGAATTTTTTAATTTATTTTTTTTAAATAATTTAATAAAATATTATTTTAATAAAATAACAGTATTTTCAATGTTGGTATTACTCATTACATTGACATTAATAATTTCAAAAAATCACATATTATTAGATTAAATAATTTTAATACATCTCTAAAATGTCTTGATAGTATATAAAATTATTGGATGAACTTAATTATGTCAAATTAATATAATTTTAATATTTTTAATATCATTTAATTTATTTTTTCATTAACTAAATAATTACTGCATCAGCGCTATTAAAGAATCTAAGGTAATTATTTCTTCAATAAAAATGAAAAATAAATAAACATAATTAATAAATATTTTTCATATTTTAACATACTATTTATATTTGAAAGTATCTTATGTATACCCATATATTAAAAAATTTACACTTATTAAAAATAAGAGTGTAACATGTTTGACATTTCATTAAATATAATATTATAAAGGTAATAATCTTATCCAACTATCAAAAAATTATAAAAAATTATAAATTTATATGATTATGGTCGATATATTGTTTTCCAATAAAATTTAGGTATGTTTTTGGGTTATTTAATTATTCCTACCAATTTATTTTAAACCTTTAGTTACCCGATTTACCCATTACTAAGTTAACGTAAATAACTATGTTTTCTATTCATATTTTTCAAAAGAAATAAATTTTTTCTAAATTAGTAAATATTGATTCAAAATAACTAATACATTTTAAAAAATTTTAATCATATAATTTTTACAAGTTAATTTAAAATTAAACTGGAAAAATGAAACGAAAAACAATTTTTTTTGAAAAAATTCACTTTTAAATATAAAGTGTTCTTACACTAATTTCGAGTATAAAATGCATTTAAAAACCCTAATTTAATTTTTTTTCTAAATTAAATGGAAGAAAAATAAAATTAATACTAACCAAAATATAATTTTATTTTGTAAAATCATTAAAATAAAAAACGGTTTTCAATAAAAATTATTTTTTCTCACAATTCATTGAAAAATAAATAATTTCAAAAAATTATAAAAAATTAAACCTAAAATAATTCTTATATGAATAATTATAAAATAAAAATAATTTTTTGATAAACCTTTTTTAAAACATTCATAAATTAATTATAATGATAACAATTTTTGGGGAAAATGAATTTTTGATGAATAAAATGACTTTAATCCAAATTGTTTTATTATTTTCTAAGAATTGTTCAATAAATTTATATTGAGTTGGAACTATATATTTATTTAATAAATTAGTTAATAATTGTAATTCCCACTAATCCAATGACTAGGAAATAATGGACATATAATATTTTAGCAATATTATGTGGTTCATTTAAACTACATACTGCGTGCAGTGCAAGATTTCAAAGAAATAAAATTATTTTTAGAAAAATATTACATGAAAATATCAGGGTGTTACATCAATAATACTCAATTTATACATATATATGGGTTAATATCATGTTTTATAACATTTTCTAAATAACTTTTAATGAAAACAATTTTGTTAAAAATGATGACCAATACATTTTATCCATTTAATGAGTGAATATCAATATTTTATTATGTTTTGGGTAGATTTAGAATTTATAGCATCACTTATCTATTTAGAAAGGAAATAATTTCAATAAAATCAATTATTATTCTCATATATCTAAGTGTAATACCATTTTCTGAATCAATCAGATAGATAAATTTAGCTTTATTTTTCATTTAAACTAATCATGTTAAAGTCTATCGGTTAATTTTAACCCATAGAAAACACCAATAATGCACACATAATACTCTGGGGGCTACCCTTTACTTGATTTCCTTACACAAGGAAATGCAATATCACCCTAAATTTTAACAAAATACTCGATTATATGATCAATATCATGACAAGTGTCACTATAGAAAGAATCTCCCACATAGTATTTGAGGTGGTTTATTTACAGTCTCACTAATTTAATATAAATTATATAAATATTAAATTAATAAAAATTTCATCATATGAAATATTTATTATCTCATTTTATATTCCATTATATATTTATGCTTATAACAGTTTATTCATGGAAACCCTATTCAATCTAAAAAATTATTAAGTTCACTGCTTATTAATTTGTATCTCTTTACACAACACATAGTTAGTGTTACTCACCCAAAAATATAATCCAAAAATATTCATTGATATAAAAATTAATCCTATGAAAAAGGTGCATGAACACCTCATGTCAATGATTCAAATTATATTAGATTTAAGATCACTACATTAATAATCTTGGAGCCATAGATATCTAACCACAACTTTTTAGTACATGAGATAATACTCTAATATAGTGGGAATTCAAACCCATAGTATCTATATCTAGGTATAATTTACTCATTCTATAATCTAAATCAAAAAAATGTAAAACATTTTATGTAAAAACTATATTGAATAATTAAATTCAAACTAATAACTTAATTTACAAACCAAGGTTAAGGTTTTCAAAAACTAAATGTTATGATATTCTAACTAAAATGTAATTCATGACCTAAAAACCTATTAGAATATATTTTTACCATAAATTTAGTATAAAAAATATTAAAATTGAATAAATATTATATAATCATGAATATTCTAAAGGAATAATATAATAAAAATAAATTTTACTTATTTTCCAAACCCTGAGATATATATATAAAAATTTAAAATTTCATTTAGAAATGAAAATTTTCATTTTGAAATTGAAAACACTAATAATTTATAAAAATTATATAAACCACAATAAAATTTATCAATAAATTAAAAGTTTACCATTTTCATATATATTGTATTTTATGACCACTAATAGGAATTATCAATCATAATCTACAATTGTTATATGAAAGTAACCACACTAAATCTCAAATATTGAATTATATCATAGGATATAACTAATAATAATTTGTAGCTGATATCACCACTTATGATTTTTATAGTCCTAATTCCTCTAATGTTTTTAAAAATATTTCATATATAATCAATATGACCAGATACTATATTTTTATGGAATTTAGAGTTTAGCTGTAGATTATGATATCATAAAATGTATCCTATGATATATATAAAAAAGGGTTTCCAATATATCATATCATATGTTATGTGGAAATCATATACTATGATTACCCAAAATAAAATAAAAACAAATTTATAAGTTATTATGATATGGTCTTAAACATATTACGATAGAAAAGTTCTTTGAAAAAATAGATGAAAACATTTTGATACATTGAAGATAAAGTCTATAGTATTACCGATGGGATTTTAGAATGTTCATCAAATGAACTTTACAACTGAAGAAACTTCCTATATTCATGATATTACTTTTACCAATTGAACATGTACAAATTAATAACATAAAAATGAGTATACCATTATCATTTTAAGTTAAATTATTTTCTAATAAATATAGTATGATTATTTGGTATCATCATAGTGTTATAAAAATGCCTCCTTCCTTTCAAAGTATTACACTAGCCTTAATATACTGATTCATTATAATAAGATTCCAAACAACCAAAGGGGTGATATTTCCTTATATGTGGAGACAAATGGGGATTTTGAAAAAAAATAGAATATCAATATAAGGATTTTAATCGTCAATTGTAAACATATAGGGAGGAATAATATCCATTTTATAGTATCTATTCATTAAATGAATAGATTCAAAGGATAAAATCATCAAGGGACATCTTATGGTACCCACACATTATTGCCCGTTGTAGTGATTCATTCATTGAACCCTTTTAAAAGTATTTATTTTCTAAAAAAAATCATAAATAAACCAGTACAATCTATTCATAAAAAATGGTAACAAATAAAATATGTGGAAATAATTAATGCATGATATATCGTATACTGTATTCACCATTATACATTATGATGGAAATCCAATCATAGGATATGATATAGGCATCAACTTAGTTATATGGGATGATATTATTTAGGGATATTATAAAATATAATACCCTATTTTATTACATCTCTAACAATAATAACTTTTAAAACCATAACTAAAATTCTTTTTTTAATATCACCCATAATGTATTTGGAATTTGATCTTCAACATCATGATGTACCACATCATTTTTTATACCTCATTA
Organism: Viscum album; assembly: GCA_963277665.1. Lineage (NCBI taxonomy): Eukaryota > Viridiplantae > Streptophyta > Magnoliopsida > Santalales > Viscaceae > Viscum > Viscum album. The sequence continues at coordinate 141,552,475 of OY728146.1, forward strand.
ATATTAATCCAAAACTAGTTTTAGATAATATCTAAAATAATATTAGAGAATATCTCTATGTTTGGTAAAATAAATAACCATCCATTCAACCAGAAATTGAAACCCCATGGGCCTTTGTTATGTTGAAAATAAAAATGAATTCCCAAAATCATAAATTAAAGAAAGGAGTGGCCTCTATCAAATCATAAGTGATACTAAAGCTAAAAATGGAGTAGAAAGGATCTCTATCAAACACATTTATCACTAACATTATTTCCACCAATTATATTATATAGAATTATAAATTCTTATATGATGCCTTTGTCCATGGCATCAAGAAACCAAGAGACATTGAGTATTTCAATCAAATATAGCAACTCATACATAGTCAATTATCTCGTTATTTATAGACTAGGTGGATAAACACATTGCATGCCATTTACCCTAATAGATAATCATATCACACTCTCCTCATCGAATAGACAATCGAATGACATGTCACTTATAAAAGTATAACTATAAAACCATTCAATCTATCTCAATTAGAGGCCCAAATGTCATTCTATTCATATCAGAGGAAAAATCACATCTTGATTAATATCATCAAATGAAATAATTTACAATATACCTCTACACCCCTTAATAATATAAACCTTAAGGAAGCCATAATAAAGGTATCAAAGTATGAAGGTTCACATACTAGGTATCTTTTATAACCACATGTATTGGGGAAAAAAATATGAAACATGGAACAACAATATACCATAAAAATATTTTATGAAATTCTATGTGGTATACTACCTGGTTCAGCCACACACAAAAGTCATTTTTTTATCATGAGCACATTACATATCTCTATATGAAATCATCCCCACTCTAACCTTAATATTTCACCACAAACTAGAATTCTCAATGATTTACATCACTAATGGATTACTAAACGCCATACATTAAGTGGTTAATTATCATTTCACTTCATACAATATATGAAACCAATAATAAAAAATGATAAAGGGGAGACTATATTATTTTATAACATGACACAATATATATTCTTAAAATAATTCAATAATAATAATAAAACCTTACGTAATATTTCATCTAATTAAATCCTATATGATATTTAATTAGAGAATCATTATGATTGCTAAACTTTTAGGATTTTTTAAACTAATTACATCATGATTTAATTGATAAAATATCACTTTTCACCATTTAATAAAATTCTTACACTAAACTACATTAATACTTAATATATATGATGAATTATAGTTTGAATAATGGTGACATTTAAGAATATTATTCTTATCATTAAACTCATTGAACAAGTATTCAAATTGATTTTACTAAAAAAATAATATACTATAGTGTTATTGAATTCTATTATCTATTTAAAATTATTTCTGATTTCATCATCTTCATCGAACTATTCAATTCAAACTTTTTATTTTAGATATATTTTAAAAACTAAATGTAAATATTTAAATTATATATCTTTTCCAAAACATCCTAAACTCTATTAAAATATTAATGGACATTTAATTTAAAATTTTAATAACAAATTTGTTTTAACATTTGAACATATATATGTCTTAAGATTATCCTACTATTATTTCCAATAATATAGTCATTTCAAAATATCATGACAATAAATAAAAACTATTTTGAGTTAAAAATAAAACTTATTTCCATAAATGGGATTACTTAACAAATAAATTATTAAAAAACATATCCTATATAGTATTATATGTTTTTTGGAACATTATACTAAAAATAATACTTTATGCTTTTAAATATTCAGTTGATGGGAACTAGAATCTATATTTTCGATATTTTAACAAATAAATTGTTTAAAATATTTTACCCTAGATAAAAACACATTGTATCCTTATCTTGTTTCTGTACATGTTATAGAGTTTGTTTAATCAGAAACTATGAATAGTATCTCATATTATGCATAAAAACTCTTTGTCATAAAATATATTAAATTTTCGTATAATAGATGTGAGATAACTGTACACATTATTTAATTAAATCCATATGATATTAAAATTCACTTATTATTCATTACATATCAATAGTTTCAGACTTTAGTAAAATATTTTATGGTAAAATTTAAGATATATCAATTTAAACATTGATTATAAACAATTTCTTTTTTCAAAATTATACATTAGGTATCATAAAACATTCAAACATAAATAATCCAATTACATAACATCAATGCCTAATATGGAAAAATTAAAGAGTTTCTCAAAAAATATTATAATATCCAAAAAAATTCAATCACAAGGGAAAATTATCCCCCTTTTATAAAAACACATTCATGTTTTAATAACTTTTATTGGATATTGGATGATTGTATTTTTTCCTCCTAGAAAAGATTTCTTCTTCTGGTCTAAACTTTTACCCATTTGTATTATCAATACATCACTAGAAACTTGACATCATATTCCCAATTTAGATATCCTCATCAAATTTAGAATATAGGGTAAAATCCTATTGAACTCATTCACAATATCCAAAAATTTCTAATGACTCTTACTGAATGAATTCTATAGACATAAAAAAGCAATAAAGGCAACTAAAATTATCTCTTTGTCATCAATGTAACCAATCATATTTATTAAATAAGAGAACTCTAAAGTTACTTCAATATTTTCACAATTAAATAATTCCTTTAAAACTTTAAATGATTTTATTTATGTTTCTAAAAATAATTTAGATCCACTTGTTAAAAAACATCAATGTTTAGTTTCTTAAGAAGTGAATTATTTAAAATATAGACTTTTTCCTTCCTTCTTAAGAACTATTGTCATGTTTCTATAGAAATATTAAAGAGTTTATTATATTAATATTTTATTTAATATTTATTAATATCCTATTTATGTTTTATGATTATGATATAATTTAATTTAAAAAATATATTTTATCAAAATTAGTATCATTTCATGCATTAATATAATATGATATTTTATTAAATGTAAAACCACTAAAATTAATAACCATTTTAAATTAATTAATTTCTATTAGCATTCCAAGATCCATATTTTTCTAGGAATTATCCATGCTAATCTCACAACAAAATTCATGACTATATCTGGTATACAATTATATCAATCATATTATACATGAATCACAAATAATTTACTTAATAAATTTTTATCCTAATAAATAATATGGATGCACTAAAATTTATTCCTTTAGTTTGGAAATAGTTTGGGTTTCCAAAATAACTATAACCAAAATATCACAAAAGATATTAGTACCTAATGGTTAGGGTCTCCTATAATTTTTTTCCTTAAGAAGAAAATTCATGTCCACCTAAAATTTAGGGACATCGATATTGAATGATCATATTCTTGATAAGTTTTTACGTTAGACTGAATCTAACACATTGTATTCATTAATGAGTTTTAAATATAAAAATATAATCTCCTGATTTCCATTTATACATATGTATTCTTCTAAGCTTCCTTTCCACTGAGTATTCTGATCCAAATTCCTTATACCAATTTTTTTTACTCAAGAGAGACATGAATTAAAAAATCTAAATAATAATAATTAAAACTATAGTTAACATATTAATTCAAGATCATATCCTCGTAAATTTCAAATTCAAGGTAAAATAAAACTAAATCAAATAACATACCTAGCATGTAACTCTTTAAATATATGTATGATAATAACTAAAATTTGTTTAACATCTTAAACTAATGTTTAAAACCATTAATAATTTAACTTTTATATTTATTAATATAGTTTGGAATACACTAAATAAACTAAAAATTTATAAATTTTGATCTAAGATGTAAATTTATGAATAATTCATAAATAATCCAACTATAAACACTTTATAATTTATTCATGTATTGTTAACACTCTATATTTAAATAAATATAAACACTTTATATTTATTTACAATATAATTCCATAATATCATCCATTATGTGCAATTTAAAAAAAATATATAGTATTTTAAATATAATCACTTTCAATTTCATATATATTATGTAATCATTTTACATAATCAATATACCACTCAATTAAAATTATTAATCCTTTATAAAATCAATTAATCAAAACTAATTTTAATATGTTTTCCATAATTTCTCAAATAAACCCTTTTAATTTGGATATTACAAATTGTCATTTATGAACAATTTATAATTCAACATAGACACATAATATCTTTTCTTATTTTAGAATTTTATACACTTTATAAGTTTCATTATAATTTATATATTAACTTTTAATGTTAAAATTATAAGACATGCCATATTAATTCAAAATGTACTTTAATATTAATAGTTAACATTGTGGATATTTATTTATCAAAAATTACATAAACTTAATTTAACTAATTAAAACAGTTTATAATTAATTAATTTGAAAACATTTTCTAAATTAAATAGTTATCCCAAAACACCTTTTGCCTATAATTTATAATTTTTTTTGAAATAAATAATATAATGAAAAATTAAAAAATAGAAAAAATAGTTTTTTACATATCATATTTAATGATATTCTATATATGACAATCCAAGATCATACATAACCTATACCATATCCTATGATTGGTAACTCGTATGCCATGCTATACTATCCCAATGACACCAATCATACTTTACGGTATACATTAATTATATTAAGGCATGATATCATAATCAATAACTACAAGTCGCATTTTACGAAACACATTAGTATTAGTAATGTAGTACAACACAATTTTTCGGGTTCATCAAGGTGTATTAAACATCACCATCATATGATTTTAATATCCATATCATACATTATGACATTTCCAAAATAGAAGGATTTACACCCTATCATTTGTTATGATATCCTATATTGTACTATGTGATCATATTGTAACATATGATATTCAATATCACAATGGATTCCACTAGTTAAAAAAATATTATATATGAACTCCAAAAAATATAAAATTTTATTCACTATCAAGATGATTTTATAAATAAAAATGCATAATAAGGATTTCATTCTGTTATCATTTTTTTAAGGATAAAATAAAACTCATTCAGGAAATGAAAGACAAAATAAAACATAAATCTCTAAATCAAAATTATAATAATCTATGATAATGTATAATATAAAATGAAGAAACTTATATACCTTATACTAATATTGGACACTGCTACAGTCTTTAATCATGAGTTTAAGGATGATCACTAAGTAGAATCCAACATGATCCTTCTTCCATGGTGTATCCATGAGATCACCTGAATCACCCAACATTTGGGTGTGAATCTCCTTGAAACCATGATAGACTAGTATCACATGAGGTAAATAGGGAATGAAAAATACATATAAAGAATAATCAATAAGACCCAAAATTCCATTTAGATCACCATCTCAATGGATCATCCCTCATTATATAGGCCTTAGGGATGCTGCCTGAGCCTTTCTTGGTATTTACTCAGATGTTATAAATTTTTTAAATAATTAACACTTTATAAAAATAGTTTTTAAATGTTATACCATATTTCACTAATTACATAAATTAATTTTAGATTCTCCTCGTACATTTCATCATATGAAATATCAATAATAGTGATACCCCATGTGGAATAAAAACCAAATTATAACATTTAGCATTAATTTTCCTTTCAATTGTAATATTTCATATAAATTTTATATCATGAATAAGTGCATTATGATAGTTAAATGTATACACAACAACAGGGCAAATAATTGGAATGATATCTTCGTATCTTTCTTTATAGTATCTGTTATTCTGAATCCTAAAATATGCCTTACCTACATGTGTGCTATAATCTATGACATGATTATAGTGTACAATATGACATATAAAAAACATCGCATAATTTCCATATGATTTTGGGCATGCCTCCACTAATTTTTGTAGTGAAAATGGTGATATTCAAGGATGAAATTTATTTTTACATAGATATAATGTTGTTTTTACAATAGTTATATTATAGAAAGATATATAATGTTTTTCTTATAAATATATGTCCTAAATATATAATTTTTTTCATTATTAATTTTTGACATGCTTGATATATATATACATATTATGATAAATCCATATATGTTATCTTCTAAAAAATATATTTTCCTATATGAATTTATAAAAAAGTTATTTTAATAAAAATTCCATAAATAAATTACATTCTGAAAAGAGATATTTTTTTAATACAATAAAATACTTTTATTTAATAATATTAATCCTCTTGTGTAAATTGTATTTTTTTTGAAAAATGAAAAATTCCAAACAAAATATTATCATTAAAAATAGTTTTATATTTAACAATAAAATGAAAAAAATTGATTCCATCCCTTAAAACAAAAAAAATGGCACCGTCCAAAAAAATATTACAGATTCTTAATCAAATCCAATTAAATCCCAACAGAATTGATAATTAAAACTATATAATAGATTTTAGAAATTAGTGACTAGAAATATGATTCAACAATTATTTCCTCAACTCTTGAGTTTTTTTGAACTCCAATACTAAGTAAACAATACAATATTCTATAATAAGTGGATCCCATTTAGAAATAAATGATTTATGTATTAAAGATACAACCTCTCCAAATAAATCACTGCGGTAAATTAGAAAACTACCTTATAACTATATAACATTAAAAAATTAGTATTTATCAAAATAAAATCATTTAGATGTAGTTTCTATTACCCACTAACATTCTCCTCTCATCCCACTCAACCCGGATTAAATCATTTCTTCTATCGTTAAAAACACATAATTGTGTAAAGGGTTGTGGAATCCAAATATCATTTGAAAATAATTAGTGGTTAAAATAGAATTAATTACCTATGATCTAGATAAACATGTACACAATCATTTCATAGAAAATTATATATAAAAATTTCTACTATATTACTATAAAAAAATTTGGAGTACTAAATACCTGATTCAAGTTCAAGTTGATCACCCTTCCCTTTATATCAACTAATTATTTAACACTAATACATCGGGAAACTAAATTTATAATATATTTTGGAAATGTCCTTGAATAAGGGATACCGAAATTCAAAAACAAAATGTTAGTTAAAAATAAAATAATTTTTGGAAAGATATCCCTACACAACAACCACTAAAAATGATATTCCCTTAAAAGGAGATCATTTTTTGAAATTATACTTCCAAATATTGTTATATTCATAGATATTTATATTAATCACCATATTATTACTATAATTGACAATGAAATATACATTAATTGTGTAGCTATGGAACATTGTATCATCTAATGGATGCTTATAATATTAATTACAAGAATAATATTTGTTTCACTATAGTTAACATTCATTTCACTAAAAACCATATTGATAAACCATAATTTAGAATCTATTTCAGAAATACATCACTCTTATCCGATGGGATGTGAGCATATTCACTAACAACCAAATATAAATCTAGATATAAGAAAAGAGATATTATTATTTAATTGAAAAAATTCACTGAAAAACTGTGGGGTTTCATTACAATTGGAATTTCATGACTAACATATTTCGCAAGTATTTAATAAAAATAATATTATAACAAATAGAAATTAATAGTTATAATTTCTATTAAAATAACCATTCATGAAAAAAGTGTCATTGGATAAAACATACCTAATTAATGATTCCATCAATATCAATGATATAAATAGGTAACATAAATACCGTTCTTTACAATAAATAAACTTTTCATTACTTTTTTTTTGAAAATACATGTATTAATAATGATCTATATTGTTAACATTAATAAAATATTATAAAATTATTCATTAATTATAATAGTTAAATTATTTATGATGTTTTTCATTGTTAAAATTTCATCATAATAAAAAATAAAATAAAAATAAAAGTTAATAGAAATGAAAAATACATAAAATGAAAAATATTCTTATACATTTTATGAATATTATAAATATTTAATACATAATTACATTTCAATTAAACTATTAATATATACAAATAATCATTCTTGCTGAAGATGTGTAAGGGGATTGTTATTAGGGTGATTACAATAATGAAAATATAAATCAAAAGGTCAAGGGAGCTCCATCATTAGACCATGTGAAAAGAAACACATCAGCTAAGAAAACTTATTATTTTACAACTATTCTTACTTCAATTTTTCAGTCTATATAACCACTCTATTAATCATTTTTATGACAAAAATTATCTTTTATTATGATATAAAACTCTAAACAATGTGGTCATGATTGAAAGGTCCCAACCCTAAACAATTTTTAAATTTAATATTTTGGAATGAATTTATTTCCATAAATTATTTATGAACTTTTAGGTTTAGATTTTAAGAGAATTTTTTAATCACTCTTTTAAAATAAAATATTAGATATCATAGTGGACACTTCAACTCATTATAAATTTGGACATAATATTACACTTTTAAGATATAATTTTTTTCTTTTCATAACATATCTTACCAATTTTCATCTTGACAACATAATTTTCAAAACACATGCTTAAAACCCACTGAAAAACATTTAAAAATATGGTATGATCCCTAAAAAATAAGTAATGTACATATAATAATAAATAAAGAAACCTGTTAGTTTATTAATATAGATTATAAAAATTTTATTTTTTATAATAAAAATTGAGATGAAAACAAATAGTTTCCCACCCAAAAAATCAATGTCAATTCACAAATGTTTTAATAGAATTTTTTTAGAATACTTAAATTAAAAAATAAAACTCATAAAGTTTCTTTACAACCATTCAAAACTAATAAAAAAATTTAAAAAAATTTATACTTTTCAACCTTAGGAAATTACATTAACATTTACTTAAATATAAGATAATTATCTTACCTAGTGAAATCATAATACTTTTATTAAATCCCATATAAATCATAGATAAATCAGATAGGTAACGTGGAAAATTATTTTCATATCACAATTATTGCCACTCTTTTAAATGGAATAATCTACCCATAAATTCCAATAATCTCTTTTAAGACTTAATACCTATTAAATCTACCTCTTTACCAAAATTATTGGAGTGAAATATATTGGTCAACCATCATCATAAATAATTCTCAAGAACCATAACATAATTTTAACACATGAAATCATACATTTCCATTATCAAAATCATTTTTTCTATTCACCCATTAGAAAAACATTTCAGGGTATCAAAATATATATTTCATTTAAAAACATTTTTGGGAACAGCTACAACTAAGGTAAAAAATATTTTTATTTTTTTAAAAAATATAAATCTTTTAAATGATTATGAATAGTAAATAATGGCTATAATGGTGTAAAATCCATTTAAAAATCCATTTTTAATAATTGAACATTCATTTTTTCATTTCTTCAAAATATTTTATATAAAACCCGTATAATAAATCATTTTGAAAAATATTGAAAAAAGTCATATGAGGTAGAAAATGTACTTTATATTTTATTTATTTCCAAATAAAATTTTGAAAATATAACTTCAAGAATATGAAAATGAAATAAATTTATATAAAAAATAAAATTTTAAAATATTTAAAATGATGTTTTTAAGATAATGTGTCCCTTATGTCGAGTCCAACATGTCATGAACATTCTTTATCTTCCTGAAAAATAAAGTTATATTAGTTTTTTACTTTCATATGAACCTTTTTCATGGTAATTCAATTATAATTATCTCTTTTATCTCATTTATGACAATTTTTTATGTAGTTATTTCATACGTTTAGTTTACATCAAATGTTTTGAGGACGTATGGTTCAAAATCCAAAAATAGCTTCTATAGGTTGACCATGGTCAAAGGGGTCATTAGTAAATCATATCTAGAATCTTAATCATGACATTATTATTTCTTATTATACAATGAATAAAATTTTATAAATATACATGAAATATTTACATGAAAAGGAAATCACATCACTTCATTGAGGTGGTAGTCTACACGTACAGAAAAAAATGTTATCATTTTTCAATGGTTGGAAATGTAAGAAATAGATGATATATTAGATATAAATAATGATTTTTATTTCATTAATATCATATATTTAAATAAAATAAATAATAATAATAATTATTATTAAGGGGTGTCTTTGAAAAGTGGAACACATTGCTTCACGGAGGTGGTAATCAACATGTATGGACAAGCATTGTTTTTATGTCTAAAAGGATGGAAAGGGTGATGAACAAGGGTTATAACATAATCATAACATAATTTAAGTATATGTGATATTATTATTTTATTATTTAATCATGGTTAAATAATATTTGAATAAGGTGGAAGAATAAATATTCTTAAAATAAATAGGTTAGGACTTATACCTTCTTATCATATAACTTATTTTACCCGAATGGCCCGAAGGCCTTATTTTATATTTTATTAAGGATAATCCCCCTTTTAATGGTTGAAGGGGAAACCGTACATGGCCTATAGGCCCAAGGCATAAGGCTCGACATGACCCTCAATACATGACCAAAAGGCCCAGAGGCATAATATGCCCATTACATGACCCGAAGGCCTAGCCCACTCGAACTGCCCCTCCCCAGCTTTTGCATCATTGATCGACTTAGCTACCCACCTCTCATTGCTGATCGGCTAGCATTGCCCCGTGCAAAGATGCACGGTTCCTGGTCCCGATGGCGGTTTTCATACCCTCTTATTCTGACAATACAGTGAGCTCTGCGTCTGGTGACTGCTACTGTTGCTCTGATCCTCTTCTAGGGCCTCCTATGTGTAACTAGGCAACTCCATGGCCTTTGTGGCCTGAAGGCCCTAAGGCCTGAAGCCCTTTTTGATGACCTGAAGGCCCTGTGAGACCCATAGGCCCAAATCGGGTGAATAGTTCTGGATGCTGTAGTACCAAACAATAACTACTACAATACCTACTATAGTACCTACTACAGTTCCTGCTACAGTACCTGCTACAGTACTACTATAGTACCCAGAAATCGCCTCCACCTGGTTTTGAACTTGGGTCTCTTGGATGCCAACCAGGAGCCCTTACCACTCGGGTATGGGCTCATTGGCTCTCATATAAGCTATTTAGTTTACACATTAATCATTTTGGCTTGTCCTTTTAGTGATATCAAAACTTCTAATACATATAGAGGGATTATTGGGAGAGAATTGGTATGCAATTTTCTATACTATAGTGCTCAAAAATTGTGATTAAGGGAGGATAGGGGGTTCCCATTTATAATTGAGGGGAAGGACACCGTTGAAATTATATATGAGATTCAATAATATATATATATATATATATTATAATATTGTGAAGTGGAATTGAGGATTCAAAAATTCAAAGACAATTTGTGATAGGGTTGATATAAATTCAACCAATCAAATTTAGACAAGTGTTGGATACATATTATGGGTATCTATTAGTTAAACAACATTAAACTCAATTTATCCATAATCACGATAACATAAATTTTTTACAATGATAACATTATTATATGAATAAAAAAAGAGGGAAATTCGAACTAAAATTTTAATGATAATTAAAAATATGGAATCCTTTTTATTATGTTTAATTTTTATATGTGGAAGAAATAAATTCTAATATAAGAACATTAACCAATAGAAATAATTTTTAGGAAATTATCAAATTGAATATTAAAACAAAATTTACTTTGAAATCAAGTAATAAATTGGTTTAAATTATTTTTTACTCATATAATAAAAATAAAGTTTTAATAAATTTTTGTTAATCCAAAAATGAATTCAATCTTCATAACATTCCATTAAATGAAAAGACCCAAAAATAGTTTTTTAATTTTAATGAAATATAACATGTTTTCTCAAAAGAAAATATTGGGTACCCAAATTGAAAATAATGTTTTAAAATAAAATATATAGCTCATTAAACATATATTTTGTGTAAAAATGTTCATCTAATGGGATAAAATAAAATTTTGGAGATATTTTAATTCTTTACCCAATAGTTTTAACCCAGTTTAACCAATTTTACCCTTAGTGAGGTGATACGTTTTACTATAGTTAATATTCATAATGCCTAAAAATAAAAAGGGTCTTATTTACCATATTTAAAAATACTAATTACAAATATTCAATCCATTTTCATTATTCAATTTTTATATTTGGAAGAAATCAATATTAAAAGAAAACACATAACACAGTTAAATATAATTTTTTAAAGTGAAATTTGAAGTCCAAAAAGACTATACTTTAAAATCATGAGTAATACCGATTATTATGTAATTAATTATATTATATCTAAATAAATTAGATTTATTTTTAATTAAGATAAAATTCAAAAAATAATATATTTTTTAAAGAAAATAAAAAATATGTTTAAAAAATCAATATTTTTCTCCATTTACTGAAAAAACAATCATTTCATCAAAATACCAAAATTTCACCCGATGATAATTTTATATAATGATATAAATAATAAATTAAAATTTTTAACCACAAAATTATAAATTAGAGATATTAATATTTTAAATAAAATTACATAATATAGGAAATAAATTTAGTTAAAAAACCATATTTTATTAAAGATTTAATTAAAATTATTTAAATTAATATAAATCTAAAAAATATTAATAAAAAATATTAATAAGGAATGAAATTGATTTAATATTATCATTACATGGGTTTTCATATTCTTCCCTACTTTCGAATATTACTTCGGTAAAATTTTATTCATTACTTAAATAAGTGGAGATATTTTTCCTTTATAAAATTTTTAGATTCCCATGTTGCTTCTTCCATCATAATATTTTCCCCCAAAACATTAATATAGTAAATCAATTTATTAAAAAACACATTATCACTATAGTCAATAATATATTTCTTCCATTACTTATAATAATGGATTTCTTCTAACTGAACTACATTAGGGATAAAAACATATGATGCATCCAACACATTTTTTCTTAATAATAAAATAATAAAGACATATTGTACATAGGATAAACAAGGAGAAAATTACTATAAGTAGTAAATTGATCTAATATTCTCTATAATTTCATTTTCCATTGAAAAATGGAATCAAAACCCCCATTTTACAAAAAAAAAACATAACACTCTTCCATGGAGATACTTTAACGAAAACATGACCACCTACCTTAAAAGAATAATCTTTCCTCTAGTTATATAAATAAATTATCTTCCTGATATGATCCATTTTTATATGTTACTAATTCATGTGAAACCTCTCAATTTTTTATTCAACTAATTTTAGTCCCAACACGTGAAATCTAGGGTTATTACATCGGGTTGAAAACCAATCCCTTTTTGACTTTTTGAATTGGTGGGTATGCCAGTTTTTTGATCATGGGAACCTAATTATGAGTTTTTTTCAACCAAATATCATTTTTTGGGATAGGTTTAGAGGCTTGTAAATTTACTTTAGAGTTTCTATGGGTTTAGGGTGCATCGGAGGACAAAAGGCATGTTTTAGAGGTTTCATATCAAGTAGTATAGTTTGGGTAAACCGTGGGGACTCTTCTAGATAACCGTGCATCCAAATTTTTAACTACCACATGGTTTGAAAAACAATGTGGGTTGGGGAAAATAGACATGTGATAGTTATTTATTTTTAATAGACAGATACGACAGGGTTTTCCCATGGTTGGGAAAACTGTGTTATAAGCCACCCAAGTAGTGACACTTCAGCAATACTCATGAACTTTAGCCTACACAGTTTCCACATAGTTAGGGAAACTATGTGAGATAACCATCTAGCCTTAAACAATTTGTGAAAATTCAGTTTTCCCCTTTCTTACTTTTAAATTTTTCTTTCTTTCTTCCCTCCTTCTTCCTTTGTGGGTCGCACAGTAGCAAAGGAGGAGCTCATCCTCCTATAAACCTAGGGATTGCCCTATCTACCTTGTTTGATCTCCAATTCATCTGCTATTAGGTTCATTTGACATTTCTTCGTAATTCTCTCCTCACCTAGGTTTATTTTCACCTTTCTTATCACCTCATAATAAGAAAAATAATTTAGAGTGATTTCACCCTACTTTCATGGTGTTCGATAGAAACATTAATTTTTTAAAAATAACTTCATGTTATAGGTTAATATTGAACGTCCCTATCTCTATGACTCCAAGGTAGGTAGTGCATACCTTTATTCATATTTTCGTAGTCCTTTTGGGGGTTCATATTTAACATGTTGTTGGGTAGATGAGAAAGAACTTAATTATTAATGTTAAATTGATTGTATGAAATTATGTTAAGCTTTAATTATTTCCTTATAAAATTGTATGTGTGCGAGTCTAGTTTAGAGGTCATCGATCAGATTTGGTGGAAAATTATGGTGTGTTAGCTTAATTAATATTTTTGGTGTTTCACTTAGAGTTGTTTCATTTATATTATGAAATTAAATTAAATTAAATTAAATTGATTAGTTTAAAATGAATTTATTAATTTAAATTATAGTGATATATATATATATATATATTATCTCTTTTGATATGTTTTTATGATCCCTTAGATAGTGAAGGGATTGGCCTCAAGAATTTGGGGTGGCATAGACATCGGGATTGAGGGGACATGGTCGTCTGGTTGTGCGTGGCTGAGAATTTTGAGAGATCTTGATCATAATATTTGGTGTAGTAGACACTAGTTTGAGGTGTAAAGGCTGTCAAGTAGAGGTCAAGGATATGATATTGGATCGCAAGGCCATCAGTTTTGAGAGATATGGTCACATGGCATGAGTTTCCAGTTTTATGTGGTTTAAGTATTATTTTGTTGAATTCCTCACACCCGTGATAGAAAACTCACCCTTTGGAGTCATGTGCTCATAGGTTGACTTAGTGGTGATGTGTTTTGGACTAATCATGTAAGTTGTGGTCCCTGATAGCATGGATTAGGTAATTTGGGTTGGTGGTTCTTTTCGTAGAAATCCATGGTAAAGCTGGTGAGTCTTCAGATGATAGAATTCAGGCTATAAGTTGGGGTCCAAGGCTCCCAAATATTGAGGTCATCAGGCCTCGAATATTTTAAAGGATGGATATATTTGTTCCTTAAAAAATTGTGATATGATCTGACAATGAATTTTACATTGAGGAAAAATTTCATTGTGCATCCAGGTGTTCAGATTACAGACAACATGTGATTTTGAATATGGGTATAAGGGACTAGAGTTCGAGATACTGGTTCATGCCTTCTGGATGTCAGTGACATGATTTAGGCCATGAGGTGTTTGTTGGAATGAGGTACATGGTTACTCACATGGATATGGAACACAAGGATTCACATGGGGTATTTGAAATTAGGTGATACATTGGTCCATGAGCCAAGGGTCCTCTGCTTTATATATATTTTGGAATTGGCTGAGGCTTGTAATATATTCCTGGTGGTTGTTGAGTACTAGGGAATATTTGTTTTAATGAAATTGTATTGTGATTTTTTATTTATTCGTCATAGTTCAAACATTCATACAAACTTATGTTGTGTATAATAATATGGGTGTTATCCTACTAAAATCATTGTCACACCCAACATGGGCCCTTTGGGATGCATGTAGTGTTTATGATTTTATGTTCAGGTAATGGTTCGACCTTAGGAGCTATATCATAGTGGCTATTTAGAATGGGATATTGGGAATGGAACTTGTGGTCCTTCCTTAGTTGGAGTTTCTATTTTAATTTTATTTCTTTATATCATCTATATTATATGAATGTATATATTGTGGTCAAACATTGGAAAATCCTTCTATATATTCTATTTTATGACCCATTCTGAATGCATATTTATTGTGTTTCCTCCTTTGGAGGGTTAGGTCTGAGTCTACTGAGTGTTTTATTCCACTGTACGTTATATATATATATAAATAAAGGCTATTATTATATTATATCTCAAGGCTATATCCTCCCCACTTTTCCCTTATTATACCCTCACTGCTAGTCAGTATTCTTTTGCGTTTGAGGAAGTGTGCCTACTGCTAGTAAAACTTAGTCTGATATCACGATTTGGGTGGATAATCTGGTCGAAGACACTACAAGTGGTATCAAAGAAGTTTTTTACTAGGATTTAATAGCAGTGTATGTCTGGATACCATAGATACCAGGATTGACTTTTATTTTATACTAGTCTTACTATTTGAGTTATTGTATATTGGATATTATAATGTTGTCAAAAGTGGGTTTACGGCTCATATTTTGGTGCCATTGACTCTATACTTGAGGGATAAACCAAGTTACCAGGGGTGGGAAATGATGTTCCATTTTTCTTAGTTTACGACTTATATGATTTCCACCTCAAGTGGTATTATTTAATTGTTTTGTTATATGTTATGATATGTGACCTTGGCTTATTTAGGAAAGGAGTTGAGTGTTTATGATTTGATAGGTAAAGTAGGATGTTTCATTATGTATCATCATGAACCAATGAAAATTTAATGTAAAATGTGATGTGATATATATGTACCTGTATGACTGTAATATAAATTGTTTTTGATATGTGATATGGGCCTGGATCTTATAAGAGAATGGAGGTTCTATGAGACGGGGTGATTTTTATCACCAGGGTTGGTCAATGTGGTCATTAGTTTGAGAAAACTTAGTTCGTATAGAGAGGCATGGCCCATGGAATATATGATACATGGAACAACTGATAGAGGGTAAGGAGTCTATGATGAAGTGATTCCATATGTAATGGTTATGATAGGAAAGGGTAAGGGTAGTGAGTATTCAATTCATGTGACCGCTTTCCCTATATAAGTTATATATATATATATATGATATATGGGTTTTCTAACCATGTTGATGATATTTAGTGGGTTCCTCCTAGATGAATCAGATAGAGCATCAGGCTAGAGATAGTTCAATGCCACCAGAGCATGAGAATTTTGAGACCCTAGGGGCCAGGAAGAGCTGGTATAGGCTCAAGTACAAGATCAAGGAATAGATCAATAACTAGTTCCATTGTAGGTAGGTTATCCACTAGACAAGAAACGTTTTGGGCTATGGCTGGATGGGTAACTCTGAGAAAGCTTGGTATGTGTTATCAATGGTAATGATAGGGGATCTTAGGGAGTAGAGCCATCGATGGTGTATTTGACTTCGGAGTTCTAGTCATAGAACCCATTTCTATTTCAGGGTGAGGGCATACCAAAGGTTGTTGGGAAGGGGATCGAGGCTATGTAGAGTATTTTCAAGCAGTTAGAGATCCCTTGAAAGCATAGGGTGAAACTGGAATTTTGTATTCTCATAGGAATAGAAAATCGATGGTGGGACATCAAGGTGTAGGTTGGAAGAAATGAGGGACTAACCTAGAAGGTTGTTGATTCTATGTTATTCGAGAAATTTTTTTCGGACGAACTGGGAGTGAAAGGGGACAAGGAGTTCTTGAGCCTTCAAGAGGATGACATGTACATCATGGACTATGCAGCGACATTTACTGAATTGTGTCACTTTTCACCCGACATGGAGAGCGTTGACACCTCAAGGGTGAGGCACTTTTATTATGGTTTATGGAAGACCATTCAGGATTAGTTAAACATATTTAGGTTGGTATCCTTCTTAGAGGTAGTAAACCAGATGTTCATAGCCAAGGGAAATTTAACCTATAGGTCTTACTCAAGTCAGGTAGTGGATTTGGATGATTTATGGGTGAGACTTAAGATATTAGGGAAAAAAATTTGGATGATTTCTAAGAGGCCAGTCTGGATAAGAACACAGATTGACCACTTTAGAGTGGTCCCTTTGATTGTTTTATTTCAGTGTGGGTAGTTAGGACCTCTTTGAAATTAATGTGAGTTTCCTCCAAAGAAGTTTCTAATACGAGGTAAGTTTGATTATATTGATAGGTTTTGTAGGAATTATTATTGGATAACCAATCGTTAAGGATTCGGGTAGACTCAGGGCTATGAAAGTTTTCTAGGAGAGACACCGGGTGAGGGTTTTCAATCATAATCTTCACGTGGTGGTTGTGGTAGATACATTGAGATCCATCAGTGGGGTTAGTGTTTAGTGGTTAGTGAAACACCACAAGGATTTCAGTCTTCAGGTAGTCAAGATTTATGCCAGGTACATGCCGTGGAGCTTCCAAGGTCTGAGTAGGCTACTGAGCCAATGACGGTTAGAGGTACTCAGTGGGGAAACCATTAATTTTTTATTTGGAATTTCTCTTTTAGGCATGTTATTTTTTGGGTTCACATGGTGCATAGGTTATATTTAAAAAATAACTGAATTATATTTAGTATGTAGGAATAATATCAAAAGAATTATATATGCATGATGTGTGAGGAAACATTATCTATTTGAGCCCCATAGAGTGTGTGATTATTGAGGTCCTTTGGAATCAAGTAATCAAAGAGATATAGGTCACTTAAAGTGATTGGGCATATGGGCATCGTTAAATATGAGTCTTGATTCAGGTGTGAGGAACTAGGACTAAATTGAGCATCTATTGAGATGCAGGACATCGATGGTTTCATGTGTGACATGATCATGAGGTGGGAACCAATGCGGTGCAGTATCCTAATGAGTGTTAGAAATGACACAAGATCACCTGATGAAGTACATGAGTGAAGATGTGTCACATGTGGAATTTTGTTTTTGTCAATGTTCAATCGAAAATATTTTTTATTTGAGTTTTGGGTTGGGTTGTGATTGGGGTATGCCACTCCGAGGGTGGGGAGCCCCTTGAGGTTGTTGACCTTTTCCCCTGAGACTGGGGTAGTTGGTGTAAATTATAAAGAGATTATAACATTTAGTTCCATCTTGGTTTAATTTTATATAGCTTGAGGATGATCTATATTCATTTGGGGAGATTATAACATCCAAGGTTTATTGATGTGGTCGAAAACATCTCCCTTTTGAATTTTAAAATATGTGGGTATGCCAATTTATTTTTCAATCATTGGAACCTAATTCCAAGCTTTCCATCAACCCAATATAACGTTTTTGGATGGGTTTAGAGTACTGGAGAGTGATTTGGGTGATTAGATGGGTTTTAGGTGCGTTGGATGTCTAAAGGACTATTTGAGTGTTTGTAGGTCAAGGCACACAGTTTGGGTAAACCACGAGGCCTCTTCGATGTCACCATGTAGAGTGATTTTTAACTTCCCCAAGGGTTGAAAAAACTTATGGATGGGGTGAAAATCCATTAAAAATCTCTAAAATTTCTAGAATAGAGCTACCATAAGGTTTTATAATCATTTAAAAAACCGTACAACTAGTTGCATGGGTAGTGCCACTTAGGTAGTACCTATGCACTATAGCCCGCAGAGTTGTCAAACTGTTAGGAAAACCGTGCGAACATAAAATTTTATGAAATGTTTTTTCCCCTTTTTATTTTTATTATTTTATTATTTTATTACTTCCTTCTTCCTTCATGTGTCACACAAAAAAAGTAGGATCTCCTCATCCTCTCCTCGTAGGTATTTATCTACCTCCCTCGATTGAGCTCTCATTAATCCGTCGTTGGGTGCATTGGTTCCGTCTCAATAAGTATATCCTCACCCATTATTTTTTTATTCTTTTATATCACCTCACAGACCAATAAACCCATTCGAGTGGTTTTACCCTATTTTAGGGTGTTCAATAGAAATGATGGTTTCTTCTACATTGCTTCATGTTAGAGGCTAATACTAGACATGCCTACATATAAAACTCAAAGGTTGGTGTTTCATACATTTTGTTATGTTTTAACAGTCTTTTTGGGGGTAAAAATTTTAGAATGAAATTGGTTAGATTGCAAAGATCCTAATTATTTCTGTTAAATTGATCGTATGACCTTATGGGATGCATTTGGGCATGCCCTAGCCAAATGTAAGAATGAAAGGATCAGTTAGAGTTCGTCGAACACCTTGGGGGATAAGAAGGGTGTTTTTTGTTTAATTAATTTTGTTTGTTTGTTTAAGTTGAGTTGTTTCTTTTAAAGTGAGCTATTGAATTCAATTAAATTGAATTTATTTATTTTATATTGAATTGTTTCATTTAAATTAAATTGAAATATATATATTTTATTATTTATGATATGTTGATGTGATCCATTGGATCTTGATGAGCTCAACCTGATGAATTTATGGTGAAATATACATCACAATTTAAATGATTTGGTCATCTAGTTGGGATTATATGGGTCTTTTTAGTGATGTTGATCATAGGATTGGGCACAGGGGATGTCGGTTTGAGGTAGATGTGCCGTCTGATTGAGGGTGGAGCTATGATATTGGATTTAAATTCCATCAATTTTGAGCGACATGGTCACAAGGGCATTAGAGGATGGTGGGATGTGGCTTATGTATTATTTTGATGAATGCCTCTCACCTGTGATGGACAAAGTGTTGTTTAAATTCATGTGAACAAAGGTTGAATTAGGGATGTGGTGGTTTTAACCAATCGTGTGGGTAGAGGCCCCCAATATTGCCACTTAGGTAATTTAGTTTGGGGGTGTTTGCTCAATAAATCCATGAGGAATGTGAGGAGTCTTCATATGATAGCATTGAGGTTATCAGTTGGGGGAAACAACTTATCGTATTGAGGCTGTTGGGTATAGACTATTTTGGGAGGACAAAGATCATCATTCCTTGAGATGTAGTTTAATGATCCATAGGCGACTTTTAATTTGATGTTAGATATCATTGTTCCTATTGGAATCGATCTTCAAGAAGATAAGTGATTTTGAGAAGGGGTCTTAGGGACCAAGTTTCTAGATACTTGGGAATGCCTCCGATATGTCAGTGACTTAATTTTGGACAAAGTGCGTCAGTTGGAATGAGGTGTCAGTTTACTTACTTGGAGGTGGAAACTGAGGGTTCACCTTTGCTATTTGACATTAGGGGATAACTTGTTCCCTAGAACAAGGGTCCTCTCCTCTATATATATTCTGTAATTGGATGAGTCTCATGATAGCTTCCTGGTGGTTTTTTAGCACTAAGGAAACTTTTTTTAATTAAATTTTATTGTGCCACATTATGTAGTCCTTATAGTTCATACCTTGTTAATCACTTATATAGGGTATGAAAACTTGGGTGGTATCCTACTATGACTCATTCTCACACCCTATATAGTCCCTTCAGGTTGTGTGTAGACATTATGATTATATGTTCATGTAAAGGGTCATCCTCATGTAATGAATGATAGGGCTATTTGGCATGGGATGTTGGCATGGGGCCTTGAGGTCTTGCCTCTGTTGAAGTTTCTGTTTTCATTTTCTATCTTTATATCATCATTATAATATGTATGTAGCTACTTTAGATAGCCATTGTTAACCCCTTATAGATATTCTATTATATGACCCGTTGTGAATTCAAATTTTTTGGTAGCTGTAAGTGGTATGTTGTCCTGTTTTTTTATTCTTCTAGTATTTATTATTATTATTCTTCTATTAATTGATATTAATTGTGCTTTTTCCATTTCCAGGTCTTGGTTGAGTCTACTAAGTCTTTCATTTCACTACATGTTATATAAATATTAACACGTAACATTATTATATTATCCCTAAAGGCTATAACCTCTCAACTTTTTCCTCTTTACACCCTCACTACTAGTCGGTAGCCTTTGGTGTTTGGGGAGTTTCACCTAAGGCCAATGGAACCCAGCCTGATAGCACTGTTTGGGTGGTTAATTGGGTTAGGTGTGATACAAAAAGCTTTCTTTCACCTACTCCATCCTAACATGTTGTATTCTATTACTACGTTCTATATAATTCCAAAAATCATTCTATCTGTATGCTGGAATGAAAACTTTTATTATAAGAATGCTCATCCAAAGTCATATGTTGATCCTAAATTCCTTGATAATTTATTAAACAAGCTCAAATAATTTTAAAAGAATTATTAATTTTCCACTATGACTGTTCATTAGGTTGAGGATGAAAATGATGTACTAAAACTTAATTGAATAATCTATGACATTGTAATTCCATTCTATAAATTATAGGTGAATATGGGATCATAATTAGATATAATTTATAAAGGAATTCCAGTTAATATAATTATATATTTAACATAAAGTCATGAAAGTTTATCCAAATATACATTATCTTGAATGTGAATAAAATGAGTATATTTAGTTAATGGATAAACAATTACCTAGATAAAATTATTACCTCAATATGTATTTGGTAATCACACCATAAAATATATGGATATATTCTATGATTTATATTCTAGAACTAAAAAATATGAAAATCTCATTTGGTAATTTTAATTTCTATTTAACCTATTGAAAAACCAAACAATTCATTGCAAAATCAACAATATATTTCATCATTCCATTACACAAGAAATACTCTGGAAGGTCCATATAGATCTTAGTAGTACTAGGATTAATCAAATGGAGAGATATAAGCCTCAATCAATAATTATTTCTTCAACTTGGGGTCACATGAAGCATATAACCTTTTTATGAATCTCAAAAAACATTCCTTTTCAATATTTAATTTTGTAAAATTACATATCTTAACCAATTCTACCATTCCCTATAACTCACATTCTTCATTTTCAACTTCTATAATTCTATCTGACAAAGATGATTGTACTTAAACATGAATGGAAACAGATGGATTACTTACATGAATAATTTATAAGAAAACATTTTTCAAATCATTAACCAAAGGGTAATATTCCAAATGTAAGATTTTTAATGTAGCATTGTCTTTCTGACTTGAAGTAACAAATTATATTTTTTCATTATCTAGTTGGTAATGAATAATGAAGTCATAATCCTTTATCAATTTTAGGTATCTCCTCCATCTCACATTCAACTCATTTTGACTGAAAATTTATATTTAAAACTTTTGTGATCAATATATATTTTAAACATTTCCCCATACAAATGATGTCTAATTTTTTTTCATGAAAACACTATGACCACCAATTTATTGTCATGCATAGGATAATTTTTCTCAAAATTTATAAAATGATGTGTAGAATAAGAAGTTAACTAGGAAATTTTCATTAAAACACAACCCAATCTATGTAGTGAAGTGTAATTTGAGATTTTGAAATTCACCTTTTTTTGGAAGGAAGGGAAAAAATTGGAGTATTAAAAAAATATTTTTTCAATTCTTGGAAACAACCTTTTCATTCCATTTTCCAGATGAACCTAAATAATTTTCTTATTAGGATGGTTCGTGGGATAGATAACCTCACAATGATATCAAAATACCGCCAGTAAGAGTATGTTAATCCAAGAAATATATGATCCCTAGTAAATTCTTTCTCTTTCTTCCATTCATCAACAACTTTAGTTTTATAATAATCAATGTCAATACAATATTTATTTACAATATGTCCTAGGAATGAAATATTTTAAAACCAAAATTCACATTTATTAACTTTTACATATAAATTATTGTATTTCAAGGTTTAAAAAATAATACTTAGATGTTATTCAGAATACTCATAAATTCTATATTATACCAAAATAGAATAAATAAACACAGCCACAAATTTATCCAATTATTAATGGAAAAATCTATTCATAAGATCCATTAATATATACAGAGAATTTTTGAACCCAAAGGGAATAAACACAAACTCATAATTCCCATAACCAGTATAATAATCTTTCATAGGGACGAAATCCTCATTCACATTCAATATATACTACCAGGAACTAAGATAAGCATTTGAAAAAATACAAAAATTCTCATAGGAGATCAATCAAGTCCCTGATGTGAGGTAATATATAATTATTATTGATAGTTATGTTATTAAATGTTTTATAATAAATGAAAAGCCTCATGTAACCATATTTATTTTTAACAAAAAATATATAAAAACCCCATGGTGATGTGCTAGGATGAATGAAGCATTTATTAAGGAATTATCATTGCCACTTTTTCAATTACATAAGTTATACTTGATGCATTTGATAAGGGAAGTTTGAAATTGGCTTAGAATCAAGAACTATATTAAGAGAAGATTCAACTTATTAATAAAGTATAATACTAGGAAACTCATCAATAAAAACATAAAGATATTATTTGAAAACGAGAACATCATTAATCTTAAGAGATCCCTTATTTTGAATAATATGATCAAGATAAATTTCATTTCGATATTTTAATAGTTTCTCAACATCTTGATGTGTTATCAAAGCTATGAATTCAATATTATATTTAAAATAGAACTCATTCCATAAAATAAATTCTTTGGATATATAATCATCATTTCATGATAAACTAAAATCCAATCCACACCAATATTGACAACAAATTCTACAATGATAAAGACAACATGGTATGTAGAGAAAACCATTTCATAGATGATATCAGAAAGATCTGTGTAAAATATTTTTTGGTTAAAACTACCACCATGTGTTTTTTTCCAAAATAATAGAATTCATTTCATGAGGTGAAATTTCTATTTTAATAGACAATTTAAAATAAATAAAATAATGTGTATAAACAAAATCAAACAAGACATTAACATAACCTAAACAATAAGTAGTGTATATGTTAACAGAACCAAGAAGTAGTGTTTGGCTATTATTGATCCTAATGGACGTTATGAGTAGGATGGAACTATGATTGATGCTTTCCCAACTGTTCTCATCACTGGAAAATGGGGGGACATCTCAAAGAGTGACAAATAAAATCATGGTGCTTTGGTCAATCCTTCCTTGACGTTGTTATGGATAAGAAAAAGAAATCTGGAAATGAGGAACCTCTCCTAGCTAAAAGAAGACCGAGGAAGGATTATTATGATCTTCCAAAGCCGGTGTCAACTTGGTCCTCTGTTAAGAAATCCTCTAGGGAGTTGATATCATTATAGAAACTGAATCTTAGATGTAAGTATGCTAAGGTCCTGAAGCACTACGATAGCTCAAAATGGGAATCAGCTACTACAGAGGAAGTCATATATCATGGATGTGGTGATGGGTATGACTTTTATGACATGTAACTGGGTTTTTAGTATATTGTTCTTATTTAATGTACTTTTCCTTTCCAAATAAATGGTCATAGGCTTTGCCTCTGACTGATCTTTTCTATTCAATGGCCCAAAATATTTTTATTCAGTTTCATATACACATCCACATAATTCACATATCGTTACACTTAAAATAGGTTACCAACTAATTATCAAAATTGGTTTTACCACTACCAAGATCATTTTTTTACAATCATGATCCATATGTGTATAATTACAACATGAGAATCACTTACGAATATTCATAAGACATTAACAAAGTCTATTTTTACTATATATATAATAGAAACTTTATTTTATTAAATATAGATATATTATATGAATCCTTTCCCATTGACCACCACATGGACCACTTTTTCTTCATGCTGTCAAGGAATACATGATGATCATAAAAATAAATTGATACCTTCATAGGAAAAAAATAATTTTTTATAAATTTTATGTTTATGAGAGGCCAATGTTTTTCAAAATGTTGTCTTTAATCCTGAGTAAAACTGATTAATTTTAGTATCATGTTTGTAGATATAATTTTTTTCATACCATACAAAATGGTAGAAGTTTTTTGATCGAAATTTAAGATGAAAAAATAGAAAACAGGGAGGAGAGGGGGTGAATTGGACTTTTTAAAAAGTTATTTAATGAAACATAAAGTCATAGTTAATAATAATTAGTGTGGAGAAAAATAAAATAATATGAAAACAAAATATTTATATAGGGGATCAGATTTAAATGATCCTATACCAATCATAACCCCTATCATAAACTGAGAGAGAAGAAACCCCCAATATCTAATATAATGGAATCTTACATTAAATTTTTCCACATGGATTCAAAAAATGATTAGAGAGACTTTTTTCCCATGGAGGATCAAACCAAATAGTCCTACATTTTTATCTTCTAGAAAAAAAACCAAATAGTTTTCTTTTTTTCCTTATGTCACATCCTAAACGGATAACATTTATTTGGGATTCGAAACTCACAATACTACCATTTAATGGGTAGTATAATCTATTAAAATTACTCACACAGAAGAAGAATAAGAATAAATAGAACCACAAAACCATATGTATAGTTCTAGTATTTGAGTGTCGAGGTAATAGTGAAATATCTAATAGTAAAGGATCAAATGATTTTTATTTAGAATGGGAAAAGTAGTTGGTCACCAGAAAAGTGCAGTTCCTATGCAGTTAAAGCAATCCTCGACCTCTATCTATTATATTGGTTTTGTCAACACTAAAAATATAGTGTTTATTTTTGTTTGGAAAATTTAAAATCTGAATACCAATTCATTTTATTAAAGAAATAATCAATCTTGTAGAATCTATGAACTATATAGAGTTGTTCATACTCATTTCCCATATGATATTCTCTGTGCCAATCATTTATAAATGAAAACCTGTATTTATGAAAGCTCAAATCAAAATTTTGGAAATTAACACAACTATATAGTGGAACCCATTAGAATGATTAATTTAATAGTAAATAAAAAAAAAAATATCCTTGGAATACTCCATGATACTAATCAATACTTATCCTTTATATTCCAAGTTATTTTAAATTAGATATTTATGTTTCTAGAATTTCAGCATGAGTATAAATATAATTTTATTCCCATGATAATATCATTTAATTATCCATAAAAATTCTATTTTTTTCATTGGTTCTATATAGTTAATACATAATTATAAAATTTAAGAAAACACTAATTATATCTATAATAAACGTGCAACAAAATGAAAAATAAAATATTACGTAAAATAGTTTAGTTTTTCTGGTTCCTGTAGAGATTAAAAGAACATTTTGGGAAAATAAACATAAGGGATTCATATAAGTAATTAAAATGGGTTAATTAGATTGTTGAATCATGTAGGAGAATCACATAGTCAAATCATTTTGTAAAATCACTTAGGTTAATCATGTAGGCGATTCACTTAGGCGTCTTAGGTACATTAATCGACGCTGTTGATTTACATAAGAAATATCACATTAATATTTTATATATACATACAAAATAAATTTAGGAAATATTTTTCACATAATATAATATCCATGTATCTGTTTCTCACATAATAAAATTAATAATGTATCCAAAAATCAACTAAGTGGCATTATAAAAACTATAGATAACTTGACTTAAGAAAATTTGACTTTAAAAAGACCTTTAAAATAGCCAAATAATATTTATATAAAATTGAAATATATGTAAATAATTTCATTAAATTTATATATAATCCATAATAACTATAATTGGACTTCCATAGATCATGTTATCATAAAACTATAGTGGAAAATTAGTTTTAGAATACTGCACATTCCATAAAAAAACGTGGAGTAACTTATAACCTAATTTATGACATGATAATGATCTATTGGGAGTTTCATGTATTAAAATTACACTTATATAATTATTTTATCTTTATATATCAATAAAATTAAATTAATTTTTAGTTTTTTATGCCATGTGATGTGAAAAATACTAAAGGTACGTGATTTAAAAAAATTGGCTATGTGGTGAATAGTAAAATGGAAATGTGGGACAATCAACTAGATGAATTAGCTATTTGAAACAATTGGATATAAGAATTGGCTATATGGGAATAACAAAAAACACATAAAAATGAAATTATGAGGTCTTATATGACTTATTTTTCTAGAAAATACTATAAGAAAATTATAGAACATTTTATGACTAATCAAAACATGAAATTTTAAAGATATTTTAAGAAAATAAATGCTATGATAAAATGAAATTTATACATAATTTATTGAAAATAATTATAAAATGTATCATGACTATAATATATATATATATATATATAAATTCAATTAT
This sequence comes from Viscum album, assembly GCA_963277665.1. Classification (NCBI taxonomy): domain Eukaryota; kingdom Viridiplantae; phylum Streptophyta; class Magnoliopsida; order Santalales; family Viscaceae; genus Viscum; species Viscum album. The sequence goes on from OY728146.1 coordinate 141,580,123, forward strand.
CAAAACATAAAGGGATTCATGGAGCCACTCAACATTCTCCTCCTTTTTGATAATTAAAAAATCTAGTATAATTTCAAAACATGTCCCCCATTTTGAAAAATAAAAAAGATAATGATTCAATAATTAGATTATCCTCTCTTTGAAATGATAAAGTTTCTGCCTCCCATTATTTAACATATTATATTTCATAATAATATATTTAAATATTTTTTTAAAACATGTATATTTAAAAGCATATGTCAAGGATCCACTTTAAAACTAGAATAAATTTAGAAGATATCTATTAAAAATAACAAGAAACCCTTTATAAACTATAGTTTTTTCCAACATAAAATATTAAACTACAATATAAATTCATATACTATATAGGTAAACGCGTAAAATAATAATATAATAAAAAAATATGTGTAGAAATTAAGAAATAGTAATCTGGAAAACTGATTCTATATTTCAAAGATCTGAATATTTCAGCATATAAACACATGAAAAGTCTCCATAAATTCATGAAATATAAATTTATATTAAAATATATTTCATACCAACTTTAAACATTATTTTATCACACTTATTAAATTATAAGAGCTTAATAAAGATACAATCTAGATAATTTTCTACAGAAATAAATTCTAGAATTATATTTCATTTTTGAACAAGATCTGTAAGAAAGTTAAATTTGACATCAATTTACCTAGTTATAGAGTGTAGTAAAGGTTTATTAGAAATATAAATAGAAGAATTATTTTCTTAGAAAATGACAATATTATTAAAATTTAAACCAATACACAAAATATTCTTCTTAATCCATAAATATTGATCACAACAAGATGAAATGACTATATATTTAGATTCGATAGTTCAATGAGAAATAATATTTTTTTTTCTTTAAATTCCACAAAACTATAGATTTACCAAGTAAATTGAACATACCTAAAATGATCATTATATCTATCTTTCATCCACTAAAATATGAATCAGAATAACCTTACAAATAAATGTTATTTTAAGTAAAGTAATGTAAACCCAGAATCAAATATACTTTAACATATATATAAATCATTTTAACATATTTAATGTGACTTTAATTTGGATAAATTTGATATCTAGAACACATAAAAACTAAAAACATTAAGTCAGGCCTAGAATAAGTTTTATATAATTAACTTCAATTCATTACTGTATTGGTTTCAACATAAATAGATTTTATTGATTTATCTAAATCTAATTTTGAAGAAGTACTCATGGGAATATTTTCACCTTTAGTGGGATCCAAACCAATTTTTTTAACAAAATATTTTTCATAAATAGAATAATTTAGAACAATACCATCATATCTTTGGAAAATTTTTATACCAAGGAAGAATTTTAATCCCCACATCATACTCATATCAAATCCAGTGTCCATAAATTCAAAAAATTCATTCCAAATATTTTCATTTGAATATTGAAATATAATATCATCAACATAAATTTGTATAATAAAAATATCATTATAAAATTCATTAATAAACAATGTAGAATCAATCATTCCCTTCTCAAAATTGTTTTTCAAAAGAAAACTAGTTATACTTTCATACCAAGATCGAGGAGCTCGTTTTAAGCCTTATAAATCTTTAGATTACATAAAAACATGATCAATATTGTTCCCATTTTGAAAACCAGGGGTATTTTAAATATACACTCCAAAAGAAAGATAACCATTTATAAAAGCAGTTTTGATATCCATTTGAGATAATTTGTAACCATACAGAGAAGAATAAGCCAATAATATCCTAATTTCTTATAATCTTGAAACATGTGAAAATGATTCCTTAAAATCAATTCATTCCTCTTGTGCATAATATTTAGAAACTAATATTTATTTATTCTTAACTATAATTCCAAATTCATCACTTTTATTTCTAAATATCCATTTTCTTCTAATAACATGATAATTACTTAATGGTAAAACTAAAGTCCACACATTATTCATAGTAAAATAATTTAGTTGGTAACGCATATCCATTATCAAATTAGAATATTCTAAATAATCAAAAATAATCTTTGGTACAAAATTAAAAATAAAATAATGATAAATAAAAAATTTCATTAAAGATTTTCTAGTTCACTTGTGTAGAAAAAGCTTTTTATGTATGTTATTTTTTATTTTTTACATCATTTTTAGAAAATGTTATTAAAGGAGACATTATAAATATTGTTTTTTTACGTTGGTTATTTTAAAAAAGATGTAAAAATCATAAATCCGAATAGTTTTTCATGTCGTTTCATAAATAACCCACATTAAAAACCCTTTGGAGGCTTGATTTATCATTTCAGTTGTTTAATAACAGACGTGGTATATAGTTTATTACGTCAGTTATTTAATAACCAATGTGGTATATAGTTTATTACATCTGTTATTAAATAACTAATGTCACATATCAAGCCTCTAAGATGTTTTTCACTTTGGTTATACAAAAACCGATGTGAAAAAATATATATGACATCGATTATGTAATAACAGGCATAATAAAATATACCCACACATTTATTACATCGGTTCAAAAATTACCGATGTTAAAAACCCTTCAGAGTCTCGATTTATCATTTCAGTTATTTAATAACAGACATGGTATATAGTTTATTAAGCCCATTATTCAATAATAGATGTGGTATATAGTTTATTACGTCAGTAATTAAATAACCGACATAATATATCGAGCCTCCGAATCAGTTTTCATGTCAGTTATACAATAACTTATGTGAAAAAAGATATATAACGTCAGTTATGTAATAACTGATGTAATAAACTATACCCAGGAATTTATTATGTCTGTTCATAAATAGCCGAAGATACAAATCATTCAATAGGTATTTATTATTTTAGTTATAAAATAACCTATGTAAAATTTTTTTTTAATAAAATTGTGAAACCATTACTATGATCTGCCAAAGTAGACAAGAAACATAATAAAACTAGACCAAAAGCAGACCAAAACCAGACCAGAATCCATACCAGAAAAACATCAAAACTAGACCAAAATAATAAGAACCCGATAAAAATTAAACATTCACATATATAACATTAAAAACTTACAATGTAAACTAAAAAACCTAAATCCAACCAAAAAAACTACCAAATACACAATTAAAATAACAATATTCAAAATTATATTTTATAGTACAAACAAACTAAAATCAAATCACAAGAGTAAAATAATTTTACCATTCTGCTTATAAGTGTTTGAAATCTTTAGAACTATAAGGTTTAGGGTCATAAAATAGATAAAAATTAAAACGAAAGTATTTAACACATATAGTGAATAAATAAAATGAAATATTATGGAAAAGTTAATAAGGAAATCTAACCTGGTCAATGTTCATTTTTTTCCAATTGTAATTATTTCATATAAAAATCATAACATATAATATCTGCATTCAATGAAACCTTGTTGATCATGACAATTATGTTTAAGTGAGTGTTAATTCAAAATATCATTTTTATGTAATACATCGAAAAGTACAAATTATAAATCAATATTTACCTTTACTTTTACATATTTGATCATGGAACTCTTTTTCTTTATGTTTCTTCAAAAGTATTCCCATATTCTATTAGAAAATAATATGAATGGGACATATTTAAAATTAATTATAATAGAAACAACTATTAAGTAATTGAAACTTACTTTTCCAACATATTCTTAAAACTTCTCTGCAAATCACCATGGATAGATCATATCAAATAAAGTGTTTTATACTTTGAAAAATAACACCTAACATCCAATGATCAATGATATAAAATAAAATTTAAGGTTATTGGTCTTTTTTGTTAAATGATAATGAACAATTTTCTAGATATATGTTTCATACCTCTCATAAAAAGGCATCATCTAACACTACGTGATTATATTCTATTCAAATCTTTTAGCAATATAAAGTGTAATTTGTTACTAATCTAATGAAATTTCTTTAGGGGAAATCATATTCAGGTTCATAAATCCATATACATCTATCCACTAATTCTTTTCACACATTTTATAAGGATACCTAACAAAAAAAAGACATAATTATACATTTTTAATAAATATAATGCAGGGAAAGGTGTTAAGACTTACATGGAGACAATTTGCACCACATTGATGCCCAAATTATCTCCAGTAACAAGCTCCATGATATCAGTTTTCAAAATCCCCACACTTGTTTCACATCCACAAACATGAGATTCCATTTGAAATTATTAATAATCTGCTAATAAATTTGAATATCTTGACAATCTGTCAAGACTACTAGAATCTGTATATGATGTCATACCCATTTGTCTTTGTTGTTGTCTATAAACTATTTCATTACCTTTGAAGTATTCCAGTAAATAAATATAAAAATATATTAGTTTTCAAATGTTAAAACAACTTTAATAAAAAATAAAAATAAAAGATATAACATACATACCTCTATGGTAATGAGTCGCATAAGTCTGGATGGACAAACTAAAAATTGGTCGATACTATGTCTAATTGTCATAAACTCATCTGTAGGTAATGATACTCGATATGATTTATCTATAATATCCTGTACAGCAAAACAATTATGTTCTAACTCTATCTATTGATGATGAACTATATCTCCTATAAAATATACCAGCCTATATGCAACTATATGATGGTGAGGATCATCAATATACAACTCACAATAAGTAGGAAGTTTTGGTGGAGGAGTAGGATAAAAAATGGGGTCTGCAGACATAGGTGGATGATAAATAATGGGTTCTAGAGGCGGGGGAGTGGGGGACACTGACAAAGGTGGAGGATAAATAATGGGGTCTTCAGGGGGAGGTGGAGGAGTGTGACCTGCTGTCTGAAATAGTTTTGCATGTCTGCAAACGTAGACTGTACCAAGGCTTTAATATTTTCCTACAACATCGAGTTAGTATTATGAACTTCAGCCTTCAAGGATTTTTTTTGATAAACACTCTAAATGTAAGAAGTTGAATAATGTTGAAAAACTTTTCTTACTGATACACCCATAGAGTATCGTCCTACATGATTGGGGTGTTTGGGATTTCCCAATGAAAACGATAAAATATCTTTCCTACCAACAACTATAAATATCTTTTGTGTTCTCTTCTCCTTAAGAGAATCCTGTATTAATTAATTGAACATTTATGTAATGATTAAAAGTATATAAAAAATACAATTAACATAAATAAGTGAAATAAATATCATCCAATCCTCTCATCTATGATTCTCAATTCTTCCAAAAGATACTTCCCCCTTTTTCCCATTTGATATCTCTTCTATTTTTCATGTCTAGATGGAGGGGATGGAGGGTAAACCTTTATAGAACTTAAATACTTAGCTCTAAGTCTTTGTAATTTTTCCTGCATCATTTTTTCGTTAAATAAACTATACTCTATCTGAGATAAACTGTGAGGGTATTCATTTTTTGATTGGATATCCTAATGAGATGTCATTATTTGCTGTAAATTAAGAATAAGAAATCATTAACATAACATTAATAAGATCATTTATATAATAAAGCTTATAAAAATTTACTTTTCCTTTACCAAAAATGATTCTTTTCTTATAATTTAAACAAATTGTTTCCATGTGTCTTCATCTATGAAAGGATATATATGACATATATTTTCCTATTTCCTATTACCAAAAATGAAATAATATTTGAGGTTTGATTTAAAATCCCTCCATCTCATAGAATCCATCGATAAAAATTTCCTCCTGACCCCTCTAATGTAGGAATATAAAATTTCATCTGATAATGAAGAGGTAAAACATATTATACTATAAACATTTAAATATTAGTCAAATAATAGAAAAATATCTTACAGAAAATTTCTCCCATAACCAATATATTATTTCTTTTTCCACACTTCTCCAATCATTATAAAAAAATTATTACTTTTCTTTTACCCTGAGTTGATACAAAACTCTTAAAATCTTTGGCATTTGGACTTCTAATAATATCATTCTCATCAAAATCAACGAGTATCATTTAGTCCTGGTTACATGCAAGTGATAATTTTGGTAAAAGTGTGCAGCCACGTTTACCAACTGTTGAATAATTCTTTTTCATTATGGGAGCACATAAGGAAGATTAGGAACATCAAGAGGAGCATGTGAATGTTCCTGCCCTTAGGTATGATCATGATACTCATCTCCAGAATTATGTGGTTAATCAATTGATTGATCTGTCATTATCCTTTATATAAAAAAAACATTAGTTCACAAATTTACAAATTCAAATTTTACAATACTAATGTAAAAAAATGAAAAACTGAACTAAGTTATGTAATAGTAAACATGGTAAATATGGTAAGCAAGTTAAAAAATGGTAAATATGGTATACATAGTAAACATGGTAGTGTAATTTTCATTCAACAAATTCAATAAATATAAAAGTTACATAAAGGTAAAATATGGTAAACTATGTTAAACATGGTAAATTACTTGTCATTCAACAAAATCAATAGATCTATAAGTTGCATAATGGTAAACATGATAAACTAAACTAAACAAAATTAAAATAAACCAACATTTCATGTCATTTGTTTAATATGCATTTTAATAATTAAAAAAATTAGAAATCTTACATTTAATATAATTAATATATGTAAAAAATAAATAAAAACATGTTACCTAAAATATTAGGAATTTACAAATGGATTTTTTCCCAAATTCCTTCGTTATGATCGATCTTTATCGCACAAACCATATCTCCAACATTCTCATCATTATTTTCTGATAATATTTCCATGGAAGCAGGGATCTCATATAAATTAGCATCTTCTTAAAGTTTATCCTCACCAACATATTGTTTTTTCCCTTTTAAAAAAATAGACCACTACATATCGTATTCATCAACAGCATAGAAAATCTATTTTTCATGTGTTTCCATTATAAAATAATCTTTTATGTCTTCCAATCTATCCAGATTAACAACTGTCATTCCAAATTAATTGTGTATGAAAATTTTGTTACTAATAAACCATTTTAAGTTAAAATAAGAAACTTTAATTTTAAAGTAATCAACCTACAATATTTCATCAATGAATCCATAATATGAACATGATATAGAAATTCAGTTTTTGTCTTTAAAACTCTAAAATTTCATTGCTTCTGTAAACACCAAAACACCACTATTTTGAACTGCACTTATATTGTCTTGAGATTTCATATGAAATGTATAGCTATTAATGTCATACATGGACCATGTTATTAGATTTGAACTTGGACCACCCACGAACCATATTAATGTCTATGATACCTATGATCTTATAAGAAATGTCTTTTGAAACCATGGTAATTTTTGTTGTTGTGCTCATTCAGAAGCCACAATTCTTTCTTCTTTGGATGAAATTATTTCAAATCATTAATAATTAATGTGATATATAGTTGGGCATCAGCTATGTTATTCAAGATGTATAATTCTACCTTCTTGATCTGTTCAATTGAAAACAATTTAACTTTCAAGTCACGAATCCCCTTTACCTCATTATTACCTCATTAATGGAGAGATAGAGGCAAACCTATATGCTCAGACATAGCCATGTAACTCATAGAAAACTATATAACCTCCTCAGAAATATAATTTTCAATAATGGAGGATTCAGGTCAATATGGATTCTTTACATACACCTTCAATATTTTCTCATACCTTTCAAAAGGATATATCCAACGACGATATAAAGGTCCACACAACATTATTTATCGAACCATATGAAACATTAAATGCACCATTATATCAAAAATAGATGGAGGAAAATATATTTCCAATTGAAAAAGAATATAAATTTCTTCCATTTACAAAATTTTCAAAGCATTCACGTCAATCACCTTATTACAAATTGAGTTTAAAAAATAACACACCTTTATTATAGTCTTTCTAACACAGATGGGAAATATTCCACGCAATGAAACTAATATAATTTTTTGCATCACGGTGTGAAAATCATGATATTTCATACCTATCAACTTCAAATCATTAAAAGATAATTTTATACATTTTAAAAATAACCTAGAGAAACTTTGATATCGTGAATACACTAATAAAAGCGATTTTTCTCCCTCTTGGATAATGTATGAAAAACTAGGGGAATAAATGTTCGTCTTCCACTATGATTGGGAGATAACTCCAAACATATTCCAATTTATAGTAAGTCAAATATTTCATCCAACCCATATTTGTTCTTTCCTTTAACATCTAACAATGTTCTAATCAAAATGTTGCCGATATTCTTCTCCACGTGCGTGACATCAATATTATGTTTCACTTCATGATATCTCTATTATGGTAGCTCAAAATATATTGACCCTTTCTTCCAAATATGTCTATCATTATCAGATTTTTGTATCTTTCCCAATGTCACATTAAGGTTTTTTACCCCCTCCAAATACACATCAGGGGATAATGTTTTTGGAGAAATATCAAATTCTTATGAGCTATTGAATTCCTTTTTAGTATTCTATAAGAGTTATCCATATGAATTTGTTTTGATGACCCATATATAATTTTTTTCTCCCATGATGAAATTGACCATATGAAGTCTGTTGTTTGAAAATTGGACATGCTTTATACCCCTTAACACAATATCCAGACAAATTTACATACACTGGGAAGTAATTTATAGTGAACATAAGCTCTACATGTAGTTGAAAATATTCCATTTTATAAGAATTAGACCCCTTAATACCATCCTCCCATAAAAGTTTCAAATCATTAATCATTGGTGATAAGAAAACATCAATATCATTTCTGGGTTGCTTCAGACCAGAGATCATTATACTCAACATGACATATTTTTGCTTCATACAAACTTTAGGAGAAAGGTTGTAAATTACAAATAAAATAAGACATGAAATATTTTTTCTACTGAGGTTTTTGTATGGATTTATTCCATATGTGCACAACCCAAGTTCGATATTTCTAATCTCATTTCCAAATATAGGATACTACTCATTAATTTTCTTCCATTATGGACAATCAGTTGGATGATGTATTTTTCCATCACATATCCTCTCATCAGCATGCCATCTTAACATTTTTTTCATTATGTGATTTATTAAATAAGTGTTTCAAACAATGATTTATAGGAAGATAACAAAAATAATTGGCAGGTATCTCTGTAATCTCTACACCATCCTATGATTTTTCATTCAACTTATACCGTGTTGTCCCACATTTAGGATACTCTGATAGGAATTCATATTCCTTCATATATATCATACATCCATTTAGACCGACATGTATTTTATTGTATCCTAATACCATTAAGAATAATATTTTAATGGCCATATATTTTGAATCTGGAAGATTTTTTTCTTTTAGAAGAATATCTTTCAACAATTGTAGCAGCTCTATAAAACTTATATCCCCCCATCTAGGTTTTTTGCTTTAGGTAAATCAATCTAAACACCGCCGACAAAACCGTAAAGTCTGTACAACTAAGATACAATGGTTTTTCAGTATCACCATATAGATGAGAAAACTACAGGTTCTATATCAATTTTTCTCCTGGAATATCACGAATCACTTCTTCAATTCTATTTTAGTTACCATCTCACAAATCATCATCATCATCATCAGATCTAGTATTATATCTAGTTTTACCATGCCAAATTTGAGGGCTATAACTTAGATTAAAACCATGAAAAATCATATGATCTTTGATCTTTATACTTTTCAACTTCATTATATTCAAACATTTCATGCATGGACAGAAAAATGTTGTTTCTTGGAACATTTCATTTAGAAAATTAAAAAAATGAATCAACACCGTCCTCAAATTCATTAATCATTCGATGTGCCATAATACATCTTCAACTCATTATTACCTATAACAAATACAAAATTATACATCTTTTTATGATAAAAAAATATATATTCATATGAAGAATATAATAATTTGAATAAAAAACAATTTTAAAATATAAAAAAATATAAGTATATTTGAAAAATATATGCATGAATTTTATTTAAAAAGAAAATATAGTTAGATATAACCATTTAATATTTATATGAAAATAATTTTATGATTACATATCTCTCTAATATAGATCATGATATAACAATATAAATTCTTCTTGGATCCTTTATTCTTAAGGTATACAAAGAATATATCCTTGTGTAACTGGATACCAAATTCACCCTACCGTAAACATGAAATATGAAGTATAAATATAAAAATATGTATACATTCACTACTAAAAATTACACCTATCATAATGGTCTGAAACAGTTTGGATAGACCCTAAAACCATTGGGATAGAATATCTGAATGGTTTCACACACCCTTGACATGATGGTTGTTGTAATAGCCCTATACCAGCGGTTCTATAGGAACCATTGGTATAGAAAGTCTAATGTTAATATATGAAAATGATTTCAATGAAACTATTGGAATATATATATATATATATATCAAAGGTTCAAGAATCGTCGGTATACATGATTTCCATCATATAATCTATTCCAACGGTTTCATGGAAACCATTGGGATATATGTATACCAATGGTTCAAGAACCATTGGCATACACTATCTAGTATATAATCTATTGCAACGGGGATGTGGGGTGGGGTGGGGGGGGGTCTAGGGGGGATGTCTATGGGGGTGGGAGTGTTCAGGGGTGGGGTGGTGTCCAGTGGGTGGGGTGTCCAGGGGGTGGGGGTGTCAAATGGCCAGGGGGATTTCCAAGGTGGTGGGGGTGTCTAAGGGGTGTGGGGGATGTTCGGGGGGGGGGGGGGGGGTGTTGTTCATGGGGTTGGGAGGCTGTCCATGGGGGTTGGGGTGTCCGGGGGTGGGGGTGTCTCGGGGGTGGGGGCTATCCAGGGGGTGAGGGGTGTTCCGGGGGTAGGGGCTGTCCAAGGGGGTGGGGGTGTCCATGGGTTGTCCAGGGGTTTACGAGCCTATCCAGGGGGAGGGGGCTATCCAGTGGTTGGGGGGGGGGGTTGTTCAGTGGGGTGGGGGTGTCCAGGGTGGAAGGTTTTCTGGGGGGGTCCAGGGGGTAGGGGCTGTCCCAGGGGGTATGGGTGTTCAGGGGGTGTCCAAGGTGGTGGGGATGGTGTCCCGGGGGTGAGGGGATTTTCAAGGGGGAGGGGTGTCCAGGGGGTGGGGGTGTCTGGGGGGTGGGTGTTTAGGGTTTTGTGGGGATTTCCATGGGTGTGGGGGTGTTGAGGGGGTGGGGGTGTCCAGGGGTGGGAGTGTCCATGGGTGGGGGTGTCCAGGGGGTTGGGGTCCTGTCCAAGGGGGTGGGGGTGTCCAAGGGGGTGGGAGTGGTTTCCAGGGGGTGATGGGGATGTCCAATGGGGTAGGGGTGTTCGGGGGGGGGGGGGGAATTAAGGTGTTGGGGGGATGTCCATGGGGGTGTTCAAGGGGTCGGGGTGTCGAGAGGGGTGGGAGGATATCCAGTGTGTGAGGGCGTCTAGGGGGTGGGGGTGTCTAAGGGGTGGGGTGTCTAGGGGCGTGGGGGAATATTGGGGGGGTGTGTGTCTATCTAGGGGGTGGGGCGGGGTGTTCATGGGGTGAGGGTGTCCAACGGGTGGGGGTGGGGGGGTGTCCAAGCCATTCTGGTTGTTCATGGGGTGTCCAAGGGTGTGGTGGGTGGTGTCCAGGGGATGAGGGGGATCTCCATGGTGGTAGGGGGCGTCTAGTGGGTGGGAGGTGTCTAGTGGGGTGGGTGGGCTATATCCAACCAAGTTTATTGTTAAAGATAATGGTAGAGTGAGTTAGTTTAGATTCAAACACCAAATAAAGAATTTTATCATATAAAGAAAAAATAAAATATTGAATATAAAACAAATTTTAATTTGAATGAATTACCAAAATTAAGAATTAAATAATGATATAATTATTGATGGTAAGAAAATGTATTTAATTACTTCCACAGTTTTATGGTTATAGGAAAGAAATTGCACGATAATGATTTCATGGTAGCACACACACTTGATAGAACACAAGTGGTAGAAAAAAATCATAGAACTTGCATGATATCACTCAGATGGTTTATTTTACCAAAAAAGAACATAGAATGGTATAAGAGAAAATTATGAAACTTACCATCATAGCCAGAACAATGATAGAAAAATATTATCTCAAAACATAAATTTAGGGCATTGTGAAAAATAAAAAATGAAACTAAGGCATTTGAGGATTACCTGAGTGTTGCGAGTCGACTTGATAGATCTTGTGATAATAAAGATGGTTAATGATGTTGTAAAAAGGATGTTGGATGACATGACTTCAAATAATCCTTACTAGGTTTTCTTCATGAGAGAGACAAGTCGTAGGTCTCCTGAACGAAGAAAACATAATGATAGAATATGGGGTGCGATAAATCATTTATAAGTTTTATCACATCGATTATTTAATAAACAACGTGATAAACTATATATTTATGTTTATAACATCAGTTATTTTAATAACCAACGTAGAAAATCCTTTATCATGACATTTATTTTGTAAATAAAGTGATAAATGGAAATTTATCATGTCAGTTATAAAATAACCAACGTGATAAAGCTCCCGGATTCGATATTTCACATCGGTTATAAAATAACCGACATCATAAATCAATTATCAATATTTTTTCTATTGTTTATTTTATAACAGATGTGATAAACCAATTTTTATAGTTTTTCACATCAGTTATATATAACAGACATAAAAAACACCGACGTGGTAAAAGTTTTTTCACTAGTGGTTTGACCTTTTGATTCAACATTACCAATAAAATTATCCATGAGATGATATCTATGTGTATTATTTGATTTTTCAAGAATAAGTTATAATTGAGAATATATATTATCCTCCCCAATATGTGCATCTTTATCTTGAGTAAATTCCTCTTCAAAATTAAGGCCGCTTTTAACAATGGCCTTAAAATGATTATATTATAAACATAAAAGGAAGTATTCAAAACTTATACCCAAAAATATTATATATATTATAATCATTTATCATGGTCCTATCCATTTCATGAAGTGTTTTATTTTTCTTTTATATTGTACCATTTTGTTTTGGGTTTTGAGGGGATGAAAAATTGTGAAAATACAGATTTTATTCAAAAAACTATATAAATAATAGATTATAGAACTCACTACCATGGTCAATTATAATTATCACAGTTAAATGAATTTTCTCATTTTGAACCAATTTAAAAAAGCAACAAAATTAGACAAGGTTTCATAATTAAGAGTAAGAAAGTAAACCCATGTGTATATTGTGAAGCCATCTATAAAAATATATATAACCTCATAAACTTTTAGGTTTAATAGGGCCAAATATTTATAAATGGATTAGATCAAGAGGACTTAAAGTTCTTACTCATTTAAATAACTTGAAACTAATGTTGGTTTATTTAAATTTCAAGCAAGAGTCACATACCAAGGTGATGTCCTCTTTCTTTCACATCAACTACAAATTAATTTTGTTCTTACACACCTTGTTGAATAACCTAAAATTATCAGTTACCAACCTCCTGTGAGATAAATTTTTTTATGATTTTATAATATTTAAACATTTGAAATTTTAATAATTTAATTTATAAAATTTAACTGAATAAATATTGTCTTTACAGTTTTTATTAAATAGTAAATATTTATCATTAGAAAAAATGAATTTATAATTTTAAAATTTAACAAACATTCTATCATCATATAGATGATAATTTCATACTAAATTATTTTTTAATGCTTCAATATATAAATCCTTTTGAAATAATAAAAGAATCAGAATTTAAAACCTCACCAAAACGTTTTACCTTTCCCTTTTAACTATCACCAAAGGTCACATTACCCCCATCACATTTTTAGAATGATATAAAATCTGAAATATAAACAGTCATTTTTCTTGAGAATCCAATTTATATATACCAAACATCCTTTTATTCTTCCAAGATATTATTACAATAAAAACATATTTCAGAAAACTTTAGTATCCAATCCAATTTGGGTTAGATGAGATTAGAATTTGATTTTTTGGGAACCCAAATAGATATAAAACACTTGTTTGTACAAAATCTAGATGATAATGATTTAGAAATAAAATCATTAGTATTTTCAAGAGATTTTGTAAATTACATGGAACACTCATTAGAAAAATTATCATTCATATGAAATTTAATAAAGGGGTAGTAGAATAACTTTTATTAGAGATTTTTAAAAATGAAAGTCTGCAACATTTTAGGTAAATTATTATCATAAAAAAAGATTATATCATCTTTAGTTCATTTTTTTATAACTCATCATTTTGTCAAAATTTTCTATACTTTGAGTAAAATATATATATTTGAGATTAAATATTCAAAATAATTTTTGATCTATTCACTCTCTTTTAGATTAGATTAAAAATTCATTTTTTTCTAATTTGTGATATTTAGACAAAAAATAAGCCTCTCTCTTTAATTTATAATTTTCAACAAGATTGTTTTTTATATTTTTTGGGTACTTTTAGTATATTTATGAGTTTTTTTGCATATCAGATATATTTTAGATTTTTATTTTCCACAAGAACGTCTTAATGTTTTCTCTTAAGGTTCTTGTATAAACTGGTGACCTTTTCCAATTTATTTTCTAGTTTATCAAATTATTTAAGAAATTCATAACTAAGGGTTTCTCAGATTTAGATTCAAAAGATCAATAATAATTATAGTCAGTTAATTTATTTGAAGAAGCCATAAAACACAAGTTTATATCATCTTTTTCAGAAATATATTGTTTAGAAATACTATAATATTATATAAAAATTGATCTGTCAAATATTTCCTTATTTTCATTCATAAATTTCCTCCTATTTTTTCCTCTTTAGTCTTGGGAAATCACGATTTATGTTCCCCATTTTCCTAAACATATAAAAAATTACATGTTGATCCCAATTTTAAATAAAATTAACTTTATTTTTATCCTTTAATCATCCATTGTATAGTATTTTTAGGATCTCCCTGGGTAACATTTATTCCTTCTATACCAACCTTTTGAAATATAGGATGTATCCTTTCTATCACTACTCTATAATTCATAAACATAAGAGTATGTAGTAATATTTTATTTTAAATAGAATTCCCTTCTATTTTTAAAATCCTTCATTAGAAATACTTTCCATTTATAACTCATATTATAATAATGATATGATAATATCACCAAGATTATATTTATTATAATTCTCACTTTCATTTACAACTATATTTTTATTATGACACTTAATTAGAAGTTCTTTAAGAACTATTTCAATAAGAATAGGATTTTCATGATCCTCTCCCAAAGAACTCATAACACATACAATGCTAATAAATATATGAAACATTTGATTTAAAGTTTCATCTTCACCTATTATAAATTATTGATAATTATCTCTTAACATGCCCGACATAGTACTAATAAGAATATATGGATGGAAATGTGTAACTAGTATAATTTCCTAGATATCAATAGAAATGTTACATACTGAAATATAACTATAAAAATTATTATTTTTTAAAAATATAAGTTATTCATCACCTTATAATTAAGAACATACTTTACCACATCATTTCTAACAAAAGATTTAGGTTCACCTTTAGGTATCTTTTATTTATTTTAAATGATATTCTAATGATCAATGCTTAGTTTCTTCAAGAAATCTTATATTCGGTATTTCCAATAGGCAAAATCAATATCATCAAAATGGTTTTTTTCTTGAGTTATCTGTCCATAATTTGATCTTGTTCATTACATCCTAAACATGATCTCTTGCCTTTATGATTAACCCTGAAAATGTTAAACACAAATAAATAATTTATATAATTGGTATATGTGTAAACCTATGAAATAAATTTTTGGTTTGAAGTTAAGAAAAAAATAGACAGGGGGGTGTATTGGCCTTTTAAGAAAATTATTTTAATTAAACATTAAATATTATTTAGTAAAATTTAGTGTAGTGGAAAATAAATTAAAATAAAGATAAGAGATTTTTATAGTGGTTCAGATCTAAAAGATCATACTCTACTCTTCACCCCTCTCATGCACTAGGAAATATGAAACCCACTACAACCAATATAATTAAATATTACAAGGAATTTTTCCCACATAGATTCACAACCTAATTGAAAAAATATTTTCTCCTAGAGGCTCAAACCCAATACATCATACCTTTTTAACCCATAGAGGAAAACCCAAACAGCCTAACCTTTTCCTCAGGATGAACAACCCAGATGCCTAGCTTTTGTTTGGGAGTCACAACCTATAGTCCTACATTTTTATGGGTAGTATACCCCATTATAATTATTATAAAAGAAAATTAATAGAAATAAGAGGAAATCAAAAAATATATGTACAATTACAGGATCTGATGTTGAGAAAGTAGTGATATCTCCAGCAACAAAAGATCAAACTTTTTTTAGTTTGCCTGGGAGCAGTAGTTGGTTACTAGAAAAATGACGTTCCTATATAGTTAATCTAATCCTAAACCAATATCTCTTTTACTGGTTCTATAAACATTAAATATATAGAGTTTATTTGTGCACAAAAACATTTAAATATGAAGACCATTTCATTTTCTCAAAGAAATAATCATGCATGATACTTCAATTTACTATTTTTGAGTTCTTCATGATTGTTTTGTAGATGATATTTTAGATGTATATCTTTTATAAATGAAAAATAAAATTTAAGAAATATCACCTAGATATTATATGAAATAAATAAACTACACAAAGGAATCCTTTAGAAATATTAATTTAGTAGAAAAAAATTATCATCAATATCCATGGAATACCCCTGATAATAATTGAGATTGACCCTTCATATTTCAACAGATTTGAAATTATATATTTATATTTCCATAATTTCAGTGTGAGTATCAATACATGGTTATACCAGGATAATACCATTTAACTCTTCAAAAAAATAAAAAAAATAAAATTCATGGCTTCTATATAACTAATAATTAATTATAGAATAAAGAAAAAACTCATTATATCTATAATAAAATTGCAGCAAAATAAAGAAATGAAATATTACATAAAATAGTTTATTTTTCACGGTTCCTATAGAAATTTAATAAACCACATAGGAAAATACACTTAGCTGATTCATATAGGTGAATCATGTTGTTGAATCATGTATGATAATCACATAGGTGAATCATGTAGGTGAATAACATAGGAAAATAATGTAGTCGATTCATGTAGGCATTTTTGGTATGTTAATTGATGTAGGAAATTTACATAAGAACATTAATAAAACTATTTTCCAATATATATCCAATATTAATTTTTTGTAACATTTTCCGCATAATATAATATCCAAGTATCCATTTATCATATAATAAAATTACTCATGTATCCAAAAATCAATGTAGCCGAATTCCAAAAACTATAGATAACTTGACATAATTAATTTTAAACATAAAAAATAACATTAAATGGTTAAATACGATTTATATCCATTTTAATTATATTTATATAATTTCATTACCTTTTCATAAAATCACGAATAACCTTAATTAGACTAATATAGACCAATTTATCATCAAAATACAGAATCAAATTTTTTCTAGAAAACTATAGATTTCTGACCAAAAGTAAGGGGTGACTTATAACCGAATTTTGAACATGATAACGATATATTTATAGTTTTATTTATTACAATGACATGTAGATAATCTTGTTATATTTAAAAATACATATAAATATCTTAATTTTTTGTTCTATGACCCATGTTAAGTCTAAATATAAAAGGTACCTCATTCTAGAAAATCAGATACACTATGAATAGTAAAACGAAATTGTGGGAGAATATGTTAAGTGAATCGGCTACATGAAACAATTGGATATGTGAATTGGATACATGGTAATAGTAAAAACACCAAGAAATGATATTTAAAAGTCTTAGATGACTTATTTGTCCTATAAACATTATATGAAACTTGTAGAACATGTTATGGACAATTAAAACATGAAATTTAAAGATATTTTAAGCAATGAAATGTTATGACCTATTCAATGTTAAGAGTACTTTATTCAAAAAAAAATTAAAATTATAAAGACTCTAAAAAATATATATCATTCTAATTATAAAAATATTATTTAGTTCAAGGAGCTAATCAATAAAGATTACTTCATTTGTAGATACAAAATATTCCTCCCTCCACCTTAATTCAATGAATTTATTTTCCATCCTATATCGATCAAAATTTTGAAAATAATTCTAAAGTAAATAATTCATAAATGTATCCAATTCCAAGGATTCAATATCTTTACTTTCTTTATTATCCCTAACCATTTACCACCATTCTTCTATTTTAACGTCAAAATGGTAAATAAAAATAGTTACCTCTTGATGCACTGAACAACGCATGATATTTAATATCATTTCCAAATCCAAGATCCATCACTTAGTTACAATTAGTTTAGTTGAACAATTTCATGAACTGAACCATGATGGGGCTTGAGTCACAACTACCCTAATCCTGCCTCTATAGACTAGGGGTGGCAACAAGCACAAATGTTATAACTATCTTAGGGATGACTTTTACTATGTCCATGTATGAAAACACAATTCCAACTCAATGTAAAAGTGTAGGGGTAAATTAAATAAAATCAAAACTTCTATAAAGTAAACCTATAATCCATGAAACTCTAGATAATACAAAAGTTTGGTAGTGTAAAATGAAATGAAAAGGGGAAAAATACCAACCCAACTAGACATGTTTCCCAACCTGATAGAACGCTAGAAACGTAAATAGGTGAGCGATCCAAACTTATAAATCCCAATTTATGACCACTGTATGCAGTCCATGCACCCAATATCTCTAAGTTACACTGAAGACATGGTCATCCTATCCATTTTCCACATAAGACATGATTCATGTGGGGAAATCCCCTAGAGGGGTGAGTATAAACATACCCAGTAGGATGCCCCCAAATCTAGGGTTGTAAGAGATACAATAGAGGATAAATATAAGAGATGTACAAGATACTGCGAAAGAGTAAAAATATACCCAATAAAGAGTGAAAGTAAAATCTTCTAAAAAATGAGGGGTTAAACACAGTGAGTAGATGAACTACCTGTCGATCCTTCACAACATGTAGTAGGAGAGTAGACTCACCCAACCATAAGATGATAGACACAGAAAGAATGTGGAATACCCCACATGACTTCGCATCTCCTGTAAGAAGAGTGTCAAAATATTATAAGTTAATACATAAGTAAGATATATATATATATATATGTATATTCTCAATTAATGATTTAAAAATGAGAGAGTTAAGTGATCTCTAACTCACAGCTAAGCCCTAGAAGAAGGTTCACAAATAGTTCCAAAAGTCCAAAAATGATTCCCAACATCCCACATATCTTCCCCTAACACACAAGTATAAGGGACTCATTCAACACATTTTGATACTATATTCTTTGGGTGGCACTAAATCTTCCACATGTATTTTCTTGATTCACAAAAACACGTCTCAGGGGGGAAAGTATCCATATTCTTCATGAGTCCAAGTCTACATCAACCCATGTCTTATCACTATGTTTCACAGTCAAAGGACGAAAATTTATAAATAGAGGACCCATGTCCTAGTACAATAGAAGGTTTCCACTCTGGTAATTGATGGAGGACATATTCCTTGCCTATAGAAGTTTTACACTCTTATTTTAGAGGACCCATTCCCCCACCCAACTAGAGGTTTCCACTCTGAGTCAACGAGAACCCATGCCCTGATACAACATGAGTGTTCCACTCTAGAATTCAAGGTCCCATGCCCATTAGAATTGGAGGGTTGCACTCTAATCTTCATCGAGGAACCATGACCATCCTAGCTAGAGGTTTCCTCTTTGGAATTTATAGAGGATGCATTAACATCTCGAATTAAGGGTTCTACTTTAGAATCCATCAAGTACTCACTCCCAACCCTGAAAGAGGGTTCCACTATGGATTAAGCATCTGGTGATCATTTATGATCACTAACATCATGGGGGTCTCCTCAAAAGGTTTCATTCTTGGAATCTTTCACATTGTATCTCAAAATCCACAACTGGGGGAACTATCACGTCCTACAGGGAAAAAACTCAGGATAAGAAACTTGTAGGCCACTACATGAGTTCAAACGAAGGAGATATGAGACATTTATGTTTCAGGAAAAGGAATAAAGGGGAACATGACATGTGAGGGGGCCCACAAAATTTGTGAACCCACTTCACATCCTGGCGATGTCTCGGGATGGAACAAGGCATCATCTTATGTAGCAGTACACGCCATGTAGGTTGACTGCACGACATGTCCAGGAACACTAGGATCAGGGTCATGTGCTACTCAATGTGTACCAGTATCAGAGCCTATATCGATGTACATTGTTAGAAAGCATGTCAATCCACATGGGGTACCATCAGTGTGATTTTCTCATCCATATTCTTATCCATGTGACCCATCACACCACTTACTCACATGGTAAGGTTGTACATGACCTGTTAGTGATATAAACATTGTGCTATCCTTATGGGTTTACAAGACCCTAGTGTAGCCACTAAAAAAGGCTACACATTGTGTGTTAATTTTGGAACATGGCATGTTGTAGGGATTTTTTTAGAAATCCCAAATCTCTAAATCCTATTTTAAAACATCGAATCAGGCCACACAACAATAGATTCCACCTTGATTCATCCGAAAACTCATAGATCTGGTTGTGATTCATGGTTTCCATCCTTCATTCATCATAAATTAGTTTTTTTCACCTAGAAGGGTTTCATCCTTCATTTTTCATGCTCCTGCAGCCTCAACCCTTGATGATCCACCCTCAAACCATCAAATCGATCATCCCCTCCTTACAAGCTTCCAAGATATTTTCACGATTTATCATTATTTTCTAATTTCAATGATCCACCAAACATTTGGGTCCTCGATCGAGCTCAATAACATCCAACAAAGTAAATCCAGGACCACAAGGAACCAACCGCTAAATAACATTAAGAAACAAGGAGGAAAAGCACAAATAATCAAGTTTTAAACATAATTTACCAATCCTTCTTGGCAAATGATCAATAATGTACATACCAAAGTTATAAAAAATTTATGGAAAAACATAAATCTGGTATATAGGCTCATGAAAAGGCCACAAGTTTCACTATTCAAATAATTAGAGTGGATTTTAAAAATAATTTAATAAAAGGGAATAAAAAAAGAAATGATGAGTCCTAACTTAAGACTGGATCACTTGGTGTTGAAGAACATAACTGTAAATGATTTGGTTGGAGCAGTTGCATTCATTGTATCTTGATCCAATTTGTTCTTGAGTTTCATCATCATTCATTGATATATTCTATTAGAAGAAGGAAAGAGAGAATTTTGCAAATTTCTAGAATTTTGAGTTAACCCAGGGAAATTTTCTATGGAGATACATTTTTAACTTTGCAAGTTAGCTCAAATATATCATTTAATTAAATTAACTAATTAATTTTATACACTTAATGTACTTCCATCAAGAGATGAGTCCAAACTTCCCACATCGAATCATTTTATATCACTCATTGGGTAAAAAAGCATTTTAGACCCAATTATGCTCTTAGATTTCTAATCTGATCAACCATTTAAGATTTATACCATTTTATTTGAGGTATCATGTGTGAAAAATATAAAATATATAAAATATTATAATAAAATTATTTCTAGGAACACTAGGCCTTGGAATCGCACACTGTCTCAATGGCTCACTCTATAAACAAATATAAAAATATTTTAAAGGCTTACAAGGAAAAACCCACGTCTCTAAATCATTCTCTCCTTCAATATTTTCATCCCTAAAAAGAAAAAACCTTGAAAACAACAAGGGATACTGAGCCCGCACATGAATCTCCCACTACCTGAAACTCTCCTACTAGTTTGTGTGATGCCATAATATACAAAATAAAGGGATGATCCTTCCACGTAGGTTCCTCTCTTGTCAATCCTCGATAGCCACTAGGTGCTCCATAAAATAGATTCCATCCTCAATGAATAGATTACCCCATTAAATGACATTTTTAAGGTCATGAAGGTATATTCTCATCTGTGATATGTCCAGTAAAGTGTTAACACACTTCAATTATGTTTGTGTGTGTGTTTGTGGGTGTGTGTGTGGGGGGGGGGGGGTTGGTAGGGCGAGGTAGTAGGAAACCTCACTAACTCTCTACACAATATAGAATGACCCAACGAACCTCATTTATACGTCACCTCCCCAGCCAAACCTATGAAATCATCATTGTGGGGATACTCATAAGAAAATTTGGTCACCCTACTCAGACTCCAAGGGACTTAGATAGAAATCTGCGTAATATTTTTGTTTACTCTGGGCCATTCTCATCCTCTCATGGATGACCTAGAATTTCTCTGTTGTTGCCTACACCATCTCTGGGACCACTAGAGATCACTCACCAATATATGTCTAGTAGAAAGGTGGAATGTATGGTCTCCTACAAAAGGACTCAAAAGGTTCCATGATAATGGTAGAGTGGTGTATATATTGGTATAAATACTCGACCAAGGAAAGGTGATCCTCATAGATCTAGATGAAGCACAACATTCAAGTACTCAACATATCCTCTATCACCTATATAGTGCACTTAGTTTCCCCATCGGTTCGGTGTGAAATGATACAATAATCCTCAATTAGGTCTTGAATGATTCATGTATACCTCTACATAATCAGTACATAAACAATGTGTCACAGTCAGAGATAATTGTCGAGGGAACCCCATGAATATAAATGATCTCTCATATGTAAAACAACCCAAAACTATCTACCTAACTCTTCTCCTTGATAGAAAAAAAGTGTTTTGAATTTGTCAGTCAGTCAACTATTACCCAGATGGTTTCATGGACCTTCAATGTATGTGGAACCTTGTAACAATTTCCATCGATATTTCTCCCCACTTTACTTTGGGATCTCAAGAGGCAACAATAAACTTTCCAGAATTTGGTGCCCAGCCTTTACCTAGTTACAAGTGAGGCACTGAGAGACAAAATAAGCTATGGTTAGTCTCATATCAGAAATCCAAAACTATCTATGAAGGTATCTCTACATATTTTCCACAATAGGATGTACAACTACGAGATAAGTGTGGAAATCCTACATCACATCTTCCCACAACATGAATGGAACCACCATTCTCCCTTGGAAGAAAATGACGTGATTCCCTACTTCAGAATATTCATCTCGTGAGTTGCCCGTGGATATCTTGTAAGGACCAAAACCTTTATCAATGGAATTTCTACCTTCTTATAGTAATTTAATATTGTATAAATTTCCCAAAATCACTTATAGGCCATCATAAAAACATTATAAAATAATAATTAGTGAAATAAGAAGTATTTATAGAATTTAAAGAACTTTTACCCATGAAATAGTAACATGATCTTAAGAATAGTAATATGACCCTTATGAATAGTAAACTTACCAAATGAATAGTAGCATCACCCATGAAAGTATAAATAATTTTTTTGAACATTATAACTGAAAATATGATAAAATTATATCATATTATAAGTAAGTAAATATTTTGAGAATTATTAATTAAGTGTTAGTGTTTATATACACAATAAATTTTCAATTACAATATTATGATTAAAATAATTATTTAAAATAAAATTTGTTTTCAAAAAATATATCCATAAATTAACATTTTTTTGTCTAATGATTTTAAGATACTTTATTGAGACCTTATGTAATTTATCAAAGTGTTATGAAATCAGTTGAAATTTTAAAAATAGTATTTTCCATGTAAATGATTATTTTAATTAAAATTAAAATTTATCATATTTAGAAGATTATTTTCAAAAAATTGAGTTCATTTTAGAATTAAACATGTCAAAAAATGGATAGGTTGAATTTTTTGGATTTTTATAAAATATTTGAATTTTGGGTAAATAGTAAAATATGATAATTTTCGATAAATGCCAAAAACATGAATATTTGAGTAATTATTGAGTCATGGATGATGTAAGATACCATTGGTTAGAAATAACTTGCACCAATTTTTGTATTTAGTCACAATAATATTCACTATTTCTTATCTTGAGAAAAATAATAAGCTAATAAAAATAATATTGAGAAACCACCCCTCTCCTCCACTATAAATATCACCCCTCACAGCCTCTTCTCCTCACACCTATCAACCCTTGAGCCTTTCATAAATTCTGAAAAATAGTCTTTCCTTGCCCTATCCCCACATATAGGATATATTTTTCTCATAAAAATACCAAAACCTCTTCCCAAAGGAGGATCTCAAGGAGGGGAGATTTAAGAGTTAAAATACTGTTCCTTTTTCTTTTAAATTCATTTTCATTTTCATTTAATTTCTTTTTCTCTCCTGACTTACCTTGATCCAAATGTAATGATAAATATAGTATGAATGATATAATTTAATTATATCATGTTAATGTAGTATCCATAATTAAACTCCACCCTATCACACATTTTGTATAATAATTAAATCATCACACGTGATATGTAAATTTACTGACATCATGGGAAATGCAAGTTCATTTTAACATTAAAGCATTATAATCGTTAATAAAACCATTTAATGGTTTAAAATATATTTTAATATGTATTATAAATCCCTATTTATCTTTTTTAACTAATATTTGTACATAATACTAAATGATAAAACAAAAAGAGTTCGTTGTGATCAAAAAACTGCATAAATTAACCTAAAAATCATCATTAACATCTATCTAATGATTAACACTCATTCCATATAAAAAATTATTTATAATATCATTTAAGATTAAATAACATAATTTATAAAATATAATAATTTTTTTGGGTATTTATCCTTATTTTTCACAAACTTCCATTCTTGTATACAAGTGAATCGATCATGAAAACCATGAAAACAAATGCCCCCTAATGATGAAATTAAAATATATAACTCATCAAAAATCCCATAAATGAACTTAATAAAACCATAATGAATAAAATTCATATATAAAATGTTTGTTATTTGGTAATTAATCTATATAATGTGATTATATAGGATATTAAATTGAAGGAAGCATGCAAACTCAAGTTAAAGGGAATTCTCAAACCAAACATTCATTATTTGGGGTTTCCCTATTTCACCACATTTTCATTATGGATATTCCATAAATATAATTTCTTCATAATTATCTTAAATTTTTTGGTATATAAATGTTTTATTCTTTATTTTATGAAAAACACAACGTTTTTGAAATGAACTATTCATCAAAAACACAACTTTTACTTCTTGAGATTATTTCTTCTTCAATAAAGATTAATGATTCTTATATCAAGTATGTTATTAAATATTTCATTTTGGGGAACCAAATTTTATGAATTCATGATTATGAAATGAAAACCATTCCTTTACCTAGGTTTTTTATGTTCAATATTGATATATGTTCTATGTGGTATGCATGATAATGTAAACATTGTTATGTGACGGGGGCACCCAGAATTATATAGAACAATTTAAATGTTATAATGTTATGGGTGCATCCATAATTATGTAGTGATATAATGCATTGGGTAATGTGATTTATCATATCATAAAAGATAAATATGCATGAGCAGGATGCAATAGTTGTTCACAACTATGTGTGGTAGTTGACCACCGAGACATGATGTTCATTTTTATGGATTTCCACATGCCGAGCATTTTACTAATGCTTTCTCACATGATTATGATCCCATGCCTATGTTATGATGACAATTATTATTCTCATCCCATGTTATATTATTTCCCGTTCTTATCAATCCTCTTACTAGGATTTTCTCTCACCCATTTTTATGCATATAATCAGGTGACTACTTGTACAAAAGAGAATTAAAGGGAAAATAAGATGATAGAGAAGAAGGAATTAAATAAATGTTTATGTTTTATTTTTTAAATTTTATGTATGGACCTAATTTTCCAATGACACCAAACCTATTTATCCTGATGGTGTAATGATTTTATGTTTTTGGTGTTTCAAATGATATAATAGTAATGTAGTGAAAATATGGATCACAATATATCTGATCTTTCAAGACCTCAAAGTCTATTTCTCCCAACCGAGACTCTCTCACAATCTAGAGAAGTGAACGAGTCAATTCCATTGACTGAAGATAAGTTGTACCCTCATCCTTCACCAGGGTCAACTGTAGTGAAGTCAATTTTTTCAAAGCTTCCGGAACTAGGATTTTCTAAGGTTTCCTACTAATGGAATCTACTACAAATGTTTACTTCCCTTGAGTATAGAATATCTCAAGATAATTTTACTACAAGAACTCAAACCAGCATCGCTGTCTTAGATTCATGTCTCTCTTAGTGAAAGCATACCTAATTCTCTAGGGGTTTGAGTGAACTATAATTCTCTTACTTAGAAGGTAGTGTCTCCACATCCTCAGGTTGAATACTACCACTTCCAGCTCATGGTCATGGGTTTCATAGTTCTACTTATGGGGCCTCAACTTCCTGGACCTATATGTGATGAGTGCCTTCTGCGACATCAACTCGTAACTGTGCCCTACTCTCGAAGCAAAAAAATACACTACGAACTCCACTACCTACTCTGGTATTCTCAACACTAGAGAAAATTGTAGCCTCTACCTAAAATATTCAAATACCTAGTGACACTTCTTAGACAAGTTAAATGGAATCTCGTTCCACACTAGGGTGGTCAAAGGTACTGCGATTCTAGAGAAGTCTTCCCAAAATATCATGTAGTACCCCTACAAGCTAACAAAGCTTTGTAACTATGAAAAAATCAATGGTGGATTCCAAGAATGAACTAATTTGATATTTTCTGGGTCCATGGATAAAAAATTCTCATTGATGATATTCCACAGAAAGATAACCTCATGAAACTAGAATTGGCACTTCGAGAGCTTTTTGTAAGGCTTGTGCTCTCGAAGCAAGTAAAAAACCATCCTCAAGTGCTATGTGTGATCCATATCTATTGTATAATAGATGAGTATTTCATTAATGAATACAATAAAAAACTAATTCATTTATGGATGAAATATAAAGTTCATAAAAACTATAAACATTTTGGGGGAATTCTTTACACCAAATGGAATCACTAGGAACTCATAGTGTCTATAGCAACATTGAAATGACAAATTTTGAATATCCGCCTCATAAACCCTAAAATAGTGGTATCTAGTACTAATATAGATCTTCACGAGCTTTATCACACCTCACCAATAGTCAAATAGGTCATAAATCCTTGATAAGTTATACTTGTTATTTATCATGGATTGGTTCAGGTGATGATAATCTAGGTAAATTCATAATATACCATCTTCCTTTTTCACAAATATGATTAAAGATGCTTAGGGGAAAAACTGGGACTGATGAATCCTTTATAATGAAGTTCCTCCAACTATAATCGTATCACTTGGAGTTTGGTAGGTTCCATACGATATGCTGAAGAAGTTATTGTTGCTTTCTAAAGATGAAATTTGATGCAAAACTACATCTCTCACCTCCAAGGAAGTCCTAGAACTTCTTTTGGGAATACGTTGATATAATACTCTACAAGTGAAGGAACCTAGATGCCTAAAGTTCCTTCTCACCAAGTGATACAATCACTAACTAACGGGTGATAGGTTTCATCCTCCTTCTCACAAAATCCACCCATCAGGCCATGATATCTCTCTCTAAAAAAAAGTGAATATCATCCCATCAATTTGTAGGCATATGACTGGTATGCTGTGACAATAAATCTTGTCTTAGACCATTTATTAAAAATCTATACCCAATAAGATGTCTTAGGGTTACATCATGATGACCAAAATCTCACACATGTACCTATATCCTCCAAGTGATAGCTCTGACTATGGAAATATGAAAGATATAGAAGAAGCATTCCCTATAGGAACCCCAATAAAAATATATTGTGCTAGCATCTCAATGGGGAGATCTAACTCTTGCAGCAATAGTTGAGAGAAAAATGAAGGAATGGAACCCATTTATATAAATACTAAGGTAAGAGTAGATTACACACAAATCATAACTAAAATCATCTTGTGTGCTATGAGATTGTTGGCATCCAAAGCATGCAGTTATCTACAGCCCCAGTTGCTAGCTCCCTGAGCCGAACATGGATGCCTAGTGGTAGTGATGGGAAGATCTCATAAATTCTTCCTCCAACTATAGCTCGTCATACTCCTATGCCATATCCTCCTCCATGGGTACCACCCTATATGTGCTAGAAGATACATGATCATAACACTGCCTTTGCTAGGACGATTTTTCAGCTATCTTCCTGGGATACTCTGTATGTCTGGTTGGGCAGTCACATGCCCTGTGACCTCTACAATCACAATTAATGTACCTCCCATCTATGGGATTCCATGAACCTCTATGTTTCTTCTGACTAAGTGCCTAATTTTTACTATGTAAGGATCTTATGAACCGAGATCCTAGTGCTCGATGTATGCTAGCAACTACAATGGAATCAACTTTCTGGTGTCCAATTCCAGCTCTAGTTGTTTAACATCCCTCTTACAAAAATATCCCTATCATAAGTTCCCACTCTAGCACCCCTACAAAGGTGGGGATGCACAAAGGAACTATGATGTCTTGGATCTCTCTATGGAATATTTTCTCAAACATTCATTCTCAGAAGTAGCCATTGTGGATAATGTCAAGGCAGTAATTTTTAAGGTCTATAAACCTCACTATGTACTTGGCCACCATAATCTCTACCTTATTCTATTATAGAATATCATGGATCTAAACTGAGGGTATTCTGGAGGGGTATTACTCTTTATGGAATAGCCACTAGAAGACATCCCCTGAGACTTTCAAATCATTGTGCATATGCATGAAAAGGATCCACCAGCTACTCTATGGAAAAGGATGGATGCCAGTTCCAACACCTAATCTGATAGGGTCTAAATAAGCCTAAATATATAGACCATTGACTCTATCCAATCCCTTGATTCCTGTTGATCTTGATCACTGCGGAACCTCGACGATCTATAATAAAGGAACATTCAGAGCATGCTAATAATGCGTGAATCCTCATCCTAATCTGATTGGATGATCTGTTACACAATAGGTGGAGGTACTGCTACCTGCCCACCTGGAAGAAGGGGATCAGGAGATGGACCCTGAAATGAGGCCTCATCGATCAGAAGAACATTTCATGATCCAGAGCTAGTATCCTAAATGACTATCTTTAGGGAGGCATCCTGAAGGTCATCAAGGATTACCATGGTAAGATGAAAATAGGGCGATGACTCAAGAAGGATTGTCAATGGATAAATACTATTTGATGCATGTACCACTAACACATTAAAATGTGTATTTGAATTCAAATTCAATAAGAAGGTAGTCAATGTCCTAGTGAATGGCTACGTCAGCCGCCAAACCATCACTGGATTCCCATGAATGAGAACCTCACTTGAGATACTTTGACACTGTTTCTATAAACCCAACCAATCCTCTTTATAAAGATATGTCAAAAAAAATTCTACGGAGTGAAGTTTCTATTATAAAAAATATTCACGACCTGATCCCTTCCAGGGATCGAGCCGCAATTGATCGAATCCCACCTCCATAGGCTAGGGGGTAGCAACAAGTTACAAATGCATAAGTAACTTTGGGAGTACTTCTCCTGAGTACCTATATGCATGCACATAGAAAATTTAATGAAACATTAAATATGGAAGGGGTAAGATATGAAACCCTACTATAAATTAAACCTATAATTCATGAAACTCTTGATAGTACAAAAGTTCAGTAGAATAAAATAAAAAGTAAACGGAAAAAATACATGACCACCCAAAAAATGTGTCCCAACCAGACAAAAAACTGGAAAATTAAACAGTTGGGAGAGACCAGTTTCTGAATCCCAAGCTACAACCACCGTACACAGTCCAATCACCCAGTATCTCTAAGATACTTTGAAGTCATTTTTGATTGTCATCAACATAAGACATGAGTTTTGCAGGAAGACCCATGTTGGGGTGAGTATAAACATAACCAGTAATATGACCTAAAAGATTAGGGTAGGGGATTAATAAGTACAATAGAAGATAAAGATAGTAGATGAACAAGGTACTGTGAAAGAGTACATGTCAACCCAACAGAGAGTGCAAGTCAGCTCTTCCAAACACAAGTGACTAAAAACGATGAGTAAATGAACTGCCCATTGAGCCTTCACCACCTATAGAATGTGAATGGACTCATCCAACCATGAGAATATTGACACAGAAGGCACATGGAATACCCCATATGTCTTCACCTCTTATGGACAGACAATGTACAAATCTAAGAAGTTGGTACAGAATAAGTATATATATATATGCTCAGTCCAATATCCAAAATGAGAGAGTAAGGGGATTTACATATCACACCTCATCCCAAGAAGAAGAGTCACAATTTGTTCCAAAATTATAATAATTATATCTAACATCTCATGGATCTTCTCCCAACAAACAAGTATAATGGACTCATTCACCACACTTTGATACTATCCACTTTGAGAGACACAAACTTTCCCTCATGATTTCTTTCTTGTTAAAAAAATGTGTCTCAATTGGGAAAGTGTCCATCTTCATAATGAGCCCAAAGATACATCAACCCATGTATCATAACTATACCACATATTCATGGGGGCTATAATTTCTAGATAGGGGACCCATGACCTAGTAAAACATGAGGGTTCCACTCTAGTAGTCAATGGAGGACCCCTTCCATGACTAGTAGAAGAGTTCCAGTCTGATGGTCAATGAACCATTCCCAGACCTGCTGGAGGGTTCCTCAATATGTTAATAAGAACCCAAGATCTGATAACATAGGAGGGTGCCCCTCAGGAAGTCAAGGAACCATGCCCAGTCTTGTGGGTGGGTTTCACTCTAATAGTTGGGAAGGACCCATGCCCATCCCATCCACATGATTACACTTTAACAGTCATCGAAGACCCATTCCCATCCTTATCGGAGGTTTCCACTTGAGTCTTTTGAGGACCCATTCTATGCCTGGATGGAGGGTTACACTATAGAATCCATCTAGGACCACAACACAACCCAGTAGGAGTGTCACACTCAGGAGTAAGCCTCCGGTGATCTTGTCTAATCACATTCATCATTGGGGACAACTCCTAAGGTTTTGTTCCTGGAAAATTTCACATCATATCTCAAAATGAACAACTGTGGGAACCATCATGTACTATGTGAAAAAACTCTAATGGTAGGATACTTGCAAGACTAAATCCAAGTTCCAAAAAGGATATATGAGACTTCAATGTTTTATAAAAAGGAAAAGGGGTACATGGTGTGTGAGGGGGCCTATAAGGCGTGTGGCCCCACTTCACAGCCTCGTCGTGTCCCTAGACAGAACCCATCTTTATCACATATAGCAGCACACATCATGTAGGTGGACTAAACAGTGTTTCATGGGTAACTAGGACCAAGGCCATGCCCTACTCACCATGTTCGTGTATTAAACCCTGTGTCTATGTACTTTGGTACAAGGCATGTCGATCCGCACAAGGTACTACCAGTGTAATATTCCTATGTTATGAATGTAACATCCCAAGTAAGTAATGAATAATAGATATTTTTATCTATGTATATTAATTAATTAGATAGTGTTTTAGAAGCTTAAAATCAGAATAAATCCAATCTTAAGCATGGAATACACTAATATTTTTAAAAGATTGTTTTACTGCCTTTTGATGGAAAGCCATATTTAAATCATTATTTTGACAATTTTATAAGCTCTATTTGTGAAAATAAACTTATTCTTTATGATTGGGACATTGAAATTTACTTTGGGTAAATTTTTGGTATTTTTTCGATAAAGTTCATTTTTTTAATGAATAGTGAAAAATGTTGTATTTTAATTCAAAACCTCTTTTTAGTCTAATTTATTTATATGATTATGTTATATTTTGAATTTATTTTAAAGTGAAATTATAATATATTTTTATCATTTAATCCAATAGTGGTCGTGGAATTAATTTCACTTTGAAATCGGACTTAAACTAGTGTCAATCTTTTGATACTTTTTGTTTCATAAAAACAAGCTATTTGCTCTGACAGCGGGAATTAATTATTAAATTAATTAATGTAACTTATATGTTTTTAATTTTTTAAAATAGACATCATTTTTGAATTCGGAATATCAAATATAGCTTAGGGTGAATTTTTGGTATTTTTCTGAAAACTTCAATTTTTGATGAATTGTGAAACCACAAAGTTGTACTTAAAAACGGATTTTTTTTGTTTAAATGAAAATTTACCACCTCTATGTTTTGAATTTCAAAAATCCGACATACATGGTTGTCATTAATATGTAGAATGTGGTTCAATGGGATTAAAATAATTTTTTGGTTAATAGTAACTTTTAAGTTTATTAATCGCGATTAGAGGTAATTAGTGTAGTTTAAGGTAAAAATAATGTTTTAATAATATGAAATGACCTAGACACATGTCCTACCCTTATTGGATGTGTCATGGCCGACCAAGAAAACCCATGGATCAATTTTTGTGACACCATGGAGCCACTTGGGTAAGATAATGACATTAATTCCTATTATTTAAAGTAAAAGTAAAAATGACACAAACATGAGTCGTTTTACTAAAACAATGTTTAAATGGGGTTATACAAGTCAGATATTTGAATATAAATAGTCATTGGAAAGATAAAAATATTTTCTACATCATAGTATTTTTTTTATAATTTTTATACATTAAATAAATTAAATTATTAATGACATAACGATGATGCAGCGATTACCTCATTATTTAACGATTTAAATAAAATGAAAAGATAATGTAAAATATAAGACCTACACATGTCAAAAACCTATTGGATGAGTATATTTAGAACTCCTATCACCTTATCCTCGAAATATATAATTTTGGGACTTTTTAAATCCGAAAATAATTTTATGATAAAGTAACCTTTTATAACTTTCCAAGAGTGCCCCTCCTCTCCTCTTATAAAAGGACCCCACCTCTACCACCTTACCCATAATTCCAAAGACTTTGGATCAGCAAAACCCTTCTAATTATGTCTCTAAACATCCCTCTATAACTCTTAGAAGCCTCACTTTGGGCATAAGTCTTCCCAATGAAGTCTTTCAGCTCAAATCAAAAAGAGTTACCTGATTTAAAGGTAGTGTCTTCTCTTGTGTTCTTATGTTTTATTTTGATTCTCCAACCCCCTAAACTCTTTTTATTCATTTATTTTGTAAAACACCAGTATATTAAATATACTAGGATGTTGTTATAAGAATTATTAGAGCTAAACATACACACACCTACATCTAATGGTTAAAGAACATACTGTTTCCGTGGATGGAGAATTTCTACCTCACGAAACAATGATTGTTCAATATTCTATTAACACCTTAAAAGGTGGCCATTGAGATGAAAAAATATTTATATATGATACAAAACATTTTTATGTTTTACTTAAGCTTCTGTATTTTTCATTTATGGCATACCTTTATGGTTACCATTATGGGTAAACGCAATATCTTCATTTTAGGAAGTGCGGACTATCGCCCCCTCAAAGTGATTTGTTTCGTTAATGCCATATGTGGGACATATAAAGGATTTAATTAATGATATTATATATGATATTATACTGTAATTATAATATACGTTTATATTATTATTATCCCATTCCATAAAATATGAAATAGAAATGAAAGTTGCGTTCATGCTTACGTACAGCTTACCGTCTCCATGAAAGGTGCATTTCATTTCTTACCTCTAAACATTATTTAATATTATAAATGCATGTATATATGGGATATATATGAATATATGATATCTAAATCATGAGTATAACTCTGGATATAATGGATACATGAACAACTTGTAATTATAAAGAGTTTATTTTTGACTCAAGTACCAATGATCGTTAAAACAACCGTTATTAACTTAAATAATTACATAGTGTTCAAGACATAGTAATAAGTGATATAAAAGGAATAATGAACTTGAAAAAGGTTCTTAAGAAAGTTGAAATTAACTCAAGTTTATTATTCAGGAGATTAAATAATGATTGACTCAAGTGGAACCCGAGGTAAGGGAACTTCTTAACCCAATTTCCGTTCTTTGGGTTAATCTCCTACTTTCAAATTATGTCATGATATTATTATGTCCTATCTTGTATTTGTACTTTATTTATGAGTACTTATGGTGAATACACATAATAGATGTATTTTATTTAAAAAATGATCTTTGTAAGGGACTTCTTCTCAATCTCCTTTCATTGAGGCATATTTTGTTTCATACACAACATTCTTTTATACGGTGTATAAACACCTTTGACTTTTACATTTATCCAAAAGGAATCTTTTTTATACGAAGCGTTTTACTAAATGAAAAAAGTGAATGTTTTTGTCGTACGTATGAGGCAACAACGACTTCTCCGCCACCATGACCATTATTTGAGTTTTGGCTTCCTCTACAAGCCATACTGTTTTTTAAAATGAAAAATAAATACCATGTTTTACTTTTCTTTTATTTTGGTATTGAAAATGGTTTTCATAATTTTTTTATTATATCAATGTGTCGTATTGATATTTTGTGATTGAAAAGTGGAAATTTTATATTTCCTTTATGCATGTTTTATGTGATACGATTATGTTATGGTTCTTGGGAATTGTTATGAAGACGGGTGGTTCTGTGATTAACTAAGGGCGGGTGAGCCTAATATAGCTCTCAAATGCATTGGCTAACACGAAGGAGTTAAATGTTAAGGTTTCTCTGAAGAGATTTAGGGAATATAATGTGATGGGTATTCCAAACGTAACCAAGAGGGTTACTCCCTATGTAAGAATGTTATTAATTCCTCAATTTACCTTTATGTCTTATGATTTCTATGATTTATTCTTGATTTGATGAGGTATGTTAAAGTGCTTATGTTTTATGAGTAGAGTATGATTTAATTGATTCTTATGTATACATGTACTCATGTTTTCTTTCCATATTTTTATATCCCTTACTGATCTTTTTATGCCTATCCCAAGTTTTTGAAATGTTTTTCACAGGTCAAGGGAAGGGTACATGATATGATGATAGTGTAAAGGAAGTGTCAAGAAATAATCCATGTTTTATTTTAAATATGTTTCCGTTGATGGGAAAAAATGAATACTATCTTTTATTGTAACCACTTTGTTTAAATGTAGGATGTAATGCATGTTTTATATTCTAATTCTCTATAACTCTAAACCTGAAAAGATCCTAAAGGTGTATTCTTGAAATATCTCAAGATTAAGTAATGTTTAAGGATGGGGACTTATAGTTGGTATCAGAGGTTGGTTTAGATAACTTTAGGAGTTAGAATTCTATTAAATGATTATCCAAAAATATTTTTTTTATGGTCAAATTGAAATGATATAGCATTTGGAGATTACCATGTTGCTTTAACTAAGGTATTTTAGTGTTAAGAATGATTTTTTGTAGAGGAAATAGAGAAGATTTTTTGGGAAGGCATTCTGAGGGAAATGACTTTCCAAATCCGCATACTGAGATGGTCAGAATCAGAACTAAATATTTTGTTGCAGTGATGGCTCAGTTGACTCAGGTGAAAATTTTGGTTGTTTTAATTGATGATATTTTGGTGTTTTCTAAAAGTAAAGAGGAGCATGAAAGTAATTTAAGGGTTATCTTGAAAAACATAAAAGAAAAGAAATTGTATGGGAAATTCTCCAAGTGTGAGTTTTGGTTGCAACAAATTTCTTTCCTTGGTCACATTGTTTCTAAAGATGGGATAACTGTTGATCCTGTAAAAACAAAGGTTGTTGATGAATGGCCAAGACCCACAAATGTAACTGAGATTCATAGCTTCCTTGGTTTGGCAGGCTATTACCGAAGGTTTGTTAGAAATGTTTCACGGTTATCTAGTCAAATGACTAAGCTAACTCAGAAGGGTGTTAAGTTTATCTGGACAAAAGAATGTGATGATTGTTTTCAGGAATTGAAAAGAAGATTGGTGAATGCCCCAGTTTTGGCAAAACCTTACATGAATGGTGAGTTTGTTATCTACAGTGATGCTTCATTGAAAGGACTTGGTTGTGTCCTAATGCAGAATGATCAGGTAATTTCATATGCTTCATGTCAGTTGAAAACTCATGAGGTAAATTACCTTACACATGATTTGGAATTCGTTGTTGTTGTTTTTGCTTTAAAAATTTGGAGGCATCATTTGTATGGTGTAAAGTGTGAAATATATACTGATCACAAAAGTATAAAGTATATATTCACTCAGAAAGAATTGAACATGTGACGGAGGAGATGACTATAATTAATCAAGGATTATGATTGTACAATTCATTACCATCTGGGAAATCAAAATAGAGTGGATGATGCTTTGAGTCGAAAAAGTAATGCTTCATTAACAATGCTATGTTTGGAACGAGATCCTTTGGTTAAGGATTTTTGGCATAAAAGTTGTTGGTGCAGGATGTACTTATATTTTGTTTCAGGTATCAATGAAATCTTCTCTATCAGACAAAATCAAGCAAGCATAGAAGCAAGACAGTGAGTTTCAAAAAAAGGTAGAGCTGGTTCAGAAGGGTAAGTTGCCTGAATTCAACATTGATAATGATTGTGTTTTGAGATATGGTAAGAGATTGTGTGTGCCTTGTGATTCACATTTGAAGAGAGAGTTTTTATGTGAAGCTCATAGTTCTCCGTTTTCAGTTCATCCAGGCAGTACTAATATGTATAGAGATCTTCGAGAGTATTACTGGTGGGATGGAATGAAAAGAGATATTGCGGATTTTACTGTGAAGTATTTGAGTTGTCAGTAGGTTAAAGCAGAGCATCAGTTACTGAAAGGGATGCTTCAGCCTTTACCAGTGCCAGAGTGGAAATGGGAGAATATATCCATGGACTTCATTGTGGGATTGCCGAAGACTCCTCGAGGTAATAAGGCAATCTGGGTTATTGTTGATCGTTTGACTAAATCTACTCATTTCCTTGCTATACGAGATACTTTTTCCCTATATCAACTTTCTCGTTTGTATCTTAAAGAGATAGTCAGGTTACATGGAGTTCCCCTCTCCATTGTATCTGATCGTGATCCCAGGTTTACTTCTAACTTTTGGAAAGGCCTTCAAAAGTCATTGGGTACTGAATTAAATTTTAGTACAACTTTTCATCCTCAATCAGATGGGCAGTCAGAAAGAACAGTTCAGACTTTGGAGGATATGCTACATACTTGTTCAATAGATTATCAGGGAAGTTGGGACCAACATCTTTCTTTGGTTGAGTTTTCTTATAATAAAAGTTTACATTCCAGTATACAGATGGCACCATTAGAGGCATTATATGGGAAGCGGTGTCGAACTCCAGATTTCTGGGATGAAGTGGGTGATAGGAAGCTGATGGGACCAGAATTGGTAGAAGAATTGGCAGAAAAAGTTCAGCTGATACAAAAACACATGAGAACAGCTCAGAGCGGGCAGAAGAGTTATGCGGACAACCAGAGGAAGGATCTATCTTTCGAGGTAGGTGATCATGTTTTTCTCAAAGTCTCACCATGGAAAAGTGTGATGTGATTTGGTAAGAAAGGAAAGCTGAGTCCAAGGTTCATTGGACCATATGTAATTCTAGAGAGAGTTGGATCAGTTTCTTACCGAGTGGCTTTACCTCCGAGTTTATCTCAGGTACACAATGTTTTTCATGTTTCAATGTTAAGGAAGTACATGCCAGATCCATCTCATGTTTTGAGTCCAGAGGTAGTTCAGCTGGAAGAGAACCTATCTTATGAGGAACAACCGGTGAAGATTCTTGACCACGGGGAGCAGGTGTTACGGAATAAGGTGATTTATTAGGTAAAGGTTTTTTTGGAAAAACCACATGATTGAAGAGGCAACATGGGAATCTGAAAATGCAATGAGGGCTAAATACCCCAACTTATTCGATAAGTAAATAAATTTCAGGAACACAATTTTCTAAAGGGGGGAAGTATGTAACATCCCAAGTAAGTAATGAATAATATATATTTTTATCTATGTCTATTAATGAATTAGATAGTGTTTTAGAAGCTTAAAATGAGAATAAATCCAACTAAGCATGTAATACACTAATATTTTTAAAAGATTGTTTTACTGCCTTTTGATGGAAAACCATTTTTAAATAAAACTTTTGACAATTTTATAAGCACTATTTTTCAAAATAAACTTATTCTTTATTATTGGGACATTGAAATTTACTTTGGGTAAATTTTTGGTATTTTTCCGATAAAGTTCATTTTTTAATGAATAGTAAAAAATGTTGTATTTTAATTCAAAACCTATTTTTAGTCTAATTTATTTATATGATTATATTATGTTTTTAATTGGTTTTAAAGTTAAATTAGAATATATTTTTACCATTTAATCCAATAGTGGTCGTGGAATTAATTTTACTTTGAAATCGGACTTAAACTAGTGTCAATCTTTTGATACTTTTTGTTTCATAAAAACACGCTATTTTCTCTGACAACGGGAATTAATTATTAAATTAATTAATTTAACTTATATGTTTTTAATTTTGTAAAATAGACACCATATTTGAATTCGGAATATCAAATATATCTTAGGGTGAATTTTTGGTATTTTTCTGAAAAACTTCAATTTTTGATGAATAGTGAAACCACTAAGTGGTACTTAAAAAACTGATTTTTTCGTTTAAATGAAATTTTACCACCTCTGTGTTTTGAATATCAAAAATCTGACATACATGGTTGTAATTAATATTTAAAATTTGGTTCAATGGGATTAAAATAATTTTTTGGTGAATAGTAACTTTTAAGTTTATTAATCGCGATTAGAGGTAATTAGTGTAGTTTATGGTAAAAATAATGTTTTAATAATATGAAATGACCTAGACACATGTCTTACTCTTATTGGATGTGTCATGGCCGACCAATACAACCCATGGGTCGATTTTTTGGACCCCATGGAGCCACTTGGGTAAGATAATGACATTAATGCCTTTTATTTAAAGTAAAAGTAAAAATGACACAAACATGAGTTGTTTTACTAAAACAATGTTTAAATGGAGTTATACAAGTTAGATTTTTGACTATAAATAGTAATTGGAAAGCTAAAAAGATTTCCTACATCATATTAATTTTTTTATAATTTTTAGACATTAAATAAATTAATTTATTTATGACATCATGATGATGCAGTGATAACCTCATTATTTAACGATTTAATTAAAATGAAAAGATAATGTAAAATATAAGACCTAAACATGTAAAAAACCTATTGGATGAGTATATTTAGAACTCCTATCACCTTATCCTAGAAATATATAATTTTGGGACCTTTTAAATCCGAAAATCATTTTATGATAAAGTAACCTTTTATAACTTTCCAAGAGTGCCCCTCCTCTCCTCTTATAAAAGGCCCCCACCTCTACCACCTTACCCACACTTCCAAAGCCTTTGGCTCGGCCAACCCATGCCCATTTTGTCTGTCCACATCCCTCTCTAACTCTTAGAAGCCTCACATTGGACAGAAGTCTTCCCAAGGAAGCTTTTGATCTCAAATCAAAAAGAGTTACCCGATTTAAAGGTAGTGTCTTCTATTGCGTTCTTATGTTTTATTTTGCTTCTCCAACCCCCTAAACTCTTTTTATTAATTTCTTTTGTAATAAAAAAAGTATCATCCATATACTAGGATGTTGTTATAAGAATTATTCTAGCTACACTTAAACACACCTACATCTAATGGTTAATAAACATACTGTTTCCGTGGATGGAAAATTTCTGCCTCACGAAACGATGATTGTTCAATATTATTTTAACACCTTCAAAGGTGGCCATTGAGATGAAAAAATATTTATATATGATATATAATATGTTTATTTTCTACTTAAGCTTCTGTATTTTTCATTTATTCCTTACCTTTATGGTTACCATTATGGGTAAACGTGATATCTTCATTTTAGGAAGTGCGGACTACCGCCCCTCAAAGTGATTTGATTCGTTAATGCCATATGTGGGATGTATAAAGGATTTAATTAATGATATTATATATGATATTATACTGGAATTATAATATACCTTGATATCATTATGATTCAATTCCATAAAATTTGAAATATAAAGGAAAGTAGCGTTCATGCGTACGTACGGCTTACCGTCTCCATGAACGATGCATTTCATTTCTTACCTCTAAACGTTATGTAATATTGTAAATGCATGTATATACTGGATATATATGATATATATGATATCTACATCATGAGTATAACTCTGGATATAATGGATACATGAACAACTTTTAATTATAAAGAGTTTATTTTTGACTCAATTACCAATGATCGTTAAAACAACCGTTATTAACTTAAATAATTACATAGTGTTCATGACATGGTAATAAGTGATATAAAAGGAATAATGAACTTGAAAAAGGTTCTTAAGCAAGTAGAAATTAACTCATGTTTATTATTCAGGAGATTAAAGAACGATCGAGTCAAGTCGGACCCGATGTAAGTGAACTTCTTAACCCAATTTCTGTTCTTTGGGCTAATATCCTACTTTCAAATTATGTCATGATATTATTATGTACTATCTTGTATTTGTACTTTATTTATGTGTACTTATGGTGAATACACATAATAGATGAATTTTATTTAAAAAATGATCTTTGTAAGGGACTTCGTCTCAATCTTCTTTCATTGAGGCATATTTTGTTTTATACACAACTTTCTTTTATACGGTATATAAACCCCTTTGACTTTTACATTTATCCAAAAAGAATTTTTTTATACGAAGCATTTTACTAAACGAAAAAAGGGAATGTTTTTGTCATACGTATTCGGTGAAAACGACTTCTCTACCGCCGTGAACATTAATTGTGTTTTGTCTTCCTCTATAAGACATACTTTTTTTTAAAATGAAAAATAAATACCATGTTTTACTTTTCTTTTATTTTGGTATTGAATATGGTTTTCATAATGTTTTTATTATATCAATGTGTTGTATTGATATTTTGCGATTGAAATGTGGAAATGTTATGTTTCCTTTATGTATGTTTTATGTGATACGATTATGTTATGGTTCTTGGGTATTTTTATGAAGATGGGTGGTTCCGTGATAAACTAAGGGCGAGTGAGCCCGATATAACTCTCCAATGCATTGGGTAACACGAAGGAGTTAAAAGTTATGGTTTCTACAAAGAGATTTAGGGAATATACTGTTATGGGTATTCCAAACGTAACCCAGAGGGTTACTCCCTATGTAAGAATGTTATGAAAACCTCAAGTTACCTTTATGTCTTATGATTTCTCTGATTTATTCATGATTTGATGAGGTATGTTAAAGTGCTTATGTTTTATGAGTATAGTATGATTTCATTGATTCTTATGTATACATGTACTCATGTTTCCTTTACATATTTTTATATCCCTTACTGAGCTTTTTTATGCTCATCCCATGTTTTTGAAATGTTTTTCATAGGTCAAGGGAAGGGTACATGATATGATGATAGTGTCAAGGAAGTGTCAAGAAAGAATCCATTTTTTATTTTAAATATGTTTCGGTTGATTGGAAAAAACGAATACTATATTTTAGTGTAACCAATTTGTTTAAATGTGGGATGTAATGCATGTTTTATGATCTAATTCTCTAAAAATCTAAACCTGAAAAGATCCTCAAGGTGTATTCTTGAAATATCTCAAGATTAAGTAATTTTTAAGGCTGGGGACTTATAATGAATTTGGAACATGGCATATGTCTGTCCATGTGACCCATCACATAAAATAATCACAAATGAAGGTGGTATATGATGTGTTGGGTATATACATGTTTTTCCATCCTTATGGTTTCAAAAACCCTAATTTCACTGCTGAAAAAGGCAACATGCTGTGTGTTTTTCATGGTATACGATATTTAGTGAGAATTTTTATAGAAATTCCAGATCTCCATATCCAGTCTTCCAACCATGAACTAGAAAACACTGATGTAGATTCAACCTGGATTCCTCCCAAAAATCATAGATTTGTCTATGATTTATGCTTGTCTATCATTGATCATCAAAAATTGGATTCGTTCACTAGAAAGGTTTTCATCGGTCATTCCACACGCTCCCATGACCTCAACCCTTGTAGATCCTTCCTCAAACTGTTGAATCAATCATCCCTACATCACATGATTCTTGGATCTATGATAAATTTATCATCCTATTCTCATTTCACTAATCCATCATGAATATGCAGGCCCGATCAAGCATGGGACCACTATAAAAAGTTGAGTTGGGAGTGTATGGATCCTATCAGTTTGAAATGTAAAGAAATAAGGGGCTAAACCACAAAAAACCAAGGTTTAAACACTTTTTTATAATAATTCTTGGCCAACGATCAAGAGTGGGCATACTAGGGTTTGAAATTATAGATTATACAACCTAAATTTGGTACATATGATCATGTCATGGCCACATGTGGTGGAGATCAAAAAACAAGAGTGGATCTACTCAATTATTTAATCAAAGGGAATAAAAACACTTAATGAGGAGTCATACCCCAAGATTATATTTTTCAATGATGAAGAACGCATCCTTTAATGATTTGGAAGGATCAGTTTCCATCATTTCATCTTGATCTGATTTGATCTGGAATTTCATCATCATTCGCCAAGATCTTCAAGAGGAATATGGAAGGGGATCTTTTGGAAGATTCCTAGGATTGTGATCCAACCCTGGGTAGTTTTACATGGCAATAAATTTATAACTTTTCATGTTAGGTAAAATAAATCATTTAATTAAATTGATCAATTAATTTAATCCACTTAAACTACCAATGAGTGAGGGGTCCGAACATCTCATACCAACTCATTTTATGTCGTTATTAGGGTAAACACCATATTTTGGACCCAACCATATCTCAGATTTCTAGTTTAAACAACTGTTTAAGATTTATCCCATTTTCTTTGCGGTATCATGCACACCCAATATAAAATATATTTAATATTCTTATAGAATTAATTTTTGGGAAACCTGGACTCGTAATTAAACACCGTCTTAGTTCCTAACTCGGGAAATATTTAGAGAAATATTTCAAATCCTTACAAGGTAAAACCGGGTCTCTACAAAAAAACTAAATATTGAAGGATTATGTCTTATAAAATGTTCCACTGTTGAAATGTTACTATATGGTAGATAAAATTAATGTCTAATATGGATTCTACCACAATTTATAGCTAACATCAATTGATCCATCAACTACTCCATTACAATTCCAACCATTCCATGTTTCTAATTTAGAAGAATATTGTATTCTTAGTGGCATACAATATCAAGTTTCCTGTTTCATCGATGTAAAACTATTCTGAATAGTCATATTTAATATGGAGAAATATGGTAACAATAAAATTATATAACTTAATAAGCATAGATTATTATCCCATAAGGGTATTTTCTTACATTATCCAAAACTTCCCTTTGATACCAATTTCAAGGAACCGATTTTAAACAATT
The DNA here is from genome assembly GCA_963277665.1 of Viscum album. Lineage (NCBI taxonomy): Eukaryota > Viridiplantae > Streptophyta > Magnoliopsida > Santalales > Viscaceae > Viscum > Viscum album. The sequence continues at coordinate 141,623,514 of OY728146.1, forward strand.
CATAAATTCAATATTTTGATAATAATTATTTTATTGTATTAACTATAAAATTTATGTATATATTTTTATAGAATTCGTTCATCACCCATAGAAAATAAAATATTACATTAAAAATTGGACACTTCTATTTAGTATATATTTTCCCACATAATTAATAACACTTAAGATATAACAAGTTGTAATTTCATGGAATATCTTCACAATTTTCATATTGATGAGATTATTATACATACTCATCCATAAAAACTTTTAAAAACCATTTTAAATAGTGGAATGAGAACAAAATTCTTAGGATGGAAAATTTAAAAAGAAATAATGAAATTTTTTAGTTTTGTATATATATTATAATTTTATTATTTTATACAATAAACATTGAAATAAAAATAAATATTTTCTTACAGAAGAAATCAACTTCACTACCCAAAGATTTTACAAAACTTTACAAAATAAATATGAATAAAAACAATAAAACTTTTAAATTTTTCATTGTAATAGAAAAAACTGATGAATATTTTTTCAAAAAGGTATACATTTCATCCTTAGTAAGTAGCATAAAAATTCATTTAAACTTAATATCATCATCATACCATGTGAGATCATAATTTTTCCTTGAAGTACCATATAAATCATTTATAAATATTTTTGGTATATTTGGATATAATTTTCATATCACTCTTATAATAACTCTTACAAATGGAATAACCTACCATCATAATTATAATAATCTCTTAGGGGAAAAATATAACTATTTAAGTCTTTCAGTTTACCTAATTAATTATGAGAACTATTTTGGGACCACCCATCATCATGAGCTATACCGGACTAACCCATCATCATGATTTATATTTGGATCACCCATTATCATAAACAATTACAAAAAACTATAACATAATATTAACACATGAAATCTTGAATTTTAATCATCATACTCCTAAAAATATTATTTTCAACCATAATGAAAAAAAATATTGATATAAAAATATCTCTTCTATTTAATTTTTTTTGAAAATACCTATAAAATTTTTAAGAAGTGTTTTTATTTTAGGAAACAATCATAATCATTTAAAGTAATCCAAATATTAAATAATTTTTAAGAGGAATAGAATATCGTTTGACAATGTATATGATAAAATAGAGCATTCCTTTTTTTAAAACATTCCATATAAAATAAATGAAAATATTATTTTTGAAAACATTTTAAAGAAAGTATAAGGTGAGAAAAAATGTTCTTTATAATTCATTTATGTTCATAGAAGCACATTCATAAATTTTTTTATAAATGTGTACACTCAATAAAAATATCAAGAAAATAAATATTTACAAAATTTAAAATGGGGTTTAAAGATAAAGTGTCCCTTACCTCAAGTTTGAATTATCATGTATGTTATTTATCATTCGGACTACTAAATTCATATTAATTATTTAAATTATTAATATTTTGTATTCATTACATTATAATAATAATTTTTATTTCAATTCAAACAATATTTTATTTGGTTACATAATATGTTATTTTTACATTGCGTTTTTTGAGGATGTTCAATTCATAATCCCAAAAACAGATTTGTTAGGTTGGCCATGGTCAAAGGGTTCATTATACAATTATCTTCATAATATTAATCCTGAAATGATTATAAATATTTCAAATTAAAAAAATTTATAACCATCCATGAAAGATGTATATGAAAAGAGAATCAAATCACTTCATGGAGGTGGTAGTCCAAACATACATATAAACAATGTTATAATTTTTCAATAGATGTAATGATAAGAAAATAAATCATATATTATCATTAAATAATTATGTCTATATCATGAATATCATATATATTAAATAAATAAATTATAAAAAACATCCTTGTGAGGTGGTGTTGATAAAACAAACACATTGCTTCGTGGAGGTGTTAATCCATACATATACACAAGCAATGTTTTCATTTCCCATAGGATGTAAAAGGAGATGAAAAGAGGATATAAAATAATCATAATAAAATTTATATATATGGAAGGTATTGATGTATTTTTTTTATAATTACTGAGGAATATTTTATGGTTTTATAATAAGAAATAAATTTTAAATTGGCCAGTAAGGGATTCTACCATCTCCTCAGATAACCTCTTTATAATACACATTAATCTATCTAGTATAGTTATTTTGGTGAGACTAGACCTAATAGGATGCAGGGAGAGATTCTAGGGATTTACTTGAGAATATATTGGATAAAATAGAGTGCTATAAAGGTTTTAGGATAAGTGGAGAGTAGGTCCCCTTTTACAAGTGAGGGAAAGGACACAATTGTGATTACTTAAAATATTTAATAATATATATGTCATAATAAGGTAATGTGGCACCAAGGAACCAAATATTCTAAGTTAATATATGATATTTTAAAAATAAACACAACCAATAAAATTTATATCTATTTTAGAAATATTTTAATCATTATCTTCTAGTTAAACCACTTTTAAGTATATTTTAACCTTAATTGTGATAACTTAACTTTTTACCATGATAACCTAATTATATGACCAAAAATGTAGAGGAATTATAAAAGATATATAAATTATGATTGAAAATTTTGAAACAATTTTATCTCGTTTGATTTATAATGGTTTAAGAAAGTACATTTAATAAGAGAACAAAAAATTCCAGAAAAACATTTTTTAGGAAAGTACATGAATTTAGAGTAAAAATCATTTTACCTTGAAATCGATTAACTAATTGGTTTACAAGAATTTATTTAGTTAAATAATAATTAAATAATATTTATTATTATTTTTTTATCCATCCCAAAAATAATTTCATCTTTTAACCAATCAATTAAATGCAAATACCCAAAAATAGTTTTTAATTCAAATAAAAGATAACTTATCTTCCCAACGGTCAAAATTTTGTTCCAAAATTGAAAATAAAATAATAAAATTTATTATTTAACTCAAAAAAAATATATTTGGGTTATAAATACTAATAATATTTGATAAATTCATGTGTTGTAGTCATTTTAAAGCTCTATCCCATAGTTTTAACCCAACTATATCAGTTTTACCGTTACCGAGTTGATACATTTTACCATGATTACTATTCATAGTTCTTAAAAAAAAGAGACATATTTTACAAACAAGAAACCCCAAATTAAAAATATGGAATCTTTATTTAAAGAATCATTTTCTAGATTTGGTAACAATTAATTTAATATAGTGACACAAACGTAATAAAAAATAGTTTTTTTTAGAAAAATCTATTTTTAACTCTAAAAAACAACTTCTACAAAAATAATGTATTACAATGATTAATTTATAATTGATTATAATATTTATAACTAAATAATTATTAAGTCATTTTAATATCAAATTCAAATAATGATGATATTTTTCATTTAAAAGAAAACATTATTTTGAAAAAATTGGTATTTTTCACTATTTATAGAAAATTCAATATTTTTTGAAAATACCTATTTTTCACACTCTGATAATTGTAATATATTAATTTCAAAATAGAATTTCATTTTTTCAGAATGTAATTGATGAATTGTGATATTATTATCTTTAATAAAACCATATAATAGATGAAAATAAACTTATTTAGAATAAAATAATTTCATTTTTTGATTGAAAAATTACATAACATTATTATAATGAATATAAATATAAAAAATATAATTAAAAAATATTAATATAGAATGAAATTGATTTAATCTTAACATTACCTATGTTGTTACAAGGATATCTATAGTAAGACCCAACAATAAATGGCCATGATGTGCTTGAGGATGACATTCATGCAGTAACTTAAAAACTTGTTAGTGTGGATCATGAACCAATATTTATCACATGACTCTTTCTAATACCACTCATTATATGATATAAATCCCTATTACAATGTGAGTGGTCTAAGATATGATACTCAATAAGATCAGTTTCACCTGTATACGTTTCTTAGATCACATACATGTTAAAAGTATTTTCCTCATAAGTCTCTTATAAAAATTGAATAATAAAAAATGAATATATCATTCTAGAATTAATTTATAATAAAAAATTATATAGGAACTGCAATATTATGATGGAATTTACTAAAAATCTATAAATAATTACAATTATATTTTATGTTTTTACAACTAAATATCAATAATGTTGGAATATCTTAAATAATGAGTATGTAAATATAATTTTTTCGTTTTTTTATTTTTAATATGAATTATATGTATCATTCTCACATGAAAATAATAAACAGACATAATCCCAACTCTATAAATAACATTCTATATGTATCAAATCTACATCCCCATGGAATATATCTTCGTATAATTCTTTCCTATCTAGTAGGATACAAAACAATTATCATATGTTATGGGGATGATACTATTTTGACGAGTCACACAATTATCATAACCGACCTTCGAGTAGGATAAATGAATATCTCTCAACCAAATATTATGTTAAATTTAATTGAACAAAATAAGCATTAAATAACTATATACCTCTCTAATGAAAGCTGGTGTGGACTCTTTAATGGGTATCAAATACCCAACATTATCATTTAAAAAATATAAATTTAAAAAATAATTGAATACACAAATAAATAAATATCTTTATATACCCACTAATAATAAATATTATATTCTTAGGTCTACAAGATAACAAACTATCATTGAATCCAAAAAGAGTTAAAATAGTTTATATATATTGAAACTATCAGAATAATAACCTTATGTGAAAAAAAAGAATGAAAATGAAAAAATAGTCATCTAAAATAGTTTTGTGAAAATTGTTACTAATTTATTTCAGGAAAACCTTTTTCTTAATTATTCACATGAGTATGAAAATAAAATTTCATATAACAATATATCTCTATAAAAAATAATCAAGATTGTAAGGAATTAACCCCTCCTATATTAGAAAATTATATGGGATGTAGAACCATCCCCTCCCTCTTATATTAATGGTGAAATAGGTTTTCATTGGTTCAAACAACATTGGCCATCATTGAAAAAAAACTCTTCCCAATTCACATGTCTGATTAATAAAAAAATAAAATAAAAAATTAATATAAAATATAATAAAGATAATAAAAAATAAAATAAAAAATAAAAATTCAATGAAAATAAACTACATCACATTATTTTTTATATCATATATCAAAAGTTTTGATCTAAATATTCATCTTCTTAAAAATATACATCTCCATAAACTATTATAATATATTTATTATTATATTTTTTAATATTTATAATGTTATGTATGATTTTATCATAATTTACAGTATCATGGAACTCATTTTTAATCATAAAGTATCATTAGTGATATTTTTATAGTATATTGAATGTAATGTGCATTAAAACACATTAATTATTTTTGGGAATAAATTATCATATGTTAATAATTTGACTAATGTTCCGATTCCATTGGCTTAATTTGTGATAGAATTTATAGACTTGTTATTATAGAATTTTTAATGAAGAAATAAGGAATGATTGAAGTGAAAATAAAAAAAATGATTTATAATGAGAAATTCTCTCAATGGAAAATTGAAAATATATTTTAAACGGTGACTCATATTGAAATGTCCTTATTTTTTAATTTCTATTGATATTTTTTCCTATGTTAATTTTATCATAATTTGGGGTTTATTCTTTTCTTTAAATAAATTAACCCTACCCCTTAAAAATTATTTAACAAGTAATTAGTGTACCATAAAGATCGAAGATATCAAAGACAATGTTAGTTGTCCCTACCTTGGAATGATTATTCAGTAACATTTACAATTGGTATATTTGTTTGATTTATTTAATCTAAATTCTAATTTTTACTGTAAATATAAAAATATAATTATATATATGATAAATATTTTATTGATTATTAATTTTTCTTCTCAGTGGAGGTCAGTGTGGTCTAGAACCCACTGTGACCATTATGAAAATGCGTTTGTAGTTACTATTTGATCGATGTGGAATTTATGGGATTAATTAAACTAAGCCAACAAGTCACACTATCATGGTAAAGACACTATTACCTACAACATAAGCTAATTACACTAGGGAAGTTAGGGGTAAGCCCATTTATTAAAAAAAACACCCAAACCCCTTTTGTAGGAAAAGGGAGAACCCAATAGAGAACCAAACACCCAAGGAACAAAGGCCTTAAAATACAATGGCCTGAAAGCCCAATGAAACAAATACATTACATATCACATGCCACAAAGTCCCAAGGACCCAATAAAAATTCTTAACAAAGTCCCAAGGCCCATAAAATAACCTAGCTTCCACCTGCAGCCGCACTCCACAAGACCCCACTGCGACCAGACGCCTGCCACCACTAATCGCTGAATCTGGAAACGCCACCACCCATAGCTATAATATGACTGAAACTATCACTATATACCATCCTCCACCCAGATCCTACACTGAAAATAACATCACCACACTGTCGTAGCCAGATCCCACCGAAGAAGCAACCGCTAGACATCTACCATGTCACTACCTTCATCAATGGCTGGATCGAGACCAAAAGGTCATTGAAACCTGCCCCAGACACATATCCTCCCCCAGGATTTCTCCACCAATACGCCCCCTCCATATCCTACCATGACTGCAGTTAAAACATCCCATTTAATGACAATAAGGATTGAATCTTACAAGATCGTTTCAGATCTGAACCAGATCTGAAATGCTGACCACTGAATTTTTAGGGTGGTAGTATGGATCATGAATTCATGGGATTTCTATGAATGAAAATTTATACCACAAATAGGGTTGAAAAAAGATTTATGGAAATTTTTTCTTAATTATCCATGACTTTTTATTGGTGATATGAGACATATTATGTGAATTGGTCCATATATAAGGGGTTGGATAGCCCGTGCCCCTACGTGAACTCCCATTAATGAAGGGTTCATACTTTAACATTCCTTATGGAATCGTATATATGGATGTACCTCCATTAACCATTTTTCTTGAAATATTTCCCATTAAATAAATATGCCAATACCTTGACTTAAATAAATGATGTGTTAAACTTTTGTTTGTATAAAAATAATTTGTTATAGAAACCCAAGCCATAAAAAACATTAATTCATGATTTATAACATTAATTTATAATAATACAAGCCAATTAAATATAGGTATAGAGTATTTGGATGATTATAAACATTAATACATAGTCTTATACATAGAAAATTATCATCTTTTTTTAATAAATAAGGAAAATGTTGAACTAAAAATACTATTAATGGAATAAACATGTAAATAAATCCTAACATGAGTATCAATAGGCATATTATGATATCATAAAGATAATGATCATAGTCTTGGAAACATGGAATACAGATATAAAATCATAAGATCATGGAATCATGGAATATGATGAAATAACATAAGAAATGAAATCATAAACATAAATTAAGGAAAAACCCCAAGACCATCATCATAATTTGGATAAATTCCAATGGTTTATTTTGATATCTCCATATTTACATAAGCAAAGTGGATAAAGTCCCATGATTGATTAGGTCTACTCTATAATTTGGTACATAACATCTCATGATATATAAATCTTTACCCAATGCATTATAGGGATATGTAATTATTTTTACAGCATTAACATAATGAAAGAAATACATATGAATTATAGATAAGTAAATAAAACCATACATATATCATAAACATGATCGAATCAATCAGAAGGAAGTGAGTCTCATAATTCTGATTTTTTCCATAATTTAAGGATAAACCAAAAAGATTCATAAGAAAAGAAGTAATTAAATGACTTTGAACTACTATAATTGGAATATAGAAATAGTTATTGAATATGGATTTCAAATATAAGTAATTTATGAGAATAATTTTAGATAAGAAACAATTAAAACTAACCAATTTTATGATTATTTATAAAATTAATAAGGATATTTTTAAAAATGTAAAATGTATATTATTTCTTATAAAACAAGAATTTATCCAATACAAATTCTATAAACTAATTAGGGTTTTTTAGAATATATTCATGGTTTAAAAAAATTTAAATTTGTGATTATTGATAAGATATTAGAGATTAGAATGTTCCCTTAAGTCATGCTTACTTAAATATGGAAATTTCAAAGGGAATTAAAAAAACATATAACCCCATTAACGAAAAGGTTACTTAACTAGGTATTTTTATTAAATTATATGTTTCATAATATTTTTTATTGAACCAATGTTACTCTCTTTTTTGGGTAGAGGATACCCATTATAGGCCTCTAGGCCTAGAGGCCATTACAATCCATTATAGTATAGCTTGTATTCCCCAACCTATAGGTCCATTTAATCGTGTCTAAAGGACCATTACTCATAGACCGAATACCTTTGGGCTTGGAAGACCTAATTATATTCCTAGATGACCCTTTTCTATCCAAAAATCCCCTTGAGTGAATAGTTATTCTATAATACCAATGCTATTATAGTTATTCCGTTGATAAAGTACCAAATATAGTGCCTTCCTTCATAATAGTTTCATTGGTGCAATAATTTCTCCACTACTATATCATTGATATAGTACGCCGATATATTTCTACTATAGTTACCTATATCCAATGGGTTCAGCATAATGAAACATGTTTGTAGTATTATACTATGCTGAAAAGAAACAAGAATGGTATGGAAGACCCATTTTATGTTTTAAAATGACATTTTTGAAATAAAACCCAAAAAAATAAGATAATAAAAAATTATTTTGAAAATAAAATAAGGTAAATATGATTCTCATATGAGATAACACATAATTAAGTTTCAAATTTAAAATAATAACATTAGAAGGAATGGAATTTATTCCAAAGGAGGGGAAATCATCATTTGAGTGTATGAAAATTATTGTTCAAATGGTTTAATTTTATAAAAGGATTATAACTAAATATTAAAGAATATTTGAATAAAAAACTCATCTATGATGAATGAAAACTCATATACCATATAAAATAAAAGACAAAACTGAAGGAGAAACAATATAACTAAATATATGAGATTTAGTTATGAAAGAATATTATTTATTTGGGAAGAAATTAATCCAACCCAAATTGATGATGAAAATGAATGGAAGTGATTTTTATATGTTCAATAATAATTTATGATATTATAAATCATGGGGTTATTAGTTACTCTATATAAATAATGATTGGTACATAATATTAAACCATGCCTCAATAAAGGGTGATTAAGATGGAATCATAATGGGTTAGTACACATTATAATAAAAACCACTTGAAAGAAATAAATATTGATGTTTAATTGAAAATAACATGAATATATAAATTTCATGATAATATATAACCAATTATTCATATAAAAAAATTTAAAATAATTTAAGAGCATAAAAGAATATATGTCTCAGAGAAGGAAATTTTGAGATTAAACCCTTACCCTAAATCTAAAACAACTCTGAACATCCATTTAAATTTCTAAATATTTAAATTTTGTTAATTAAAAATATACTCTAGAACTATATTCATATATATATATATATGTATATTAAATTTTTAATTATATATATATATATATTATATTTTGGTGTATATTTTTAATATTGTTTTCACTTATTTGGTTACTCAGGGTTCTTTAGTTAATTTCATCATAAAACTTGCAACTTATTGACTTGGGTCAAGGGTGTTGTCAAATAAATTCATGATATAAAAAATTGTGGAGTTTTATGCCCTACATAATTCCATTAGGAAAATATTTATAATGTTTTAAAGGTTAGCTTAAAATAAGTCTATATTAAGAAATGTACCTTGATAAGTCTATTTAAGGTTGTTGAAGTTACTGTGAGTGTTTTTTTGTTAATAACACATATAGAACACCCATTACTATTCTTAAAAAACATTATTGGTTTGAAAAACATCATATGAGTTAGTTAAATAACTTTTAAAAAAAAACAATTCAAGATGGTGATAGAAAATTGAACATGTCTTTTATGGAGGTGGTGTTCTGCATGCACACATGATGAAATTTTCAATGTTATTAATGATTTAAGAAGAATATTTTAAATTGATATTAAAATATTTTATTAACACTTATTCATAATAATATTTAATGTGATTTAATTCCTTCAAGGATAAATGTGATTTGAGGGGTGTAAAATAATAAAAGAGCTTGGCATGTTGGGTTAAGAGTATTACCTCTCCCAAAGAAAATCTCCATTAGTAAGTCATTAAGACACCTTAACATGATATTTCGGTAAGAAAAAGGAATAAAATGGACATAAAGGATTTATATTAGAGATTATATAAGATTTTGTTTAAACTAAAGATATACAATTTGTGGAGAATCAGGGATGAGGTGGTCACCTTTTATATGTGGTGAAAAGGGAACTTCTCAAAAAACTCATTATTTCTCATGAATATCACTCCATTATTCATGGAGATGGGCTCCAAAAATTTAAAATTCTTATGTTAGGAAATATATAAGTTTTATAATTTATTCAATATTCAATATCAAACATGTGTTTCATATATTTTAACATTTTCAATATGTTATTCCACTTTAACTCTAAATTACCCTTATAATGGCAACTCCACTTTCACCCATTAAACTAATATTAACTTCCAAAATTAAATTTAAAATTATTTCATAATTTTAAAATCCTGATTTAAAATATTTAACTCATTTTATTAAATGAAACTTCCATTATTTATAGAAATTATTTTTAGTATTAGCACATATGAAGCGTACAGATATGTTTTCAGAAAAATTTGTATTTTCATTAAAAGTTATATGTTTTGGATAAAATTACCCGTGTTATTGATTATATTAAAATAAAAAATTTTATTCATTTAATATTTAGTTATCATTAAAATAAGTAAAAAAATAATTCAACCATGTAGTGATTTTATTAAAAGAAACAAATGAAGGACATTTTTTGTTAAAAATACCTAAATTGTCTAAGATGTTAACCCTGAGTTTTATATATTAACATTGTATCCTAAAATAATTAATTTAACTTTATGAAATAAATTTTTTTCTTGAAAGAGGTTTTCAAAAATTTTAATGAAATTCTAGTGTAATAATGCCACAAAAGTGAAAAATTAGTAAAATCGTTCTTTTTCAACATTCACCTAAAAATTATTTTTTTTGAAAAATATAAAAAATTATATTAAGTTGATATTTCCATGATAAATCCAAAAAAGAATTTATTTTATTCCAATTATCATCTTAAAATTATTAAATATTATTTGAAAAGAAACAAATAAAATATAATGAATAAATATTTTTTAAAGGGAAACAACTTTTGGTATATTTACTATGTTTTATTTCGTGTAAATTAATAATTAATATGGTGTTAACTAAATATTAATAAAAATAAATATATATTATTAATAATAATTCTAAATAACCTTATTTCCTGGAAATAAAATTCCAATTTTAGGAAAATACATTTTTTTAGAGTAAGGTGAAATGAAAAAAAACTGTTTTTTAAGAATAAATAATTATAATATATCTATAAATATAAATATTTTATTACATGGTTATATAATTATAATTCATTCTTACATAACCCCTTATTTTATCTGTGTAATTCCTAAACATAATATATGATATTATTACTATTTTTGGTGGTGATTCAGATAACAAGGATCTTGTGGAAATCTCTACGAGAATGAAATTATCCTATATATGATTTTTATTAAACCATAGTTAGTCATGTTTGGATTAGGTTTTGTCTATGGAAACCCCTATATAAGATTCCTTCCTTCCACGATCTGATAAATGGGATTCATAGGGAAGAATTTTTCTTCCAGGTTACATTTCATATAACATTCTTTATTGATATTAGGATATGGTTAATTTAATCTATAACATATAATTAATGATTATGTTTTAATCACCATATTTAATATTCCAAATAAATTATACTTTTTCATCCTAGTTTTGTATATCATGAAAAACACATAATTTAATTTATTATTTATTTAAGGAGAAAAAATAGTGAAATCATGGATCATTACATTCCCCCCTCTTAAATAAATTGTGTCCTCAAAATTTAAAAAATGAAATCATATTTGCAATTTATATAGGGTGATTTTAATTAATAATACACAATTAGTTGATCATGGGTTGATTTAGGATATGAATTCATATTTTCCTTTAAGTAAATTGTTATGATCACTTTATAAAAAGAGATAGTATATTCCTAATAAAATATAAATAATATATTAAGGGGAAAGTTTATATGTTATAAATTTCTTCAACCTTGAAAAAATTTCATACACCATTTATATAAGAATTATACCTCCAAACTTTACATATTTATTTATTAATTAAAAATAGGTGAAATATTATGTGACATAATACATTGAAAAATATATAATAAAAATTCACTACCTACCTAAATAGTAGGCATTGAATAGGATTTTACTCATTGCCATGTTCTCGGTGGTGGTTGGTATTGGTTCTATTATTTACACCTAGGCTTGGTTCATTGAACTTCATAGTTACCAAATTCCTCACATCTAAAACTCTAAACCATTAGTGTCTCCTTATGATGAACATTATCTTCGATCATTGTATCTTTCTTTTTTACCTCAATAAATTATTACTCAATTCACTCATTTAGAAAAAGTAAATAATCTTCCAATACCCTAACGAAAATTCCCTTGGTGATTTTCCCATATTTTTGAAATATAGGTGGTTTAATATCTCTTGTTTCATCACCATCATTGATTGAAATTTCATGTGTCTCTGCCCTTGAATTATTTGGCGCACTTTGGATTTCAACTATGTTTATATTGTAAATCTTGTTTCATTATATTTGGTTTCAGATAGTAACCAATTTTCTCACTCCATATCCCATTATAATGTATTGATTGTTGAGGTAATGATAAAATTTTCCATTTCACCAAAGGTTAACTTGGATTCTTTTGGTTATAGATATAACCAAAACCAAAATTTTTTTATCTAGTGGTAAAAATTTAAAATTATAGTGGGATTATCATATTTAATAATATAAAAGGGATTCATCCTAAATACCTTTTATCCTTTTAAATCATCACATTATCTTGTAATTCCTTTATTTCAACATATATGAATATTATCTTAACCAATGTTACATTATGTTGGGTATTCTTATCCATCTCAAGATAGTCCCTCTATGTATCCAGGAAATGAATCATTCTCAGTGTCTCTTAAATATAATACTATTAACCAAATAAAATTCATAGGGAGTTTCAAACCAGGTGTAAAATTAGGCCTCTTTTCATTAAATAGGTGACACTCAGGTTAATACAAAATACTTACTTTTTTTTGTTTTATTACCCTTAGGAACAAATATTTTAGAGTCTTAATCAACTTGTAGTATCCAAACAGAGATGTTATTTCTAATAAAACCACATAAACTACACATCATAAAAATTTCAGAATTTAATCCTATATTTTGACATATCCCTTAAACCCATCACCAGGGTTTTCACTAATGTTCTATAATACTAACAAAAAACAAATAAATAACCCTTTCTATGATACCGAATATAAAAATAAAAACATTAAATACACTTTAATTAATGATTTATAACAAAATTTACCAATAATACAATCTAAGTGTTTTGAGGTATAGTGTATTTGGATAATTAGGCTCATAAATACACCACTTTAAACATAACAAAACATCATCATTATTTAAAACTATGCATATAAATTTTATGTAACACCCCGAGCTTCCACGATACGCTTCTCATTCAATAATGCAATAGTTTGCATTGTACGCAACTTCGAGTTCTAAAACACCGCGACTAATCAAAGTAGCCATTATGAATAGTAATAACCACTTTTTAAAATTATAGAAATTTTGTATTTCAAAATGAACTTCATTTTTGTATTCATAATATCGAAATTATCCAATGTTGAATTTTTTGTAATTTTCTGAGAACTTCCAATTTTTTATGAATAGTGAAAATTACTTAAAAACAACTTTTTTAAATCAAAATAATTTATAGTGATAAATTATAATATTTAGTGGTTTTAAAGTATAATTAGAATATATTTTTACAATTTTATCCAATGGTGGTCATTAGAATTAATTTAACATTGAAATTGGACATAAACAATTGCCAATCTTTTGATATAAATTGTTTCTTAAAAACATGCTATTTTTTGTGACAGCGGGAATTAATTATAAAATTAATTAATGCAACTTATATGTTTGGAATTTTTTTAAAATAGACATCATTTTTGAATTCGGAATATCAATTATAGCTTAGGGTGAAATTTTGGCATTGTTCTGAAAAACTTCAATTTTTGATGAATAGTGAAACCACTAAGTGGTAGTTAAATAACTGATTTTTTGTTTAAATGAAATATTACCACTTCTGTGATTTGATTTTCAAAAATCAGACATACATGGTTTTCATTAAGAAGTAAAATGTGGTTCAATGATATTAAAATAATTTTTGGTGAATAGTAACTTTTAAGTTCTTAATCGCGATTAGAGGTAATTAGTGTAGTTTAAGGTAAAAATAATGTTTTAATAATATGAGATGAGCTTGACACATGTCCTACCCTCATTTGATGTGCCATGGACGACCAATACAATACATGGGTCAACTTGGGGACCCCATTGAGCCACTTTAATTGGAAAATGACATAAATACCTTTTATTTAATGTTAAAGTAAAAAAATGACAAAAACATGAAATGTTTTACTAAAAAAATTTTTACATGGGGTTATACAAGTCATAGTTTTGACTATAAATAATCATTGGAAAGATAAAAATATTTCCTACATCATAGTATTTTTTTTATAATTTTTAGACATTAAATAAATTAAATTATTTATGACATCATTATGATGCAACGGTGACCTCATTATTTAACGATTTTAATAAAATGAAAAGATAATGTAAAATACAAGGCTTACACTTGTCCAAAGAATATTGGATGGGTAGATTTCGAACCCTTATCACCTTAGCCACGAATTATATAAGTGTGGGACCTTTAGAATCCGAAAATCATTGTATAATAATGTAACATTTCAATCATTCCAAAAGAGCCCCTCCTCTCCACTTATAAAAGGCCCCCACCTCTACCACATCATTCACACTTTCAAGCCATTTGGCTCGTCCAACATCTGCCCAAATAATCTCCCCAATTCCCCCTCTTACTCCTAGAATCCTCACTTTGGGCAGAACTCTTCCCAAGGAAGCCTTTGGCTAAAATCAAAAAGAGGTACCCGATTTTGAGGTAATGTCTTCTCTAATGTTGTTTTGTTTTATTTTTCTTCTCCAACCCCATAAACTCTTTTTATTTATTTCTTTTGTAACAACACCAGTATCCTCAATATACTAGGATGTTGTTATAAGAAGGATTCGAGCTACACTTACACACACCTACATCTAATGGTTAAAGAACATACAGTTTCTGTGGATGGCGAATTTCTGCCTCACGAAACGATGATTGTTCAACACTCATATAACACCTTCAAAGGTGGAAATTAAGATGTCACTATATTTATATATGATATATAATATGTTTATGTTTTACTTATTCTTCTGTATTTCTCATTTATGGCATACTTTATGATTTCCATTATGGGTAAAACGCGATAATTTCATTTTAGGAAGTGCGGACTACCGCCCCCTCAAAGTGATTTGAATCGTTAATGCCATATGTGGGATGTATAAGGGATGGAGTAAATGGTATTATACACCATATTATACAGGAATTATATAATACATTTATATCATTATGATTTCATTCCATTAAATACGAAATACAAATGAAAGTAGCGTTCATGCGTACGTACGGCTTACCGTCTCCATGAACGGTGCATTTCATTTCTTACCTCTAAATGTTACGTAATATTATAAATGAATGTATATACTGGATATATATGATATATATGACATCTAAATCATGAATATAATTCTGGAGATAATGGATATTCTACCACATAAACAACTTGTAATTATAAGAAGTTTATTGTTCACTCAAGTACCAAAGATCGACAAAACGACCGTTATTAACTTAAATAATTACATAATGTTCATAACATTGTAATAAGTGATATAAAAAGGATAATGAAATTGAAAATGGTTCTTAATGAGGTATATATTAACTCTAGTTTATTATTCAGGAGGTTAAAGAACGGTTGAGTCAAGTCAGACACGAGGTAAGGGAACTTCTTAACCCAACTTCCATTCTTTGGGTTAATCTCCTACTTTCAAATTATGTCATGATATTATTATGTCTTATTTTGTATTTTTACTTTCTTTATGTGTACCTATAGTGATTAAACATAATATATATATTTTATTTTAAAAATGATCTTTTTAAGGACTTCGTCTCAATCTCCTTTCATTGAGGCATATTTCGTTTTATACACAAATTTCTTTTATATGGTGTATAAACCACTTTGACTTTTACGTTTATTCAAAAGGAATATTTTTTATACGAAGCCTTTACTAAACAAAAAAGGGAATGTTTTTGTCGTACGTATGCGGCGACAATGACTTCTCCGCCGCCGTGACCACTATTTGAGTTTCGACTTCCTCTACAAGCCATACCCTTTTTTTTAATGAAAAATAAATACCATGTTATACTTTTCTTTTATTTTGGTATTGAAAATGGTTTTGAAAGTGTTTTTATTATATCAATGTGTTGTATTGATATCTTGTGATTGAAATGTGGAAATGTTATGTTTCCTTTATGCATGTTCTATGTGATACGATTATGTTATGGTTTATGAGATGTTTAAACCTGTTCATATGAGGAATGTATTGGACTTAATAAGTGACGGGTGGAGCCTGCTATAGCTCCTCGATGCATCAGTAGGTCTCATGAGACAACTAGACATGGAATTGGCCGAGGCTCTTTCCCAATTTGATTTATTGTTTTGGCCGAGGCCTTAATCATTTTAGACGTCTTGGCCGAGTCCTTGACAAAGTGTTTCAGAATGTCTGGCATTATACATTCCCTCATTATGAAAGTGGTTATTGATATTGCATGTGATTATTCGACTAGTAGAATATCCATGTGAGTAAGTAAATGGCATTATTTAATTTTATTTTTGCCATATTATGTTGAAGTTCATGTTTAAAAGGCTTTTGTTTTATTTATACATTTCCTTAAATGTTAATGTTTATTTATGAAATCTTCCGCATTATTGTTATCCTTACTGAGCATCTGAGCTCACCCCTTTCAATGTTTTAATATTTTCCAGGATGTGAAGAAGTATTTTATGAATGACCTGCAGGGATAGTCAAAAAAGGATATGAGTGTGGACTATGAAGACTTTGTTATTAGTTTTTCACTTTATGATGTAATGTAACATTTATGAATGTATCTAGTGTTTCCAAGGCTACTAAACTAATCGGTCTTTCGAGACTTGATCTTTTGTGATCATGCCAATGTTATGAAGTAATGCACCGACTCTGGGTAGCTGGGTTCGGGGCGTTATAGTTGGTATCAGAGGCAGTTTAGTACTAACCTTGGAAGCTAGATTTAGATAAACTCTGATTAGAGCACATAGCTCGAAGATAGACTTTAAGGATTAGTATAGAAGAACTTCCTAGAATTTTGGTATTATAGAGATTTTGTGAGTTTTCCGAGCAATACATCCCTGTATTGATACGAACAGGTAGAGGCAGCTCTGGCACAGATGTACCTAGGGGTAAAACCCGAAAACACCGCTTTGAGCTAGACTCGAATGGGAACTGGTGCACGACAACGGGCCTTGCTGCACTCTTGGTTACGACACTCCCGGGGGATATGCTTAGGATAATTCTCATTTTCTTTACAAACCACTATGAAGGGTTATGAGTATATACTTCCTCAAAGAAAACATTTCTTTTTATGATTCTGGATTATATCCATAAATAGTTCAATTTATGTAAAGTGCTTTAGAAATATGGAATTATGTATTTTATTTCATAAACTAATCTAGTTTATGCCATTGTTTTGAAATGGCACCTAGTGGAAGGAATGGAAACCGTATCAATGCACGCACTCCGTGTAGGGATTTCCCTCCTGCTCAATATAAATATTGTGGATCTGGAGATACAACTGGTGCTGATCAACTTATTACCATACTGGGACAACTCACTCAGGTTATGAATAATAACCTTACTCGTATGGATCACCCTGATCCACAACGTGGAGGATCAATATTAGACCGCTTCATGAGGCAACAACCGCCAACATTTAATGGGGGTACAAATCCATTAGTAGCTGAGCAATGGATAAACTCCTTAGAGAAAATATTCCATGCCTTGGGGAGTAGCGAAAGGGAGAAGGTTGTCATGGCAGTTTACCGCCTCACTGGAGATGCCGATCAGTGGTGGTCGCTGATTCAAAACACAAAGGAAGATGATGACGTATCAAATATGGAATGGAGGGAGTTCAAAGAGATTTTCTTAGAAAAATACTTTCCTCGTGACCATCGAGCAGATATGGAAAGGCAATTTCTGAGTCTGAGGCAGAAGGAGGATGAGAATGTCGCAAAGTATGAGGCTAACTTTACAAGGTTAGCGAGGCATGCTGCCGATTATATACGTAACCCAAGGAGTAAGATTGATCGTTTCTTTGATGGGTTAAAACCATTTCTCCTTAGAGCTTTAGTATCACAATCCTTCTCATCATACGAAGATATTGTCTCGTGTGCTATCAAGACAGAAAAGGAATTCTCTAAGTCTTATGACAACAAAGTAAAGCAAGAGAAGAAGAGAACGGTGGAACAAGAGATAGATAAAGGGAAAAAGGGAAAGAAGGATTTTCCATTATGAGATAATTGTGGGAAGAATCACCCTAGTACTTGCCTAAAAGGAATGGGAGTTTGTTATAAATGTGGAGAAAAGGGTCACCAGGCTCGTGATTGCAAGGGAAAGAAAGAGGATATCAAAGTTGAATGCTACAATTGTAGAGAAATTGGTCATTATGAAAATGAATGTCCTAAGCGTCAGGGAAACTTACCTCAGAAAAGGCCAAGGGATCAAGGAAAATCTTATGCTGTTACTACAGTTGAAGCAGAATAACTAATGTATTGGTGCTTTTGAACTCATGGATTATATTCTGGTTATTAGAATAATGTGATATATATATAAGGATTGTACTGCAGTACTTGTTGATTTCAGTAAGGTTTTAATATGATGAAGGTAATTATATTTTTAGTATGTGACAACAAGAGAAACTTTACTTTGTTTGGGGAATCTGATAATTTGATTTTGGAATTAAGAGACCTTTTAGAGAAAGTCTGGACAGAGGTATTTTGGATAACTATAAAGGTTGGAGTGGATTAAGTTGATCTTTGGATAGTATTGTTTAAGGTTAAAAAATTTATGAAGATTATTTTTGAATATTATAATACTATAGTTTTAGCTAAAGGACAACCTGCAGGGTGGGGCATAACCCGTCGCGTCGGACAAAGCTGCAGGAATCGAACCCACAATCATAGTGCGACATGCCTTTATTTCCTACCACTAGCCTACAGGAAGTCCCTGGTTATTAAAAAATAATTTTACTAATCTAAATGGTATGTGTTAACATTTGGAACCTTATACAATTAGGATAAGTATAATATTTTTGGGTTCTATTATCTTTTTGAGTGAAAGGTGAGTTGAAGGTTGAAACTCTAATTTTCAAGCATAAATATATATATACCTATCTGTTATTCAATGAATAAATTAATTCTTAAACTTTAGTAAAGGGATATTAAAACAAAAAAATGTGTTATCCTAATACCTTATGTCTTGTTGAACTGATGATATTTTAAATCAACATATATTGAAGGCTTTGAGGCCCTCAATTTGACAGTTGATTGTGATTGATGACCTCAATCACTCCCTACAAATATTTACGTTTTTCCTCTAATTATATGTCTCTAATTGCCACTAATGTTCTCCTAATCGAGATCATAATTGGGTGGTGACTTTTTCATTTCCCTTTCCCTCTTATTAAGGCTAAATTTTATTAATCTTATTTCCGATGTGGGTTTTCCTCAAAGGTATTTTCTCTTTTCAACCTTTTATTTTCAAAGAAAAAATTTCAAATTGCGAGGACGCAATTTATTGAAGGAGGGGAGAATGTAACACCCCGAGCTTCCACGATACTCTTCTCATTCAATAATGCAATAGCTTGCATTGTACGCAACTTCGAGTTCTAAAACACCGCGACTAATCAAAGTAGCCGTTATGAATAGTAATAACCACTTTTTAAAATTATAGAATTTTTATATTTCAAAATGAACTTCATTTTTGTATTCGTAATATCGAAATTATCCAATGTTGAATTTTTTGAAATTTTCTGAGAACTTCCAATTTTTTATGAATAGTCAAAATTACTTAAAAACAACTTTTTTAATCAAAATAATTTATAGTGATAAATTATAATATTTAGTGGTTTTAAAGTATAATTAGAATATATTTTTTCAATTTTATCCAATGGTGGTCATTAGAATTAATTTAACATTGAAATTGGACATAAATAATTGCCAATCTTTTGATATAAATTGTTTCTTAAAAACACGCTATTTGTTGTGACAGCGAGAATTTATTATAAAATTAATTAATGCAACTTATATGTTTGGAATTTTTTAAAATAGAAATCATTTTTGAATTCGGAATATAAATTATAGCTTAGGGTGAAATTTTGGCATTGTTCTGAAAAACATCAATTTTTGATGAATAGTGAAACCACTAAGTGGTAGTTAAATAACTGATTTTTCTTTTAAATGAAATATTACCACTTCTGTGATTTGATTTTCAAAAATCCGACATACATGGTTTTCATTAAGAAGTAAAATGTGGTTCAATGAGATTAAAATAATTTTTGGTGAATAGTAACTTTTAAGTTCTTAATCGCGATTAGAGGTAATTAGTGTAGTTTAAGGTAAAAATAATGTTTTAATAATATGAGATGAGCTTGACACATGTCCTACCCTCATTGGATGTGCCATGGCCGACCAATACAATCCATGGGTCAACTTGGGGACCCCATGGAGCCACTTTAGTTGGAAAATGACATAAATACCTTTTATTTAATGTTAAAGTAAAAAAATGACACAAACATGAAATGTTTTACTAAAACAATTTTTACATGGGGTTATACAAGTCATATTTTTGACTATAAATAGTCATTGGAAAGCTAAAAATATTTCCTAAATCATAGTATTTTTTTTATAATTTTTAGACATTAAATAAATTAAATTATTTATGACATCATTATGATGCAGCGATGACCTCATTATTTAACGATTTTAATAAAATGAAAATATAATGTAACATCCAAGGCTTAAACTTGTCCAAAGACTATTGTATGGGTAGATTTCGAACCCTTATCACCTTAGCCAAGAATTATATAAGTGTGGGACATTTAGAATCCGAAAAGCATTGTATAATAATGTAACATTTCAATCTTTCCAAAAGAGCCCCTCCTCTCCACTTATAAAAGGCCCCCACCTCTACCACCTCATTCACACTTTCAAGCCATTTGGCTCGGCCAACCTCTGCCCAAATACTCTCCCCAATTCCCCCTATTACTCCTAGAAGCCTCACTTTGGGCAGAACTCTTCCCAAAGAAGCCTTTGGCTCAAATCAAAAAGAGTTACCCGATTTTGAGGTAATGTCTTCTCTAATGTTGTTTTGTTTTATTTTTCTTATCCAACCCCCTAAACTCTTTTTATTTATTTATTTTGTAACAAAAACAGTATCCTTAATATACTAGGATGTTGTTATAACAAGTATTAGGGCTACACTTACACACACCTACATCTAATGGTTAAAGAACATACGGTTTCTGTGGATGGCGAATTTCTGCCTCACGAAACGATGATTGTTCAACACTCATATAACACCTTCAAAGGTGGCCATTAATATGTCACTATATTTATATATGATATCTAATATGTTTATGTTTTACTTATGCTTCTGTATTTCTCATTTATGGCATACTTTATGATTTCCATTATGGGTAAAACGCGATAATTTCATTTTAGGAAGTGCGGACTACCGCCCCCTCAAAGTGATTTGAATCGTTAATGCCATATGTGGGATGTATAAAGGATGAAGTAAATGATATTATACACCATATTATACTGGAATTATATTATACATTTATATCATTATGATTTCATTCCATTAAATACGAAATACAAATGAAAGTAGCGTTCATGCGTACGTACGACTTACCGTCTCCATGAACGGTGCATTTCATTTCTTACCTCTAAATGTTACGTAATATTATAAATGAATGTATATATAGGATATATATGATATATATAACATCTAAATCATGAATATAATTCTGGAGATAATGGATATTATACCACATAAACAACTTGTAATTATAAGAAGTTTATTGTTGACTCAAGTACCAAAGATCGACAAAACGACCGTTATTAACTTAAATAATTACATAATGTTCATAACATTGTAATAAGTGATATAAAAAGAATAATGAAATTGAAAATGGTTCTTAATGAGGTATATATTAACTCTAGTTTATTATTCAGGAGGTTAAACAACGGTTGAGTCAAGTCAGACACGAGGTAAGGGAACTTCTTAACCCAACTTCCATTCTTTGGGTTAATCTCCTACTTTCAAATTATGTCATGATATTATTATGTCTTATTTTGTATTTTTTACTTTCTTTATGTGTACCTATAGTGAATACACATAATATATATATTTTATTTTAAAAATGATCTTTGTAAGGACTTCGTCTCAATCTCCTTTCATTGAGGCATATTTGGTTTTATACACAAATTTCTTTTATACTGTATATAAACCAATTTGACTTTTACGTTTATTCAAAAGGAATCTTTTTTATACGAAGCGTTTACTAAACGACAAAAGGGAATGTTTTTGTTGTACATATGCGACAACAACGACTTCTCCGCCGTCGTGACCACTATTTGAGTTTCGGCTTCCTCTACAAGCCATACCCTTTTTTTAATGAAAAATAAATACCATGTTATACTTTTATTTTATTTTGGTATTGAAAATGGTTTTGAAAGTGTTTTTATTATATCAATGTCTTGTATTGATATCTTGTGATTGAAATGTGGAAATGTTATGTTTCCTTTATGCATGTTTTATGTGATACGATTATGTTATGGTTTATGAGATGTTTAAACCTGTTCATATGAGGAATGTATTGGACTTAATAAGTGACGGGTGGAGCCCGCTATAGCTTCTCGATGCATCGGTAGGTCTCATGAGACAACTAGACATGGAATTGGCTGAGGCACTTTCCCAATTTGATTTATGGTTTTGGCCGAGGCCTTAATCATTTTAGACGTCTTGGCCGAGGCCTTGACAAAATGTTTCAGAATGTCTGGAATTATACATTCCCTCATTATGAAAGTGGTTATTGATATTGCATGTGATTATTCGACTAGTAGAATATCCATGTGAGTAAGTAAATGGCATTATTTAATTTTATTTTTGCCATATTATGTTGAAGTTCATGTTTAAAAGGCTTTTGTTTTATTTATACATTTCCTTAAATGTTAATGTTTATTTATGAAAGCTTCCGCATTATTGTTATCCTTACTGAGCATCTGAGCTCACCCCTTTCAATGTTTTAATATTTTCCAGGATGTGAAGAAGTATTTTATGAATGACCTGCAGGGATAGTCAAAAGAGGATATGAGTGTGGACTATGAAGACTTTGTTATTAGTTTTTCACTTTATGATGTAATGTAACATTTATGAATGTATCTAGTGTTTCCAAGGCTACTAAACTAATCGGTCTTTCGAGACTTGATCTTTTGTGATCATGCCAATGTTACGAAGTAATGCACCGACTCTGGGTATCTGGGGTCAGGGCGTTACATTTTAACTCCGATAAAACTTCCAAAAAAACATATGATACCCTAGGTAAAGTATATAAGCAAAATAGTGAGAAACAAATCACAGTAAAGGCATAAACATTGAAATAAAGCATAAATTGAGAGTCAATAGGTATATATTTTCGTCTTAAATATAATGATTATAAGCACAAAAACATGGACTAAGGAAATGGAATCATAAGATTACAAAATCATGGAATATTTTGAAAAAAAATACACCGAATCATAAAAAAAGTCATGGGACACTTCTAAGACCATCATCAAAAAAGGAAAAATAAACATTATGGGTTATGGTCACTTCGCATTCCCATAAAGATAGTTATTAAAGTACCATGGTATATTAAGTTCACTCCCAAATCCTATACATAACATCTCATCAGATATAAATATTTACCTAATGAATTTTAAGGCTATATAACTCTTCGACCTCCCATAATATAATTAATATAAAACATATTAATTACATATTAGGAATGTAAACCATACTTATATCATAAGCATGATCGATCCAATGATAAGAAAGTGGGTTCAATATTTTTTATCTTAAATATAACATAAGGCTTAATCATAAGTATTACCAAGATAAGAAGGAATGAAATCATTTTGAACAATCTTTATTGAAATAATTATATAGTAATTGAACATGTACTTATAATGTATAAAAGTAATGAGAAATATTTATGATAATAACTAATAAAAATAGACCACTTTGGTGATGCTTTAATAAGTAATGATCTTTTTAAAGAAGGAAATATTATATTATTTTTCCTGAATCTAGAATTGAACCAATAGGGTTATACATCAAATAATTAGGTTTTTTAGAATCTATTTATGGTTTAAATAATATTTTGGGGGTGATTCTTGGCACAATACAAGAGATATAAAGGTTCACATAAATAAAGTTTACATAAAAATGAGAATTTTGAAGCTAATTAAAAACATTTATATCCCTATTAATGAATTTTATATTTAAATAGATATATATTTAAGGGAAATTTATAAAAAATATATATTGTTATTATAAAACTATTATCTCATGGGGGGAGATTTTGTAACCCACAAGTAATGATGATGGTAAAAAATCCCTTTTTATATTTTAAAACACCTTTGTTGAAATCCAACATTATAAAATAAGATAATAATATTTTATTTAAAAAATTGGAGAAGGTAAATAATATGTTAACATGATATAACACTTAATTATATTTCCAATTAAAAAGGAGAACATTGGTGGGAAGGGAAATTATGGACATATAGGGGAACCCATAATTTGAAGGGATGGAAATGATTCAAAATATAGTTTCATTTTGAATATGGATTAAAACTAACCATTAAATAATACATAAATAAAAATTTGATCTCCCAAGAAATAAATATGGTATGATATATAAAATTAGAGATTAAATCCATGGAGAAATATTATAACTATAGAAATCATTTTGATTTTTGAAAGACCCTAATAATTTTAAGAAGACATCAATCATAGAACATAAAAAAGAAGATAATGAAAGGAAGTGATGTTTTATTATGAGAAAACAATTTTTGATATTATAATTAATGGGTTAAATGGTTACACCATAAATATAAATATTGGTTCATAATGTTAAATCATGCATCAATGAAGGGTGATTAATGAAGAACCCTTATGACATATGATACATTCTAATGAAAAAAATATTAATAGAGAAAGAATTAATTTAATGTTAAAATACAATGAATATAAATATTCAATGATATTATATATTAAATCATTATTATACATAAAATTTAAAATAAATTAGTAGAATAAAATAAAATGTTTCACAATGAAGGAAACATTGAGACGAAACCCCTACCTCGTGTCCGAAAGCACTCTGCAATTGAACTTTAATTCATGAATAATTAAATTAAGTTAATTATAAATATACAAAATATAATTATTAATATATATTTAATTTTATAAGTTTGTTATATTATCTTTTGGTATATTTTTTAATATAGCTTTAATTGATTTCAGTTTCAAGAGCTTCTTCATTTAATTTATTTGTAACACTTTTCGTTTGATGACTGTGATCAAAGTTGTTATAAAATATCCTCATGATCTCAAGAATATTTTATATTTATTTATCTAATATTTCCATTATGAAAATATTTGTATAATTTCAATAGTTATCCTAAAATAGATCCAAATTAAAAAATTTGCGTTGATAAGTTTTTTTGAGGTGGCTTAAGGCACTATGAGGTTTTTTGTAAAAAAAAAATATAAAACACACATTTTTTTATTATATAATATAAATGCTGTTAAAAATATCATATTTTTCATTAAATTACTTTTTGAACCTACAATTTATTCTGGTGATGGAAAATTAAATTGATCCTTCCTGGAGGTGGTGGTCTGCACACACACATAAGGACATTTTCTTTTTTCTTAATGATTTTAAAGAAAAGTTTAAAATGGGATTCCATTAGTATATTAACATATAATCAAAATAATATTTCTAGTTTTATCATAAATTCATGTATATATTCTATTTTAGGTGTGTGAAATAATAAAATACCAGGAGATTTGGTTTAAGAGTATTACAACTCCCTTAAAAGTTCTCCCATTTGTGAGTCCTTAAAACTCTATTGATTAGTCTTTTGGTGATACTAAAGCCAAAAAGTAATGAATTAGGTGTTTAAGAGAGACTAGGGATTATTTTTGGATGATAAAAATATTTTAATGGGTTGAAAAATGGGAAGGAGGTGGTCTCCTTTTATTGGGGAAGAAAATTTTACTTTTGTGAAAACTTATTATTTTTCAATAATATCAATCAATTATTCAATTAAAAATTATCCAAGATGTCTAATGATGACTTGGGTAATGATATAAGTCCATTAATCCCTTAAAAATCCAATAGCACACATTATTTCACATATTTTAACCCTTTTTAACTATGTTATCCCACTTTTACATAAATTTATCCTTACCGTTTTAACTCCGATTTCACCCTTGAAAACAATTTTAATTGAAAAATTAAAATTTCAATTATTTTATAATTTTAAAATAATTATTTAATATATTTAAATAATTTTAAAAAATAAAATTTCCATGATTAGAGGAAATTAAAATTACTATTGGCACATATAATGCGTAAAACCCTATTTCTAAAAAAAGTTCTTTTTAGCATAAGATTTCTGTTATATATAAAATTATAAAATTAATTTTTTATATTAAAATTAAAATGATTATTATTATTATATCAATATTTAATTATTATTAAAATATGTTGAAAAATAATTCCACCTTTTGAAAATTAAATTAAAAAAATAGATGAAAAACGATATTTTGTATAACATTTCTTATATTTTAGAAGAATGTATGTACGATTTTTACATATCAACATAGTATTTTAAAATATATAATTTAACTTTATGATATATATTTTTTATTTAATATTTTTTTTAAAAAAGTTTCATTGAATTCTTGTATAATAATGTTATAAAAGTGATAATATTAATAAAATCATTATTTTTCAATATTCACCTAAACATTAATTTATTTTATAAAAATATAAAATTTGTTTCAAAAACTCAATATTTCCCTGAAAAAAATAAAAAAATAAAGTTAATTTTTTTCCAAATTCACATCCTAAATTTTTTAAACATTTTTTAATGTAAACATATAAAATATAGAAAAAACCTATTTTTATAGGAAATCAACATTTGTTATATGAAATATTGTTTTTCATATAAATTAATAATTAGTCCAGTGATAACTAATTATCATTAAAATAATTATATATTATTATTATTCAATAATAATAAATTGGTTTCCTTATATTCAAACACTAATTTTTAGAAAATACAATTTTGATCATAAGGTGAATTAAGAAAAAATGGTTTTTCAAAAGCATAAAAATACATTATATATCCATAAAAATAAATATTATATTACATTGTTATATAATCATAATTTCTACTTACATAATACCTTATGATATCTGTAAAATACCAAATTATTAGAAAATATCTAACTCTAATTTGGGGGTTCATCTAGAATGGATCTTCTAGAAATATCTATGAACTTGAAGTAATATAGTATATGGTTTCCCTCAAACCAAAATTCCTCAAGATCATCTTTGAATTAATTTAGGGAAAATCAATAGAGGATAAGTCCCTTACGAGTTCATAAAAATGAGACTTATAAGGAAGAATTACATTTATAAATTCCATTTTTTATTACTTTCCTTATTTATTTTTTGATATGGTTACTCCAACTTATTGCTTATAATTTAGTGGATATGTTTTAATAATAATATTTAATATTAAGAATATATCATGGTATTATTTTTTTTATTTTTTATAGTGTATTAAATACACATTTTGATTTATGATTTCTTTAAGTTTAAAATATGGAAAAATATAAAATCATTACATTTATAGTCTATTTTACAAATTTTTTATTTAATATGATTTTGGTGAAGTCAATAAAGTCATTTGAGACCATTTAAATGATGTTTTGGGTATTTAAATTCTATTTTACATTGAATTTAAATATGGATTGGTCTAAAAAAATTACGAGTATTATTGTGTTCTTTTTCTTAAGTAGAACAAATTGGTGAATTACATTTGGTCACATTAAGATTCTATGATAGTGTTTTTACAACATATTTTTTTAATATGTGAAGATGTTGAAGGGTAGTTTTTTCAAATTATCTAGGTGATTATTCCTATAAAGATCTCACTGGGTCCAAAAAGGTAGATTATGATTATGATTACCCCTTGGGGTATCAAATTTAATGTAACATTATTTTTAAATATTTATTAGTAATATAATATAAGGAAAAAGTACCAGTTAATCAAATGATATAAGGTAGAAATTTTTATATTCATAGTATAATTTGATGCAATATTATGATGGAATTTCATAACAGTAATATCACTATAATTCCCCACTATAAAAGGGTACTCTAACTGAAGTATGAATCCATGAAATAAGTGATTTATACAATAGTTATATATGATACCATGATATGATAACTCATTTTTTAATGGCATAGGGTAGATTTTTTATTCTATTTAATATCCTAAGTAATAGAGGTGAATGAATTATTGAGTTATATCTCTTGATACAATTATGTTTATATCAGGTTTTCAAATTAAAAATATCAATGATGGAGAGTTTATTGTCTTTTGAACATATTTACTCAAGTCTATGATGATAACTACTTTTATATTTTAATGTTCTATGATTATCCTCAAAACATTTAAAGTTATAGATTAGGGATTTAATTTTTTATGATAGTGGTTTTGGTAATCTGTAGTTTTATTACCTAGGTTTGTGATATTGAATTCCAAGGAAAAGAAATCCTCCAATCATAAAAAAATTATTTTTTTGAAAATATTATTGGCATGTTCTTAGGGAAGGATTTAGCGAATGGGTTTTCATGTGAACCTCGTGATGGTTTCATAATATTTTAGTGATAGCACAATTGTAGAAAAACTTCTCTCCTTATTCCTAGCAAGAGCCTAACACTAGTATGAGAGACCAGTGACCAAGAGTGATAATTCATCATTCATGGATTCAAACACCACTTTTCTATTTAGGGAATGAAAATAGAAATGGTCCTATATATTAATGGTATAGTTTCTACAACCCTAAGAACATTGATGTTTTATGAAGTGATAAACCTATACATGTGTAATTCTAGAAAAAAATTATTTTACATGCATTTAATAGGTTAATATTCATTGAAATTAAAATATAACAATAGGGAGTTTATTATTCTCCATTTGTTAATTATTCTTCCCTAGAAAAGGGTGTGGTTTTTTTGTAATCATTTTCTTATATGTATCTTTTTAAGATTCATTATCCATTATGAAATATTTTTAGTGAGAGGTGGTATAATCCCATTTGATAAAAATACATATATATTATCACATATAGACTTATAAAGATTAAAGATCATATATTTTATATTATTATTCCTTAAGGATTATATACCCTCCAAGTAGATGTTTAGACTATATATCCATGAGTAGTACTGAAAGGGAATATATTTTTCATAGCAGTTCCGAAAATTTAAAATTATATTAATTTAAAAGTGTAGTATATTTGAAACCTATGTTTTTATTTAAGGATATTATCACATTTGACTGTAACATATATATATATATATATATATTCAATAGTCCTATTGTGTTAATTAATGTAAGGGAGTTTGTGTTAAAAAAATTAGTAGATTTAAAACCAAAGAGTAAACAATATTATAAATCAAGTAGCTGATTATTGATTGAATCAGGATGTGAGAGTACTAAATATTATGTGACTACATTCCCCTAAAATGAAATCTTTTTATAACTCTTTTTTATTGAGAATATTAATAATAATTTATTTATCACCATTGGTTGAGTATAATTGTTTGTGAAAACATTTCCATGATTTCAGTATGTTGATCCAGTTTCCTTACTACATGGGAATGGATTTAGAAATAGAAAAAAACTTTGATGGTTAACTCATGAATTAATTTCCAAGAAGCTCCAAATTGATAGAAAAAATCCTAGTAAAATAGAACTAAGATGATCCTTTACTATAGACATATCGACAATTTCCAAATACCCACCACATGGTCAAGAATATTTAATCATATATAGAATTAATCAAGTTGAGGGAATTATAAATAAATTTACAATTTTGTAATTTGAACATAGAATATCTATATATGATAACAGTCATAGTTCAATCACTAATTCTATCTTAAAGAAAAATATATCAGTTTCTTGGAAGAATAATTATTAAAATTTCTAAATATAATCAAGAATAAAAATTGTTATTCCACACTAAATAAATTATCAAGATGATATTTAGCCTTCCATATGAAGGATAAAAACTATAGATAAAGTAACTACAACAATATAATATAACATGAAAGTGATAGAAAACTTTGATCACCGAAAAGTGAACTTCTAAATCCTCATATAGCCTCCCCCATCTTCTGTGTTGTGGCCCCTTGGATGGTGATTTGTTTTTTTTTTGTTTTCAATATGAAATATTGTCAATATGTTCTGAGATAAGATCATTAGAATATGATTATTGTACCTAAGAAATTATTTTAGTATATGTTGTGTATATTAATATTATAGAAAAAATTGGAGCTTGGAGATTTATATACCCTAATGTTTCATATATAATAAATGAATATTTTCAATAAGGTGGAAGGTGATCAAGGAATAATATTTGTGAGATTTTACAATTATAATATTTAATGTGATTATTCATTTATTATTAATTTTCAAATATGGATGAAGTTGAAGTATGCTTTTACTTGGTGTTTCATGTGGATAATCTAGGTAGTAGGATGGGTATACTAAATAAGAGATGGTTTTTGTATATCTAATAAAGAAAACATATTTCATATCGTATTATTGACGAACATAATGTGATATGATAATTGTTAATGAGATCCATGGAGTATAGAGATTGTGAATAATATATCTTTGTGGAGAACAAGATGAGTTGGATGTGTTTGGAGTAGAATAAAGCTAGCTGAATTTTTGGTGGATATCCATCATTGACTTATCATTATTTATGTTTATTAATATATGGAAGAAAAAATGGATGATGGTGATGTGTGAATTAACTTATTCCATTTTTAATTGATATTGGTGAATGATTAATTGATGAACACGTTTATCACTATGAATATTTTTAATAAATTAAATAGGTTCATAATAAATCTAAGTAGTCAAATTTTATTGAAAAATTTGTTTATTAGTTGAATTAAATACTAAAAAATATGTTTTTAAATAAAGAAAAAGCTTTGGGATAATTTTGATATGGATGAAGATGATTTCAAGATGTATTATAGATATTTGAAATGAATTTGAGTGGATAAAGATGATTTGAGAACTCTTTTATTGGATTTGATTTTAAGAAATTTTATATCTAATATCCTCATATTTTTTGAAAATAGTAAAAGAAAATAAGTTACAATAAATGAAGTGAAATTTGTGTCAAGATCATTTTGGATGATCAGTGAATAGGGGGTGGAATAAGTATGTGTAACTTATTACTAATTTAAACATCTTTTACCAATATTACCTCTAAAAATATTCATTGAATTGATATCACTATTCTAAAATCTTCCCACCTATAGTTTACATTAATTAAATATATAATTGAAAGCACATAATAAGAAAGACTGGGATATTTTAGATTGTTATTCTATGTCCCCCGTGTATGATGGTCTTTTACCTATTCACACACTAATCCTATTTAATTGTCAAGATGAATATCAAGCTTGGGTATATCCTTGATCCCACAATATTGGAACCAAAGTGGTATAATTAAGGTATTTAATTACTAATTCTGGGCTCAATAAATTATTGTGCGTTTGTTTAAGAATCAAAGGATATTCAGTATGCTCCTATTGAATTTGATCAGAAGTGTTATCTCATGTAACAAATGAGTAATATTTTTCTAATATCATTATATAAAATGAATCATTATTCCAAAATTCTTCACATATAGTAATCACAAATTTTTCCCAAAAATTATGATATGTAGATATACTAGACCTTTTTCTTTAAGATAAAGTAATATCAAAAACTATCTTGCTCAATATTGTTTTCAAGTGTAGATAATAAATATTATATGGAAAGTAAAGTTTCTTTTTTATTCTTATTATTAAATGAATGGGGAAGATCTCCATCCCAGTATCATTGAAACGCTCATTTTTCAATAAAAAATTGTTTCTTCCAGTGATAAAAGTGGCGGGTCTCTCTATTTTTCTTTGATTTATTATAATATTTAAAATACTAATAGTATTGAATATAATTATTATTCTTTTCCTTATTCTCTTTTTATATCCTCAGGGTCTTCTAGGATATTATATTTCATAATTAAATATATAAAATCATTTTAATTCTCAATACTTCAAATTTTAATAATTCTCATTCTATCTTGTCTAGTATAATTCTTCACAATAAATTTATGTATACTAACCAAGATGATTTCATTATATCCTTAATGATTATTAGACTTTAGGTAATACTATATCTCTTTATTATTCTTGGAAATTTCTATTTAACTTTCTCAAAAAAAAATTCACTTTAAAAACTATTATGTTAAGCGTCCCTCGGAACTTGTGTTTTGGTTGGGAGTCACTACTTATGGGCAGTTTCCATTGGATTTATTTATTGAACTAGAAACATCCGAGGATTATTTATCCAAATTGACATGTGTTACAAGGGAAGGAGTTCTTTATGTTTGAACTTATGATACTTTAGAACATACATTGGTCGAGAGGATGGGAGTTTAGACTCATCACACCCTTTTGTGGGGATTTATTTCATACTATGGGGATCTCTTATAGATTTGTGATTTTTTTTTTCATGAATCCTTATTAATTCACCAATTATAACATAGGTCTCCCTTGGAATTTGCAATCAATTATTAACATGTGTGAAATTTAGAATCTTTTGTATATATTCGAGGTTCTCCGTCAATGATATCCTCTAATATAATATTTAGACATTCTTTTAACCATCATTATGATAATACTGGTTTTTAATCGACATAGTGGGGCACTCTAGAATTTATTTTCATCCAGGAAGATGAATGTTTGTTTTTATTTTAGGACCATACCCATAAATGGGATACCTATGTATCCTTGTGAAAGGAATCATAACCCTCATAGTTTGGTGCTGCTTAATGGGACACATCATACCTTTTAAGGTCATGTGATAAGTACCTGGTCATATATTTTAATGTCATGAGGTAAGAAAATATAAGAAAGGGGTGATTAATCAAGATTTGGTGTTGGAATTATGCCTAAGAAACCCAAGGATATTGGAAAGAACAAGGGTTTCCAAGTTGGATTTAGACCTTGTTGGGAATATGGCCTAAGAAGAATAGGTTTGATTTGATGTGATGGGTTTGAACTTCAAATAGGGTTCCTACATATACCATTTAGACGGGAATCAAATCTCACGTAGTTTGATGAGACTAATAGGAGAGTTTATGCCTTTGAGATGAATGATTTTGGGATTCCATCATGAAAATGATTCCTTTTTTTATAAATGAAATGAGATGGATCTCAGGAATTAGGAAGGATTCCTATGTATCCCAACTATGTTTGGAATTAAATTTCTCATAGTTCATTAAATATTACAGATGTGTATGATTCTTTGAGAGAAATAGGATCGTGTTTAATTCTAAAGAGGATTCCATAATTTATGAAATTTGGCTTGTATTCCTAAAGAGGATATCCAATGTTATTGGGCCCTGAGGAAGGCTTCTTATATATCACAAATTTTATGTGAATCAAAGTTATTGTTGTTCAATAATGTTGGGGTGTTTTGGGAAATGTTATGATCATGAAAAAATATCTAAGCCGACGTGATTCATGCTCTGTGTGAGAAACAAGAGGATGTAAAAGATTCAGCAAAGTCACATGCACAATTTTACATCTTCGTTAGTGGAAGAGGATTGGCCAATAGTAGTGAGGGTGGACGATGTTGAGGTGATAGTGGAATAGGTTTCCAAGTGACAAACCCTTTAACATGGGATGACATTAAAGGTCATGAATTCTGGAACTTGGAAGATTAGGAGCTTACCTTAGTGGGAGTGCCCTGATGGATCCTAGGAGAGGAGAGATACTTTTCATTTTCTTGAATGAAAAATAAAGTGTGACCCTAACTATAATTATTGGGAACCAGAGGCTCCAATTCTTAGAGATGAGAAGGGGAGGTCCTAACCCAAACCCTAATCCTCTTGACTAGGAACTACCCAACACTATTACTAAGAGAAAGCTCCATGTGACTGCGGATATACAAACACACAAAGACTCCATGAATCCTAAACTCACTTCAAAACAAATGTGGTAAACCTATAACTGTAGATATACAAACCCAAATAAGAGACACTCTGATGTTCCCTTCTAAATGGGTTGATAAGTCGTGAGATTTTGGTGGAGGCTTCAACATAGTCTCTTTCAGATAATAGAACCAAGAAAGGAGATACCCTTCCATTAGTTGATTTTAAGAGGGTCTATTGGATGATGTGTAGGTCCTGTGTACAACTATATAACTAACCTATTTAGTGTACCTATACCACATAGGTATTCCGTATAGGTACCCTACATAGGTATTCCATGTAGGCATCCCACTTAGGTGCACCACACATTTCTTATAGACGACAGAAAAATATCATAACATATGATAACCAAGACTATGAAGTGTTAAAACTTTTAAAGGACTTCAAGATGTTCTTATCCCATGCAATTATCTATTCTCTTGTATTTTTAGAGAGCTACCAGATAAAATTTGAGGGATCTATATGAAAGGGAAACCCAATGGGATCTTCAAACTTTTTTCCATCTTCAAATGAGTAGATGAAAAGTCTTATGTGTTGAAAGGAGGGGCTAGGAGAAATAAATTTATCAGCATAGGTCAGCCACATAGCACTTTCATGCAACTCCTCTACGTAGGTGTAAAAAAATAATCTTTTCACATAGCTCTATCATGTAGGTCTGTCGTGTATGTCTCTCGCATTGGTCTACTCCGTAAGTTCTCTATAATTTTTATGACTTTTAGTTCTTCGAGATTTGTATTAAGACATTGAAATATCCAGGGGATGCCTTCATAGTCTTTTTGTCTTACAAATGAGTGTCAACAAAATCTCCCCCTTAGGATTGGATTCGATTAGAAAGAGGGTTGAGTCCTAAGGTAAGATTGTTGGGAAAATACTATGGATTAATTTCTAAGTTGCATAGGTTTTATGCATATCTATTTCGTGCAGGCATCCCACATAGCAATTTCACACTGGATTTCCATGTTGGATGATTATGTCTATAAACATGTCTGTTCCATTGTGTTTTTCTTCACCTAGGGTCTTATTTTTCTGCTCTTGTTGCATAGCTTGTTCGTCCAGTGTTTCCATGTTTTTCTCTAATGTAAGTTCATTGAAATTTTCTCAAGGTGAAACCATTTGAGAGATTAAGATACATCGAATGGCTTCCTTACAGGATTTGTGCTAGTAACCATGTCAAAGGTAATATATGAATGACCTCATCAAAAGACCTATGTGAATCATTTCCTTTGCCAAAATTTTAAATCCCTTTAAGTTGAAATTTTAATTTTCCTGTAAAAATTCTAACCTAATAAGGGGAACTTGGTAAATCTTTTTTAAGAAATGGAAAACATTATGACGACTACTGAGGAAGATAAGGCTTGTCAAAATGAGATTATAATGATCATCGTACCATAGTATTATGATGTTGTTGAAATTACCCTCCCCAAGCTACTAAAAGGATAATTCCATATCAACGTGAATATCCACAATGTCGTTATCTTCCCCTCTATGGACATGGGCCTTTACAAGATGCCCACATTCCATCTGTTAATAGATATTTTCCAAAGAATAAGTTTCTATAGTACTCCAATTGTCCTCGAATAAATATTACTGTGAAGGGTATGCTAATACATGAGGGAATAAACCCTATTAGATGCATCCTAAACTATAGTGGTTGTACTCCTGATATAAAAGATCATGCTGTAGAGCCAAGGCCACATTTCTATGATTTAACCTTCCTTTCTTCACAAATAGATCAGTCTAATGGTTGGATGGAATACTGGGATCGTTATTTTGGAGTAGGAGTTAAACCTGAATGGATGTGGGGATTTCGGGTATGCTGGAATTGCCTAGAATTTAAGAAATAGATATAAGATGTTCACATTTATGAAGATGCCTGAATGGACAAACTTATGTTTATAAAAACGAATTTATTCATGAATTTTTTAGTTGACGGTTTCTTCAAAAACAATTCCTTCCACTTGATTCATGGTGAGGTTGGCATCATTTTATGGGATATCTACCAAATATCTACGGTTCACATTCTCGGGGAAATGTATGATGAGTTCCTTCCACCAGCTATATCTTGGGGTGATGCTATCAGGACACAAACATTAGCTCATGATTTATTAAAAATGGAAAAAGATTTTCTAAAAGAAATATATTCATGAAAAAGTTTAGATGGAAGACTTTATAGAACCAACAATAGAGAAAGGTCCCACTTGCAGACATCCTACTATTTGTCCATCTATTGATAATTGAGGAATTTTAGGCACATATTGGCTTACATTGGAGACAAGTGACTACATGAACTAGGGTTATAAAGTCAAATATGATATTGATGCAAAGGTATACTTAACTGGATTTCTTTCCATGTGGATATGAATTTGCTTGTTTCCAGTCCATGAGTCCAGTGGTGGTGTAAGTCTATAGACTTATTTTAGCACATCTAAATTAGTAGAGGGAAAATATATTAGGTTAGAAACCACTGTATTATAAAGAATTTATTATTCCTTATTGCATTTTTACAATGGGAAGGATACATTTTGAATTGAAATGTCATTCCAAGTGTTGTGGTGCTGGATTGCGGAACACTTTTCTTAACACTCATTTTTGAATTTAGTAAGAGTCCCCAAAGGTTGATTTAATCCATTTTTAAAGAAATTATATGATATTAAGACTCAAAACATGTGACCTGATGTAGTGTAGATGGAATTGAATGCATCAGGAGAATTTAGCTTCTTACCTTTTGGCAACCCACCAAATGAAACTTTTATGGATAACGGTAAGGAAGAAAATAATGAGATGAGGTCTTATATGATGGAATTAAGAGACAACATATTATTGACCAATATTGATGGGAAAAAAATTCTGTGAGACTTATATCCACTATAAGTTTTCTCTCCAGTTCAAATGTCTTCAAAAATAAAAAATATTTCCTACCATTTATGTTAGACATGAGAAAAACCCAAATATAGTTACACAATTATTGATTTTTATGGATTTAGAGATATACAAATTATCAATTATGTTACCTCCATCAGATGCATTAATTAGATTGGAAGATGCATATGCCAAATCTTTGGATTCTTCATACAATAGGGGGCTTTGACAAAAGAAATATATCAGGTGACAACCATGAACAATATTTTTCATAGTAATCATGGTAAGAGGTACAAATCCAGAGATGATGTAGGGGATTACAAAGATTAAGAACCTTCAAAACATCTTTGCAGAAGTCTTACAAAGATAACTAGGGTGAGGGAAACATTACCACCAGCATCGTAGTGATCTAGTCACCACCATTAGAAATAGATTCCCATCCCACCTATTGACCGTTCTAAAGAATATAGGAGGCCTAAAAAGGCTCACTAGTCAATAGGTGTTGAGTTTTCTCCACATCTAACCATATAGAAATCGAATTATTTGCGGCCTTCAGCTATTCAATTTTTGGAGAGCTTGACTCGTGAACTCAAGGATACATGGGCATTCCTCCAAAATGGAATTAGAATAATGGATGTGGGTGACATTAAAGAACCTTATGATTTTCATGTAGACAATAACTTGGGTGAAGTACATGATTATATTGTGGATATAGAGATATTTATATATGAAACTGATGAACAATTACCAACCTCCAAACGAGTATATGATATGATGGAATTTGGGATACGTGAAGGGGTTATTATTCACCCTAAAGAGGAATGGTACATTTATGTTAGTACTGAGAATGTATTTTACTTTTATTTTGTTTTAGTTATTATTTTTTAGTCACCATAATTAATCTTTATGTGATTTCATTTTACTGCTTGAATTTAGGGAAGGAAATTCAAGAAAAGTTCCTGGGTCACCAAGGTATAGTCCTACAAGTTATCACATAGACACATTAAATGATACTCCCAAGTCTCTAGAATTTTCTTCAAGAGATACAATCATGAACAGGGTAATAGAGACAAAGAATCCTAAGCCGTTACTTCAGGTCTCTCTTTCCAAGAGGAGTATTTCAATTTCTACACAAGATTATGAAAAGAAATGCAAGATAATAATGAAATTGTTCTGAAGTGTATGTTGAAGAAGTAAGTGT
Organism: Viscum album; assembly: GCA_963277665.1. NCBI lineage: Eukaryota > Viridiplantae > Streptophyta > Magnoliopsida > Santalales > Viscaceae > Viscum > Viscum album. The sequence continues at coordinate 141,662,209 of OY728146.1, forward strand.
TTATACTGTCCTTTGGAATTATTAATTACTTGATAAAATTTACTTATAACCAACGTGGATGAATACACACTTTGTGTCAGATAGATTGGTGCTTGATTAACAAGGCGGATCTATCTCTTTTTTCTGGATGCTAAATTATCCCATTTATTTTGTTTCCTGTCTGATCATTCTCCATTGCATCATTGTCTGGGCTCCAGTACTCAGAGAGGTGAGTGCACCAAGTTTTCAATCTCATGGATGGAAGAGCCAGGCTTACAGGATGTATTCAAGGATGCATGGGATTGGCTGCTTTCAGGGAACCCATGGATATCTTTTTATAATAAGTTGAGGAGGCTGAAAAATATGCTTCGAGGGTGGAGGAAGTTGGTTCCTGCTCATTACTAGGAGATGATCGTGATTACTATGGAAGTGGAAATCTTGGAAGCCCGCCTGGAACAAAGATGGGATGATTCCTTATTTCTCGACCTCAGGCCTAAGAAGTCTCTATTTAATGATCTTCTTTTAAAGAAGGAGAGGCTGGAGAGAGAGGGAGAAAGGGTTAAGTGGCTTTGTGAGGGGGACCAAAATACTGGTTACTTTCATGATTTCACTAAAGAAAGGCACCGACCTCATAGGCCCAATATTCTGAGAGGAGATGGATCATACACCAATGATCTGGATGAAGTCGGGAATCTAGCCAATGAGATTGTTAAAGATATTCTTTCAGGTCCTAATTCTAATATGACAAATGATTATCCATGTGAGGATATAGAGCTTTTTTAGGACCTTCCTAGTTGTGTTTCTATGGCTATCAATGAGGGGTTGAGAAGGTCTCCGCAAGAGGATGAAGTGAGAGAGGCAGTGTGGTCTTTGATCTCTGTCAGTGCTCTAGGGCCGGACGGGATACCCGGTTTGTTTTACAGAGCTGTATGGGGTACTATCAATGGGGACTTGGTGAGAGCTGTGCAGGACTTCTTTCAAGGTGGTCATCTTCCATGTATAGCTAGTGCGACCAAGGTGGTTATGATTCCGAAGGTAACCAACCCCCATGTTTTTGATTAGTAAAATCCAATCATCATGTGAAACTTTCCTTATAAGGTCCTTGCGAATATTTTCAACAAAAGGCTTGCGGTGCACTTAAATGACTGGTTTGTAGTAGAGAAACATGGGTTTATTAAAGGGAGGTAAATTCAGGGTGCTATTAGAGTGGTGCATGAGATGATAAGTGGGATCAATAATAAGGATTTTGGGAATAACCTAGCTATAAAACTTGACATGGAGAAGGCCTATGATAGAATGGAATGGGGTTTCATTCTAAAGGTGTTTACTCTCCTGGGTTTCTCAAGTTGGACCCGTGATATACTCTTCCACTGCTTTAGCTCAACGTGGATCTGCACTTCTTTCATGGGTATACATTTCGGTTTCTTCAAGGGATGTAGTGGTTTGAGGCAGGGGGACCCTCTTTCTCCCACTCTTTTCATTTTATCCCAAAATATGATCAGATTTTTTATCAAGAGGAGCCTTCACATGGAGAGAATCCTACCTTTTTGGGATAGACATGCGCTGAAAGGGAATTTCCCACTTAATGTTTGCAGATGATACCATTTTATTTATTAATGGTAGTAAGAGATCAATGAATGGGATGAATGAGTTTCTTAGGGAATACTGTAAATGGAGTGGTCAGGTGGTGAATGTGGAGAAAAGACTATTTTTCTCTATTAGGGACCTCTCGGTCAGAAGGCCTGCATATCTAGAATTTGATTTCAGATAAGGAGAGGCTCTTTCCCCATGTATTATCTTGGTGCCCCGGTGAGTCCATACTCCCTCTGTGTTCATCACTTTGACAAACTCGTGGGAAAGATTATGGGTTGCATTATCAGTTGAAAAAACTGGTTCCTCTCCTTTGGAGGGTGCATCACTTTAGTTAATAGTGTTCTAGTTTCCATTCCCATACACCTCATGTCCAATGTTAAGGTTCCAAAAAATGTGATAGCTAATTTGGAAAGATTAACTGTCTCCTTCATTTGGGACAGTCAGATAGAGAGTAAGCACCACTGGGCCTCAGGGAAGCGTTTGAAAATACCTGTGTATGAAGGGGGCAGAAACTTTAGGAGTGTATCCTCAACCATGCAAGGGATACATGATAAGATTACATGGGAGGAAATGGAGGGCAGAAATTTGTAGGTCCAGATCATGCAAGATAAATACAGCTTGAATTTGGCAGTGCAAAGGTTTCGACCGTCAAGATCATGGATGTTGATTCCTCCTTACTCAGAGTATATTTTTCCTCATGCGCGACGGCTGGTGGGAAGAGGGGATGTGTGTTTCTGGAAGCAGGACTAGGGAGGAGGGACTCTCTGGTTTCCCGGATGCCCAGCATCGAACATGACTTTAAGAGAATCCAGTTCACACCCTAATTTCATCTATTCCATTATCAATGGGGATCATCTCACTCATTTTAAAGAGATTGTTCCAAGTGAGGACCCTAACTGACTCATTTTTAAGGGAGGTACATCGGGATAGTTTTCTCTGAAATCTTTTGGCTATGTAAGGCAGGAACCCAGTTCGGGTGATCCATGGGGGGTATCTTTATGGTGTAATTGGATCTCCAAAAAATTTAATTTTGTGATGTGGAGAGTCCATCATAATAACATGCCCACTGATGATAATATAAAACACATGGGTATAAATTTGGCTTCCATATGTTGGTGTTGTGTTAATCCTCAACAAGAAAAAGTAGAGCATTTATTTTTCAACAGTGATTGGGCTCGATGGACTTTTCAGGCACATAGAAAACTCTTTAGATAGAAAGCTTCTGGTGGAATCCAAGAAGAGGTTCTGAACTAGTGGATTGATGGTACAAGTGAGCATTGTACAGAGAGGGAAATATGAGCTATCATTCTTGTGGCAGTTTGCTGGATTATTTGGAAGGCAAGGAATGATTCGAGGCACAAGAACTCCTTTGACACCCATGTAAGCATCAATTTACGAATGAGGAATACAATGCTAGATTTAGTTAATTTATGCACAGGTTGTCATGCTCCCCCATCGTTAATATATTTTAACAAAGGTGTGGGATTTCAACAAGGGAGGACGGATATGGGACATTGGGTATGTTGGTATCCCCCATGTGACGATTTCAAACTCAATACGGATGAGTCTCCCCAGGGGGAGATGAGAGGTGATAGTGTTATTAGAGATCAGCGGGAGTTTGCTGTGGTGGACTTTTCTGCATTTTATGTTAGAGGTGAGGATCTACAAGATGAGGCATTGGATATCGCCATAGGGCTTGAGATTTGTGATCTAAGTAATATTGTTTTGAGGATGGTGGATATAGATTCATCGATTCTATTTAATGATTTATCAGGATGTGGAAGTATCCCTTAGAGCATAGCTTATATTATCCATAAGTGCAAGCAGATCATGGGCACCAATATGGGTATATCCCACAAATGGCATGAGGTGAATAAGGTTGCGGACTTCTTGGCTTATAAGGCTTCTTCTAGACAAAATGTTTCCCTCCATCTCAACTTAGGTACCTTTCCTATCAGAGGCACTATTTTTTTTTGAATGATTCTTTGGGTCTTCACTAATTCCGTCCTACTTCATGTATATCATTTTTTTATGTAAACTAATGAAATAAAAATGATAATGTTTCAGTCAATCATATGATCCACATATCTCTCTTCTCTTAATGGATTAAGATGTGATCCTTTTAGAATAGAGATAGAAACCCCAAGAGAAACATAGGTTCATGTTGATGAAACTATTACCTTGATGGATAAGCCATCAAAAGGATCAGCTGTATTTTCTCCTGATTCTATTGAGAAAGTGAAAATTAATAGTAATTAGAATACATTTATCTTGAATATTAAATTCTTTTCTAATATTCTCATCTTAAAAATATCTTAGATCAGTTTACCTTGCCAATAGATCCAACAACAATCAATGATGATATTCCTATCACTCTAGAAGGAGGGAACAAGAATCCTGGGAAATCTAATGTAGATACTAGTGTTGATCCTAACCTGGAAAGATTTGATGATGTTGTACCAATTAATGAAATCACAGAACAAAATGTCAGCAGAGCCAATTTGGGCATCAACCAACATTTTTTAGATACCTTAAATGGTGAGGATTCTATAACATTCCATGCTACATACACTAAAATAACAGACGTACTCAATACAAAAATTGATCTTCAAGGTTACATCAAGGATTTTGGGGACATTCACATGTAATTTTAAGGATGTAAGTTCTCATTCTTGTATTTTCTATACATAATTGTTTTTTTTTACCTGGTACTTCACATCAAATTTCATCTTATGTAGCTTTGTCTACAGAGAATGTTGAGAAGGACCTTTAAGATTGGGTAATTATACAATATCCTTCTTCAAATAAAGTTGGAGAAATACTTACTGAGGAACCCATGTTGATAAATTTTCCATAACCTTCAATTATGGAAATTGGGAAAACTCAAGAAAATGGACCTCCACAAGAAACAACTTCTCAAGTTGCTGAAACTGAGAAGATTGGGGATGGTTCCAATCAAGAAAATGAATTATCATTATGTAAATATTATCTTCTATCTAGATGATGCTCTATTTAATCCATTCTTATGAAACTAATAATGATCTTGATTCACCATTTAGTGTTATAAGCTCCCACAGTTATATCGGAATGTGAAACTTCTATGTTGGCTCACACATCAGTAGAAGGTAAAGAATCCACTATTCTGAGAGAAGTAGAGAAATGCATCTCTTTAAGTTATATTTTTCCAAAGTACATTCTACCCCATAGTAGTGACTCGAATTCAGATTTAGATATGTAGTTTTCTCTTTGCATGGAACGTAAAATGAAATGGAATCATATATGGAAAATAATTGATGAGAAGCCTTTGGATGAGCTATTGTCCCATTTTGGAAAACTCCCAGTACTATTTTATGCATTGGGATTTAGTGGATTTAATTATCGACTGGTCTACAATATAATGAAAGGGAACATTTACCGATTGGAGCAAGAACATGAGATCTGGAAAGATCTTGAAAAAGCTAAATGACTTACTAATGTTGATAGCTTCCTATCTATAATATCTATGGAAGAGGGGGACCATAGAAATAGGTCGAACAAAATCAGATAAAAAATTAAAGAAGTGATGAATGAGCTGATATATATTCAACAGAAAATGGTTTTTTTTTCATAAAAAACTCAAGCAATTGAACCAAAAAATGGAAGAAATCCAGTTGGAAGGGGTAAGTGCAATTTCAATAGCCAAAGAAGCAATTATTCAAGCCAAGGAGGCTGAATTCGCTCAACTTTCTCAACTTCAACAAGTGGCTGATAAGACTAATGAATCCCTTCAACAAATGAATAGTCATGCTGAGAGCTAATTTTAAAACATGATAGAGAGGCTCCATTATATGGATATCCCAATAATTTTACTATATTAATGAAAGGAATTTTTTCTTCAATCAAATATGTTTCCATTATTTCTTTCTATAATTGTAATATCAAAGGTGATGATGATGATTTTTTAACATCAAACTTTTATGTTAGATAATCATAATTATAATAACATGAATGAGGGTGCTCAAATTTTTTTATTTAAGCCAATGGGCCTAACAATTATTGTTTTACATTTACTAGGGTTATATATACAAACCCCACAACTTTGTATCTTTTGACTTATTTTTATTTCTCATGATTTCCTAAATCATACTTAATGTAATTTTAGTGAGTTGAGACTCGACTTTTGTCCAGAGTGCCCATTCTGTGTTTTCAATTTGGTAAGTACTATGTCTCTTGGTTATTACCAGTTTAGAGTCATGCATGTTGGACTAAAAAGGATAATGTTTAAGGTTGAATTTATTTGACCATAAACATTGAAATTATATCTCAAACAAGGCTTAGTGGCTAGGAATTGCTATAATATTCATTAAATTCTTCCAAGGGGAATCTTTAGTCCCTATTTTTATGGTTACAAAATATAAAACTTGTATAAACATAAAGGGGTTCATTTCAAATATTTAGGTTAAAATTATTTGATGAACCTGTTATGGGGGCTATATTATGTAGGGACAGCTAGGGAATATACTGTATAGCCAAATAGTGGCATCATTTTACTAAAAAACCTATTATATAGGAAAATTTTATGCCAGGACACTAGGGGAACATACTACATAGTCAATCAAAAGATAACTAAATAATTTAACATTTTATTGTTGATAGATAAGGAGAAAATAAGATATGGGTGAATTAAGACCACATTGGGTGGTTTTATCAAGGAAAGAGATTTTAAGAATAAAGTTCCATCTATGCCAACATAGGTCATGAATGGGGAAACCATTCCTAAATGAATTTGGTGTGTGAGGAATGGTTAAAATTTGTCAGAAATAAGCTTTCTGATATCATACTGTGAAGTTTTAAGTCATGCAGTGAGGACACTATATTGTGAAGTTTTAAGTCATGCAATGAGGACATTATACTATGCAGTTTTAAGTCATGCAGTGTTGAAATTATATTGTGCAGTTTTAAGTCATGTAGTGAAGAAATTAGGTGGATTTAATTTATTGTATTTTATCTTTGACAAAAGGTTTAATACTCTCCAATTTCATGATAATTTATCTGAAAAAATACTACCGTGTTCAGGTATGGAAATAAATAATTGTAAATAGTGATTTGGGAATTTCTGTGTCCAATGAATTATATGGGAAAAGGGATAAAAAAATTAGAGGAAGTATATCCTAATTAGAAAGCTACAATTATTTGAACAACCCATTTTAGGGGTTGTATTATGTAGGGATAACTAGTGCATATGTTGGATAGCCAAAGAGTCGAATATGTTGACTAATAGGTCTATTATGTAGGAAAATTATGCAAGGACACCTAGGGGCACGTACTGCATAATTATGAATAAGATATCTAAAAATATTTACATTCTATTGCTAAAATCCGAAGAATGTTTATAGAGATTCATATTTTCCACAACACATAGTTTGTTTTAAGGAGAAAGGCACCTGAATATGGAAAGAGTATTTCTAATCATGATTTCAAAAGAATTAGATGAATTGTATTTCTATAGAGGTCTGTCCTAAACGTAGGGAGTATGGTTGCTATAGTTTTAGGTCATATGACTAGGACCAAAATTGAAAAAAACAGATGATATGTGGTCAAATGATCTAAGGTTATTTCACATTTCTTTGAACACATGGATAGGTAAATGTGTAATCCATGATCTTGATGAATTTCATATCAATAGAAAGGTAGTTGGACAAATATACATGGATGACTTCTTTAAGATACAAATTATATATATTTTCATCAAATTCTTAAGATAAAAAGGACACTTAAACCATGAATGAAGTTTCCATTATTTTATAAACCTGTTATGGGGGTTGTATTATGGAGGGCCAAATAGGGAATATGCTGCATAGAAAAATAGTAGAATCTTTTGACTAACATTCCTATTATGTAGGAAACTTATGAATGTACACCTAGAGATATGTACTTCATAGTTAGGAAAATTATTTCTTATATATCATAAACTCTTCCACCAAAAAACCATAGGAAAGATTATAAAGATATGAAAAAAAATTCAATTTTAAGAGTGTAAAATACAATAGGGATGATGATCAATGCACATGAGAAACATTTTAATAAATATTGGCCACGATTTTGGGGTCCCTTACATATATCTAACTCATATGTACAATGGGAAAATTTCTTGTTTCCTTGGCGGGCTCTCTAGAGAGAGGACCCAAAATGTGGACTCCCATATAGATTAATAATTATATATGGAAGAGAGATAAAAATTTATCTTATGGAGAGGACTGTGAGATAAGGCCAAGATTTAACTATGTATCTTGGTAAGATGGGAATCAAGCCATACATAGTTATTTGGGTGCTTTTCATTTTAATGTCATGCAACAAGTACATTATGTTGTGTAGTTTTGAGTCATGTAGTGAGGACATGAAGTGATTCAGATGTAAAAAATGAATATTATTGATGGACCATGGAATTAAAACCAGGTGTCACTATGTATCTCTTATAGATGAGAATCAAGCCATATATAGTTCTTTGAACACTTCTTATGAAGATTTTATTCATACACAGGGAATAAGGGGGGGGGGGTTGGGCCCAAGATTGAAGATCTATGTGTCTCTACGTATCCCATTAAAAATGAGAATTAAGACAAACATAGTTCTTGAAATAATAATTTCCCATGCCAATTGAATTTCATTTGAGAGACGAGGGATTTAACAAATTATGGAAGAATGGTTAAACTTAAGACACAAAATGGCATAATTATCAAACCAAGTTTCCTAAAAGAGTATTCTGTATAGATCTGGTTTGTACATGGGAGGAGAAAAGGAAAATAAATTTATTTTTGATTGCGGCTAGGCCCAAGATTGGGGATCTAGGCATCACTATGTATCCCATTGAAAATGTGAATCAATGCATACATAGTTTATGAAATAAGGTCTCTATGCAGATCTGATTCAAAGATAGAGAGAAATGAAACTCACATGCCAATAAAAAGTAGAAATTATGTAACTGATGCTTGAACATGGAAGCTCTTAACATCAAATAAATAAGTCTTTACGAATATTATTTAAGGTAGTTTGATAAAGAAAAATGATGTCATCTTGTTTAATGTCATGTTAAAAGGACAAAGATGGTACACATTTTATCATAGTGCAACATGGATGCTTATTGTTGGTATGCATTTTAATGTCTTGCAACAAGGAAATTGAGTTGTGTAGGAGAAATGATGTGAAATTACACAATGTACTTCTTCAATAATCTTTCATTTTTTGGAGTTGTAATAAGTTCTACATCCTTTGAGATTAGGTAATAATATCCATTAGAGTAGAGCACATGTATAGAGTAAGGTCATTCCCACTTTGGATCTAGTTTTGGAGGCTTCTTTACTTGTATCATTGGGGTCTTGAGGACTAATACCAATTCTCCTTGAATAAATGAGTAGAGGTGAAATGTATTGTTAAAATATCATGATATTATATTCTGATAGACTTCCAAATGATTCAAATTAAGCAATATATTCTCATATAATAATTCCATCTCATCAAATCATTTTTGAGACTTTTCATCTGTAGATAACTGATCACAGATTGAAACTCAGAGTGAAGGCAATTGAATTTCAATTGGATTAATAGATTCTATGATGTACAACAACTAATATGAAGTTTCTTGAGGGTTAGTATGGGTTTTAGTCTAATAATCCTATAAAGCATGAAAAATTTAATCAGGCCAATATTTTTATCTTTATCCACCATTTTCTAGAGTATATTTGATAGGGTCTTAATGAAAGACTCTATCTGTCCATTGGACTCTACATGATAGAAAGATGAATGGTTGGATTTGATATTGTGGCCCTGATATAACTTATTTACCTCACCTAAACATAAATTTTTTCGATTGTTTTTCAACATAGTATGAGGGACACAAAATCTATTTATTATATTAGTTTTGAAAAAGCTAGCAATGGTTTTGGCTATGAATTATTTGAGAGGTATTTCCTAATACCATTTAGAGAAGAAATTAGTAGTAGTAAGAATATACTTAAACTTCTTAGTCGTAGCTAGAGGATATGGTCCTACTATATCCATTCCCCATGTGGAAAATGGCGAGGATTATTTAGCAGAATTTAGAAAATTTGGGGGTTGATGAATGAACATGGGATGCACATGGTGGGGATGATATTTCTCGGTGAAATCTCTGAAATATTTCATCATTGAAGGCCAGAAGTATCCAGGACTTAGGATTTAGTCAGAAAGCCTATTCCTAGACTGGTTAGAACCAAAATCTCCTATATGTATTTATTTCATGACATCTATAGTTTCTTCTACATCAATACACCTGAATAATATTGCATCGAAGCCTCATTTGTAGAGGATCTGGACTGTCATAATGAGTGAAATTGGTCACTCTTTGGAAGATTTATTCTTTTTCAACTCTATATGGTAGGACTACTCCATTTTGAAGGAATTCTATGATGGGTGTCATCTATCCCCTAGTATGACCACACAAGTTAGAAATAGGGATGATTTCATTAATTTCCTCAATTTTAGTTTGATCAAAAGGGGAAACCACACAAAAATGGGATATACTAATGATTATTTCATCCCAATTTGAATCTTCCAGGGCTTTGAATACATTATCCAATGTATTATCATAATTTTATGATCGCGGGACATAAGACAATATTGGATCTGAGGGAAATTCAGCCATTAAACCTCTGACATAATCACATAATGGTATTAACTCTTATATTCTAATAGCATAATCCCCATTGATCTATTTTATTAAAACTTGGAATCACCTTTCACTTTCAAGTGGTTGACTTGTATCTGGAGCACCAATTCTAGGCCAACAATTAGAGCTTGATATATTTAATCATTGTTGGTACCACTTCTGATAATAAAAATAATATAGAAACACTACATTTTCTAAGGAGATAATTACCTTTTAGAAACCAACTTTTTTGAATTTTGGGTTTTCCATTCTCTTTCCCATTGGACATCTGTAAGCACCAGCAAATTACATTTCCCACATTTGGGGATTATCGAGAATATAAAATATTTCTTCATTAGGAAGTTCAGTATTCAAAGATGTCTCTTCTACAGATGGGTGTTTAGCAAGGAAGTCTTCCAAGGCTTGACCTTTTATTTATTTCTAAGGCACAAACTGGATATCGAACTATTGAAAAATAACTGCTCACTATGCTAAATTTATGTTAATAAATGGATGAATGTGGATATATTTGAGCAGGTAATTGCGAGATACCAATTAGACCTCATGATGTAGAAGTTAGTGCCTCAATTTTTGAACTTCAATGATTAATGCCAGGAAACACTTCTCAATACTTGAATATCAAGTCCTTATGTCAATCATAGTTCTACTGAGATAGTAAAGGATATTTTCATTCCAAACATCTTTTATTTTTGAGAGGAAGGAACCTAGTGATCGTTCTAAAGATGTCACATAGATAAAAAATTCCCTGACTTCAATAGGTGGGATTAATACTGATGGAATCAAGAGATATTTTTTGAGGGTATCAAATGCCTCTTGGAAGTCTTCAGTCTATTGATAGGTGATTCCCTTCTTCATTAATTTGGAAAAGGGTAAACACATGGCTTCCAAGTTGGAAATAAAGTGTAGAACATATGCCAAGTGTCCTTGAGGTCCTCTTAATTATTTCAAATTTCTAGAAGGTTACATGCCAAGGATTTCTCTTGTCTTCTCAGGACCAACTTCGATGTCATGATGATGGACAACAAAGCCGAGGAATTTTCCTGAGGTAACCTCGAAAGAACATTTCAAGGGATTCATCTTCAAATTATGTTTCCAAAGTTTACTAAATATTATCTCCAACTCAGTCAAGTGATCATGATGTTTTCTGTATTTACCTACCAGATCATCCACATAACATTCGACAAATTTTGTTTGAAAGGGTTTGAAAATATGGTCTTTGAAACGTTGATACGTTGCACCTACATTCTTTAAGTCAAATTCCATTACCCGATATCAAAACAAAACATGAGGGGCTATAAAGGCTATAAAATTCTCATCCTCTTGGGCCATTTAGATTTTATTGTACCCAGAGTATCCATCCATGAGGGATATAGATTCATAACTGGCTGTTTCATCAATCAAAAGTTCTGTGATCAGAACTAGAAATTAATCATTGAGAAGATGCTAGTTATGATATCTAAAATCAATGTGAACTTTGATTTTCCCATTTTTATTTTTCACTGGGACAATTTTGGACAACCATTTGGGATATTTCACCTTCCTGACAAAGATATCTTTAATAAGCTTGTCATCTTCACCATTAATTTTAGAGGCATGGGTTGGGTGTGTTCTTCTTACTGCCTATTTAAATCCATGATGTTCTTCTGAAAAACCCAAATGATGAGTGGCCAAATCATGATTAAGGCCTAGAATTTCTATATATTTTCAATCAAATATATCTAAATGTTTCTTTAGAAATGAATGATACCTCTCCTTCTCTTCTTAATTCATAGCCACACTAATTATATTGGTGCATGGATCTTATTCGATACCTAGATTTATTTCTCTCAGAAATCCATGTTGGTGGAGAAGACTTCCTCAAATGCTGGAGGAGAATCCTTGAGATCTTCTTCTTCTTCCCGATGTGTCACTTATTCTATTTCTACTTGTACAGTAGGTGATGAAACAAAAAGTTCAGAGCCAGGGGAGGAGTAAGCACATGAACATCCTGAAGAAGAGGAAACCATCTTTGACCCAACTAATGATTAAGTGTATTCATGGGGAATTGAAGAGAAGATGATTGGTTAGGAATCAACATCTGTGTTGTCCTATAGTATTGTTGTAAATTTTTCAATCCCGATTAATGAACCAAAGAATTGATGGTAATCAGTGGATTGAATAAAGACATATCCATTTAATCTTTCACCACTGCTAAGTAAATATGTAATTTCTTTTATGGTTATAGACTCGATTTCCACAATTGACATTGTGAAAGTTAATGGATGAGTGCCTAGATTTGGGGATATCCTTTAAATTTGATTGATAGGAAACATATAATCAATACATATATGTTTGAATGGGTTAGCATGCATATTTTAGTCCATTCAGAGCATTGATTCTTGCTAAATCTTTTTCTATGGAAAAAATTCACATTTTGTGATAGAATTATACCTCAATATACCGAGATTCACACGTTTTGAATGGATTTGTCACCATACAATTTCCAATTTTACCATTGAAGGAATACTTGAGACATTGGTGATATGAAGAATTAATGTCTAGATATTGATGTATCTGAGTCCTTCTATGTAGAATTTTGAAGTCTATTTCCTAACAAAAAACCATAAAATCTGAATTAGATAAAAGATCTCCAAACTAGGTTTTGAGTGTAATATTTCCTAGAGGTTCTTTTTCATTTTTTTTCATAAACTTACAACATCTAATTGGAAGAAGATAAGTCAGATTCAGTGAGGCCCAATCAGAGAAGTGTATGTAAGGGAATGAGGTTGACTCCTAAGACATTATCAATGATGGGTCGTCAGATATCTGTATCATTAACCCTTGTATATAGACACAATGGCATGATGTTTCCATGTAAAACATCATCCTAGTCTTCATCCATAAAATATATTACTGCATGATATTCTGCATGATCATTCTCAATACAGTAAACCTCACCATAAACAACCTCGGTTTCAAACTCTTTATGACTTTACAAAGCCTCAATAAGTTTTTCTCAAAGATATTTTGACAGATTCAAGGCATCAAAGATTGAAAAATTGGATGGTACATGGGCTAGCTATTTGAAAACATCATACTTTTGGTCCAGAGGTCTACATTTTCTCACATGGATATGTGGTTTTCAGCTACGTTGGAAGATGATTCTCCTGATTTAGATATACCCCTTGTTGGGGAAGAAGCTGAAAATGATTCTACTTTTGGTAGATTAGACTAACTAGGTCTATCTACTTGCTGAGAGAATGATGGTGTAACCTCTAATCAGTAATCCAAGATAATCATGTTAGCGAAGATATTTTCATGTGTGGGATAGTTTCATTATTCTTATTGAGCCCACTAAAGGGATATCCCATGAGTTTCTACTACATAAATGGTTCGATCAGGTGCAGAGTTAAAATAGTGGTTTGTAGCATATCCATGTCTTCCCCTATATCCTCGAACATGGATTCTTCCTCTAGTTCCCCCAATCAGGTACAAAGAATTAAATCTCATCAGAATTAGATTTTCATTTTCCTAGGGATCCATTATATGGATAAAATTAATGGAACCAAAGATCAATTCTTCATTTGATGAAGATTCTTCTTAACAAGTCAGTTCTGGTTATTCCGTTTGGTGAGGTGGTGCCCGTGCTTTTGAGAAATATGGAATGAAATCTACCAAAGTAAAAAAAACTTTAGCCTTTACAAAATCTCTTACTCTTCAAACTACTATTTATCTTTCTGATCACGTCGCTTTTTTTAGGATTGACCTTTGGAGGACTGATATTTTGATGAAGATGGATTTGTTGTAGCATAAGTGGCATAAGACACAATCAGTTTTTTCAACTGTGTTCATAGAATAGAATGAGTTCGATTACTCATTTTTTTGACCATCAAATCATCACACTTCTGTGCATTTTTTCTTTTCACTTCCTACCATTTTTCTTCTTTCTCTGGATTAATAGCAGTAACACATGCAACATGGTATGATGAACATTTGAGTTTCACTTGTCCAGAGTCTAACATTTTTTGTAGGAGGAATTTTAAAACAAAACACTCCTGAATGTGATGCGCCGACATTTTTTGAATGGGGCAACAATTTAGAATTTCTTCATCTCCTTCTTTGTTATGTGTATTTAGCTTTGATAGCTGAACCAAATTGTATTCCAATGTTTAAATAAAGTAACCAAGAACTTTTTCATTTAAAAAATATTAAACTTTTTTCTCTAACTCATCAAAATGTATACACATTTTATCTTTTGGATCATCTTGATGAGGTGGTAGTTTCTGCTAATTCTTAGGAGGTGGATCTTTTTTCTATGATGAAGGTTTGGAAGTAAAAGCAGGTATATGTTCTTGTTTAAGTGTCACTGTATCAGCCTTTATTTTCCCTATTTTTCTTCCCAGAGATGATGAAATTATATGAGATTTATATTTGGTTTCCACAATGGAATCCTACACTTATTGGGAGTTTTAAGAAAGGTCTCAAAATCCTCCTATGTTTTTCACACAGATTAGTGGTTTCTGTAACTTATCACGCATATTTTCTATAAAAATTGGCAGAGACTCTTCTTGAGGTAGTTCTATATTTTAGGAATATTTTTATCCTTTCCATAGAGTAATGAAATATGAAACTACTGCATTAACTATTTTATTAATTTGTAAGATCAAAAGATATTGTCTTTGGGAGCGTTGAGATGGATTGGAGAAGGAATTTCTTATATAGGTCTTCCCATCTAATAATTGATCAAGACTACAAATTGGTATACCAGACAAAGGATGGTCCCTGTAACAATTGAAAAAAGAATCTAAGAGTTACTACTTATTGTTATTGCGGGGTCCCCATCATTGGATCACAACGAGAAAAAAAATGCATTAAGTGTTGCTCTGGATCCCCCGAACCATTAATGATTGGAAATGTGGTATTCACAAAGTTTGGTGGTGGAGGGATCAGATCTACCCATTCTGGGTAAACATTATTTTCTGGATTTACTAGCACACGTCGTTAATCCATAGCTTCCTTTTGATTTTTAAATGCATCAATTTTATTCATAATCATTTGGGGAATATCTAGCTGATCTAGAACATGTACAGGTACAATAGTTGGAGCTTGAACTGGGGTGATGACTAAAAAAACCACTGGTGATGGTGCTTCTTGTATTTATCTTGGATAACCCATTGGGAATGGCCTATAAGGATGTGTTTTATCCTCCCCTTGATGTTTTATCAGTGGAGGGAATTCATTATATTAATCTGTAGTTTCAACAAATCCTCTTTGTTGAAGAGTTCCAACAGGATGTGCAAGTTGAGGATCAGCATGGGGAGAATGTCTAGAAGAAATGCTCCATCTAAGTAACTCTATAGTGTGTCTTTTCAAATTCTTCATATCCTTTTCTTGATGGGAAAATATTTCTTCAAGTGAAAGAGATTAACCTTCACCAGTCGAAATGGGAGACATAGTCTAACTTTTACCTTTCCCCTTGTTATATTTACTTCGAAGGGGTTGGAATTGGTTACATGAGGGAATACCTGGATTCTAGGTAATCCTTTGATTTCGAGTACACACACCTCCTTCATTTGCTTCAGTGTATACCGTGTTGTGAATAATAACTTTATTTTCTAATTCCCATGAATTAGAAGAATTCCTTAGAGGATCTTCCACAACGGCACTAATAAAATTTGATGATGCATATTGCATTGATATCATTCCACCAGTATCTCTACAAGATCATCTCCTTTTGTTTCCTCTATGAAACTATGTTCTCCTACACACAGAATTCATAGTAACTGTTTGGCGGATAGTAACCTGAAAGGAATCCTTGGATAGTTTAGTTGTGCATTCACTTTGTGGATTCTTACCTAATTGATGTAAAACTGAATTATATTAAGGTGGGAATTCTAGATATGAAAAATACTCCATCCATATAGGGTGGAAATATTATTGTTCTTATTCTTCAAACATTCAATCCTTGGCTGGGTGCATTAACCGACAACCACTTAAGTCACCTGTTTCAGAAGACTACTATTCTATTTTTGACATTTGCACCATCTGATGGATGACATCCTCTAAAAGAGTGGTCTACATAATCTTCTCAAATCCTAGATAAAAATGTATCTGAAAAACTTTATTTCTTTGGGATGACTTTTATGAGAGCTAGTGGATGCCAATTATTAAGTGTATCTTTGATTACACAGAAAATATGTTGATTGTAGAAAGCCATTGGAAATAACATTTCATGAGAGCTACTTTGGAGAGTTTTTCGGATTTTGGATTGAAGTGAAATGAAATGCTCCATGTGCACCCCAACCTCTGATGCAAACACCAGATGGGGTATCAGAAATTAACTAGCGCAACCTATTTAGTGCATCGAGGCATGCATGCTAAATGGTTTCCTTCTGATTCTCAACCTTTGGATGTCGTGAAATTTAAAGGGATTCCAAGACAATTTGTCATTTCAATCCTTCCATTACCTATACATTTATTTGATATTTATCATATGATAATACTTTAGCTTTTTGATGATGAAGAGTTTTATAAATTTTGAGGTGGATATCATGAATACAATCTTCTACCATCAATTTTGTAAAGTTGTATTGAGAGGTATCCAAAGGCCAGAACATTACTGGTATTTCACCTTTAGATAATTTTTTTCTCATATTCAACATATCTTCATCATCTTTTTCTAGAGATTTCTCAACTTGGTCCGACTAGAGTGGAGGCTTCTCGATTGTTTTATCACAAACAATGGAATCCGTTTCTTTTTCCTCTTCTATATTATAAGAAAAATGACCTAATGGAGGTTCGGAGAGTGAAATTATCCTTAGGATATCTTCTGGTTGAGATATTATTTCGTCTTTTAGTGAAAAGGAATCAGACATGACTAGCCATATGTTTGAAAGTTCCTCGATATAAGATGTCTTTATCATTATTACATTATCAATTAGATAATTATCTTGACAATATGAAACACAACTGTAGAGATATATTTCACAGCGAATTCCATCATGGGGAGGAACACCATGGTGGATTACAACAAGGAATAAATCATATTTTTCCTTGGTCTTCTAGCCACACGGAGGGTTTCCATGGCTCTCATGCAATGATATGATCTCTAGATTGACCGAATTTTATAAATAAAAACTTTACGATGACGTTTCTGATGAGGAACTTCAGTATTACTACTACTACACCCATAATTTGGTAATGGGTGGGTATCATCTTGAGTTGAAATAGATAATTGTCTGAGGGATTTAATAACTCCCACATTAAGAGGATCTAGATCATAGATGGGATCTTGATTTTCAAAATGTGTTTGGAAAGACTTATTCTTATATTTTTTTTACACATAGTTGGCACCAATTTCTAGGATAAATGGTTGTCATGGGTAGGTGTAATTTCCTGGCTTAGAGTGATCATCTGAATGGGATGATTATCTTTAATTAGAAAGGGTCTATACTCTTGATCTAGTTATATCTATGATATGGGGGAGTATGCCCCATAACCCTCCTAGACTGAAAAACAGGAGAGTATCTACTCTGGGATGGCATGTCGATGAGTCATACCAGGTGTGGGGAAAAAATTATCTATCTGTTCTCCGGGTACTGCTAATGTTTCTGTTATTATATTCTGAAATGCTTCCAGAATATGGACAAGAATTTGTGTATTCCATTTCACCATTAGTAAAATGTGTTTCGTGACTTTAGCGTTCGTAATGGGAATATATGTCCATTTCATATCTTGAGTAGGTGTATTTTCATGCTCCTATCCTACCTTTCTTGTCAGTGGGTACTGGCAGTACTCGTTTATGGGGGTAGAGAGTTGAGTGTGACCCAATTCTTTCATCAGAGATTTCCGACTGAGTTTTTCAGGTGCTGCCAAATGAGACTGTTGCTAGGCTTGATTGATGTTGGCCAGTGTATGCACCAATTTATTGTATTATTCCAATCATGGTTGAAGAAATTCATTCAATGCTTATAGGCGAGACTGTTGGATGAATCGGTGAGTGTAGGCAAGTTTATGTTCCTACTTACTAGTTTCCACCACATTTTATTGGCGAGATCCCTTGAATGTAGTCAGACAATCCTCTTGACTAGTTGATAGTTTATAAATAGGTGTATGTGCCTGTTCATGGTAATCCACCAGATTTAACTGGCATGATTGGTGGGTTGCTTCCAGAAAAGTTTTTTGTCCAGCAGAATTGGGACAGATGGGTGTATGT
This sequence comes from Viscum album, assembly GCA_963277665.1. Taxonomy (NCBI): domain Eukaryota; kingdom Viridiplantae; phylum Streptophyta; class Magnoliopsida; order Santalales; family Viscaceae; genus Viscum; species Viscum album. Next base: position 141,680,658 of record OY728146.1, read on the forward strand.
GCTTGTTCGTTGTTTACCACCATGTTAGGTTTATGGAATTCTCCTGAGGGGGAAAAGGTAAGAACCTAATCCCTGTTTTCCAAACATTGTCCCCAACATTTCTCCTTGCGCACCCGAGTCTGAGGGACTTGGACTGAACCAACAAAGACAACACCCCTATTATGTGGGGGGTTCACTACCACATGATTCTACTGATGGAAATTGTTGGTAGGATCCCTCGAAAAGGACCCCTTCATCATTGAGTTGAGACCATGAGTGACCTATTAATTACCCTCCATGTATTATGGGAGGGACTGATTATAGCATTCTTAGGATAAGGACCAAAAAAAAAAAGAATATAGTGGTTGGCACCATCAGTTCCTTTACCCCTGGTTTCCACTAAACAGACAATCGATGGTTGTGGTTAACTTGTAGGGCCTGTCGAGCTAGCTCTAAGGCTGGGATAGTACCATGTTTATGGAATTCCCATACCAATACATTTGAGGCCTAGCATTGAAGATGATGATTTTGTAATGATTTCGTTCTAACAAATTAACATCTAGCTTGAGCAGCGGCTAGGGAATTCACGGGTGAAAATTTGAAGGAATCCATTTGGAGCGAAGTGAGTTCTGAGAAAACGTGATAAAAACAATGAACACCATTAAAGAAACATATTTTATATGTATATACGCGTTATTGATTACTTTTTCTATCCTTCTTTTATCAATTGATAGGGACCTAAAAAATGGGTAACACTATATACTCTATTAAGGATACATGTCGGGTTCACCAATTTTGTTTCGCATCCCTCAGAACCTATGTTATGGTTAGGAATCACTACTTATAGAAGGTTTCCATTGTATTTATTTATGGAACTAGAAACATCCAATGGCTCTTTATCCAAAGGGACATACTTTCCAAAGGCAATCATTCATTAAATTTTAACTTATAATACTTAAGAACATGCGTTGGTCGAGAGGATGGGAGGTCTGACTCATCACACCCTTTTGTGGGGAGTTATTTCCTACTCCAAGACTCTCTTATAGATTTGAGACATTTTCATGAATCTTTGTTAATTCACAAATTATAAAATAGGTTTCCCTTGTAATTTGAAATCAATTATTAGAATTTATGAAATTTAGAATCATTCATATGTATTCAAGGTTCTCCATCAAGGTTCTCCATCAATGGTATCCTCTCATATACTATTTAGAGATTATTTTAACCATCGTTATGATAATACTAGTATTTTAGCCACTTTGGGGGGAATTCTAGAATTTATTGTCATCGAGGGAGACAAAGGTTTGTTTTGATTTCAGGCTAGTAACCATAAATGGGATACCTACATATCCTTGTGAAAGGAATCATAAAACTCATAGTTTTATTCCTTTAAATGTTACACATTATACCTTTTAGGGTCATATGATACAAACATATTCATACAGTTTAATGTCATGTGGTAAGGACATCTAAGCGAAATGATATTTGTCATGATTTGGTGTGGGACTTATGCCTAGAAAACCGAAGGAGCTGGGAAAGAATACGGGTTTCCAAGTTGGATTTATACCCCATTGGGAATATGGACTAGGAAGAACAGGGTCGATTTGATGTGTTGGATTTGAACCTCAGATTGGCTTCCTACACATCCCATCTTAATGGGAATCAAAGCTCGTGTAGTTCGATAAGTCTCATAGGAGATTGTAGTTTTTTTTTGATAAATGAGTTTGGACTTACTTACTAAAAATATTCTTTTTTAATGATGAAATGAGATGGAACTCGGGACTTAAGGCTTTTTATATGTCCCAATTGTGGTGGGGATCAGAGTTCTCATAGTTCATTCAATATGGTAGAGGTGTATAACCCTTCAAGTGAAATAGGTTAGGGATTAATCTTAAGGAGGATGCCCTGATTTAGAGAAATCAGGGTTGGATTTCTAAAGAGGATATACAATGAACTCGATCCCTGATGAAGGCTTCCAACATATTCTAACTATGATGGGAATCAGAGTTCTCGTAGTTCATGAATGTTGGGGTGTTTATGAAAATGTTGTGATCATGATAAATATATAATCCCACATGATTCATGCTCAGTGTGAGAAATAAGAGGATGTAATGAATTCAAAAAAGGTAGAAACACACTTTTCATCCTCTATGGGTGGAAGAGGACATGCCTATAGTAATGAGGGTGGATGACGCCGAGGAGACTGTGGAAGAGGGAGGGGTGATAAACCTTTTAATGTGGGATTACATTTAAGTCCATGAATCCTAGATCTTAGATTATTAGGGAATTACCTTAGTGGGACTGCCCTGATGGATCCCAGGATAGGAGGTAGAATTTTCATTTTCTTGAATGGAAAAGCAATTGTGACCCTCCCTATAATTATTGGGAACTGGAGGCTTTGAGTCTTAGAGATGATAAGGGGAGGTCATAACCCAAACCCAAATCGTCCAGACTGGGAACTCCCCAACACTATTCATGGGATAAAGTTCTATGTGACTGGGGGTATAAAAACCCAAAGACACTCCATGAATCCTAACCCCATTGCAAAAAATGTGTGAAACCTCAAACTGTTGATATACAAACCTAAATATAAGACATGCTGATGTACTATTACAAAAGGATTGATTTGTTATGAGGTTTTAGTGGAGGCTTTAACTTAGTCCCTTTTAAATAAGGGAACATGGGAAGGATATAACCTGCCATGAGTGGAATTGAATAGGGTTTATAGGATGATATGTATGCCCCGTGCACATTTATTAAGCTGATCTATGTAGTGTAGCTATACCACATAGGTATGCAATGTAGGTACGCTGCGTAGGTATGTCGTGTATGTATCCCATGTAGGTATACTGCACAGGCCTTACAGATGACCGGAAAAAGTTCATAACATAGGAGAACCAATCCTATACAATATTCTAACTTTTAAAGGACTTCATGATATTCTTAAACCATATAATTCTTTCTTCTCTCAGGTTTTAGAGAGCTACCTGAGAAAATTGGAGGGATCTGGGTGATGGGGCTATTCAATGAGAGTTTCAAAAATACTTCAAACTTTTTTTCTTCATCAAATGACGAACCCAAGGGATATATTTATAGGAAAGGAGGGGGATAGTCGAAAGAAATTTTTGGCGTAGGTCAGTCATGCAACTCTTCAACGCAGCTCCTCCATGTAGGTGTACAAAAAGAATCATGTTGCGTAGCTCTATCGTGTAGGTCTTCCACATAGGTCTGCCATGTAGGACCTCTGGAATTTTTTACGCCTTTCAGTTATTTTAGATTTGTATTGAGACATTGAAATATTTAGGGGATGTCTTCATAATCTTTTTTTTCTTACTAAGGAGAGTCAACATATGATTTCATTAAAGAATGAAGTGAAATCTAATGGATCGATTAGAATATCTTATAGCATGAAGCACTCCCTTAACATATTCTATATCCTTCACCACTATATGATGTTTTCTTCAAGACCTGACTATAAATTAGAAAGTAAAATCACTTTGGATTTCCTTTATTCCTATGATATATTCTTGTCCTTAAAAACATTTTAATGATATGAAAACCATATAATTTAATTATACACAAATATCATTTGGAATCATATGTTTATTAAAAAATTATCTTTATTCTTAGGAAATTGTAAATAACACCGAATTTTCAAACTTAAATCTTCTTATGATCCCTCCTTTAGTATGTTTATCTTCTAATGATCCCAGTTTAACATCCAGATAAAGTAAAACATTTAGAAATGGAATGAAATTTATGTATCGCAAATGGATTATGCACTTTACTAAATTTATTTATTGATTGGACTTTATAAATTGAGAACTAACCATTATGTATGTGAATATGTTACTTTTATATTTATTGTGAACTGTATAATTTTTTGATTTCTACTTCAACTCATTCTATGAAACCTTTAAAAAAGAATAAATTAATCTTATATACCTCAGTGAGGGTTTTCCCTTTGTCACATTTTCACCACGAACAGTGTAAATACTCTCACGTATGATCCCCATTAACCCTTATGTTGGTTTTATATGTTTTCCAAATCTTCTTTTACTAATATATCATTAAAAAACTTAGGTCATCCATCTGATGGATACTTGGACTAGTCCAAGACATACCTGAGGCTTATTCTTGATCACCGTGGTTTGGAAAATATCTCCAGGGGATCAAAACATAATTTATGAGAACAATTTCACCAATAAATAAATAATTATATCAATAATAATACATCCATTTTAGATTATGATTCAAAAATAAAAATAAGTAATTGGATATTGTATAATAATGAAGGAAACTTCATATATATAATCATTAGATTCAAAAATTAATAAACATGAAATCTTCTTAATAATAAAATCTACAACAAAGACAATATTTATGTAACCCAAAAAAATTGAAAAATAAAATAAAAATTCTACATGTAATATTTACATGACCCATGTTCACACTCTATATCCAATGACAAACATTCAAGAAAACCCATATCCCAACTCTAGGTTGACCAAGTTGAGCACTTAATATGATTCCATAAGAATATCATATACCAAATGTTATATGGAGGGTGTGAGAGAAACTGATCCTGGTAGGTAAGTGTAACTCTATAATAAATTTATGTTAGGTATGTTCTATACTTTTTCCTGGTTTTCCATTTTTGGTTATTAGCTAATGTCGAGAAGGAATTGGGAGGACACATGTAATGGCAAAGTCAGGGATTTGATGGAATTTTCAACATAAAAACTATATTTTTGTAGTCTTCTAGGGATTTACACATTGTGTAATGACGTTACATGATGTATTTTCGTCACCTAGATTATGTGATGAAATGGTTACATAGAATGAAAGGTTACACATCCTATAAATTTTAAACATTGTGTAAATATTGAAAAACCATTTTTTAATAAATGGAGATTGGTTTTCTTGTGTATCTGGGACTCAAAAATTACACGATAGGTAATTGGATTATAAGACACATAAGATATCAAATATCTATTTTAAGAATATAGTTATGATGAAGTACTTATTTCTTCCTCCAGGATTCCTTAATCTTATTCTAGTTTCCTCTCTAATGTAATTTTGGAGATCTCCATTCCCTCTAGATCATCCACCTAGTGATTGATCATCATGTTGGTTGTGGTTCATCTCTATGGGTAAGTGGTATTACTATCTCTTACAAATATCACCCTTTTTACTCCTTGGATTTTGATATATCATTTTGGGATTGATGGATCTAAACTCCATTTTTTTGAAACTAGATTTCATGTCGACTTCCCAGATCTTTTTCTCATTTGTTCTTCCTTGGAAAGTCCCATTGTAGGATTGTGTTCCACAAAAAATGAGGGTGGTTCTGTTTAAGATTGGACAATTGATTAAACATTGGAATTATTTTTGTTTTGTACTAATTTAAAATCATTTTAGTAAAACCAAATTTAATTCAAATTGGGATTGAAATTGATATGGTATAGATTCTAGGAAATCCCCCAAATCCAAAGGAATTATATATTAGGGTGTATTTTGAAATTTATGGATTTGGGAATTGATCATTGATGGAAAATAGAATAAATTGAGTTGATAAAAACCTAGGTGCATTTTTTGATTAAAAATGAAAGAAATGATGAAAAACCTATGTTTTGGTTTTGAAGTGAAATTGGCATATTGAAAGTGAAAATGGTTCAATTATATTTTAAAAAGATTTGAAATTATTTTCCCATTGTTGATAGATTGATTGAGCACATTAGAGCATGGGTATTTAGTGTGTTATTTTTTACAAGCATTTTAGGATGGTAATTACCTATAAATATATTGATGGATACAAATATAACAAAAAACCTTTTTTGGAATATCCTTTCACCGATGGGATATTGGTGGGTCCTATTTGACATGAGCTCGAGGGATGTTTATAGACATACTTCTTGTGATCATTGATATGAGATGTGTGAGGATCCAATTAATAGAATATATCATACCATAGGGCATATCAATATGGTTCTTGTTTTTATTTATTTGATATATATTGACTTTATATAGTACTATTTTACTGATTTATATTTATTTATATAATATATTTAATACATAATTTTTATTTAATATATTTTGAATTTTTTTTCCATAAAATTGAAATGAAAGAATGTTTTTTATTGAATAAGAAAATGTAATTACATACCAATTTTGTTTTAAAATTTAAATCATTATTTGGTTTATTTTTTATGGATTCTTATTATAGATCACTTGGTGAGACCCTTATGGAATTTTTATCTCACACCATACCTTTTTCTTCAAGCATTTAAAAAAATTATACTTCTATGAACAAAAAAAGGAAAAGTACATATTTGAAGATGTTGATGTCATTGATTCATTAGGTCTTGGAGTTATGTGTCATCTAATAAATTGGGTTTTCTTATCTATTTACTAGTACATCAATGATGTAATTTTTGGTTTTTGGTATGCCTATTTGGTTTCTAGTACTCTATCCCTTTAGATTCTTGACCATACTGATATCTATCATTGACTTACATTGTTTTTGGGGAAAAGGCTTTCCCTTGTTTATTCTTCATGATTCTAGTTTGTATTCTCCAACCCATGGGGGTTGGGAATTCCAATAGAGATATGTTGGGATCGAATTGTTTATCAGTGTACAAGGGATTCTAGGAACTTTCATGGTAAAGTACTATTATAGGAATATATTATGCATGTTTCATTGATGTTAGTTTGTAGTTGAAAAGTCTCTTCTTAATATATGATGTAGTTATGAGTGAGTTCCTTGATAGATCTCATCATAAAGTGAATTAATTCACCATATTCTGTTTGGGAATAGTTTCTTGATGTTTAGTTCTAGTATTTTCTCCATTTCAGATTTGGATAAGTGGAAATCCAAATATGTTTTCCTTATCACATGGGATTAATTTTCTTTATTTCTATTGTTTGAGGGTTGATCCTGGTAATATTATAATGTCATGAATTTTTTTGATGATGTTTTGTAGCATCATACCTCCGAGAAGACTTGTGAATAGGATCCCAAAGGAAGCTATTGATGTTCCATAGTGAGTAAATCCCTATGTGGACTAGAATCTGGTTAAGGTTGTTGTGTGTGTTGTCCAAGATCTATGACATACACCTATAAACACACCTGCTCAGGCTCCAATTGTGGAACCTCATAGTGATGAATATATGAATAGTTCTCCAGAGTCTCTTCATCATAAACCACATACTTTCCAAGGCTTTAATTTTCATCAAGATGATGTGGATTGGATGAGAATGAAAGAGATTATCTTTGACTTTCTGGAAACAATTGAATATATTAAGGTAATGTGGGATACCTTTAATCTTTAGGGACCTAGAAGGAGATGGTGGGATTCCATGGTTATAGATAATAATCATGAGGGTTTAGATTATATAGAATTTAAAGCACTTTTCACTAACATGTTCTATCCAGAGTTTATGATGTTGGATAAGGATATCTTGTTTTCAAAACATGAGTAGGCTGATAAAAATGTGATATATGCAAATAAATTTTCCGACCTTTTGAAGTTTTCAAATTAGATTTCATCTAATGAGATTATAATGACTTGAAGATTCGATATGGGGATTTGATATGATATTCATTATCAATTATTCTACTAACTTAAAATTAATTTTATATTATCAAACACTTTGAGGGAAATTGAGAACCACAACGTCCAAAAAAACAACCAAAAAACAACCCAAACAGAGAAAACCGGAAAAACTAAAGCTCTCCCTCCCCAGGAATTACATCGTGATGATAAGCCTTCACCAAAGTATGTCAAATGGAAAGCATCCCATGAAAAAGTGTGGGACCGGTCCCGATGGCAAAGACATACCCTCTCAGTCATCCCAATCAAAATGACATGCGCCAGTGAAGCCTTCATGCTCTGATCTCCATCTGAAATAGCTCCAAATTCCATCACAAAACCAAATATTGGAAATAACCGATAACAGACAGCTCTAACAAGAAAACCCTCTAAAAAACCCACTAAACAGAAGCTTAAATAGATACATTAAAAATTAAATTGATATTACCAGGATATACTTCCCTAAACAACTTACAGTATAATTAAGACACCTCGATGTCAGGGGCTTCAGTCATTCGCTTTTAAAATTCCGAAGCCAACTGATCCCATACCTGAAGTACTCCTCGATGAAAATCTTCCCTTTATTGAATCCCCCCACCAATATTAGATCTTTCTTGTCAATACATAAGTATTTCTCTTCATTCAGAGACATTCTTAGTGGCCTCCCCATCATTTTAGATGCCTCCTCCTCATTAGCGTTAAGCAGTAAAACCTGCTCCATCACCACTTTGTCGGAGCTGAGAAGCAATTTCGAATGTTGAACTCCTTGTTCCTCTGTTATATGACTACTTAGAACATCAGCATCCATTTTCAATCCATTGGCCTTTTTGCAGATCGGGTCTCCATAGGAGGAGGTAAAGAGGAGTAGTCATTCGTTCCTTTCCTCCTCTTAATACTCATATTACTTCCCGGGCTTAAATCACCATCAACCAAAATTTCGAGTTCACTTTCTTTAGGATCCTTCTCAGATACCCCGTCATGAAGAACCTGAGTATTTTATTCCAAAATCAAACCAAACTCTAAAAGGCTTCCAAATGAGTTGCTCAAGTGAATAGAGGTCCGGCTCAAAAAGTCCGGCCCCCCTGCTTTCCCAGTTCTACTTGAATTCTCAGCATCCGCAGAAGCTCCTTGCCTCCTCTTACACTCATCACCATTGTCTGAAAACACCCCCTCAGTGTCCAGAGTAGCTAAGGAAACCTCCTCACCACATTCCAAAACCTTTGTACTCTCACTCCACTTATTTTCCATTTGAGAAGCCTCGATCATAACTGGGCCATTATCCTGCAGTTCACTGGAGGGTCCAGCCAAATCCTGCTTCAAACTGTGGAACACCTTAGACACGAGCGGAAGATGAACTATGAGGAGTATCATCTGGACGGTATGTTAGATTTAAATGGGGAATCTTTTTGTTCCAGTGGTAGTTATATGAGTTCCCATAATGTAAAGATGAACTATGATGAGTATCCTAGTGGATAGATTTTGCATGGTTCATCAAGACCCCCTACAGTGCCTAGTAATATCCATTTGATGTGATTCTAGTGTGGAAATCTTAGGGATTAAAAATTGGTTTTCACTGTGGGATCAAATACATATGGTTCATGTGGTTGTTCATGAATCTTTTATAAATTCTTTTATATCGATTATGCTCCAAATAGTTTAATGGTCCCATCAACCCCAAACAATATTGTTATGAAATAATTTTCTTCAAGGTCTATGGAATTTTAGACACAAGCATCTAGAAAGAATATTCTCCACACATTATATGATTCTCCTGATGATGAATGTGTTGGTGAAGTGACTGTGAGGGGTACCATCATAGTAAATTCATCTTTTGTGATTTTTTTATTTGATACTAGTGCATATCACTCATTTATATCAACTAATATTATAATATTTCTAAATATTTATATAGATATTTTATCTTATGTGATAGATATTACTATACCCTTAGAATGAAGAGATAATAAGGTAATCAATATCCTTCTTGTCTTTTCCCATTATCAGATATAATTATTTCTTGGTATTTTCTATTTCTTTACATGAAACCTCTTGATGTAGTATTTGGGATGGATTGGATCATTTACAATAAAGCCTGAATTGAATTTTATCTTCAATAGGTATCGTTTATAGAACCTAATGGGGGGGGGGTACTCTATTTTTTAGGGATAATGGGACCAGATGTAAAGTAGAGCTATATATTCATATATAGAGTTTGAGAATGAGATATTTATGTTTGATTTTTATCTAGAGTTAAAATCTTTGAGTGGTGATATCCCTCAATTTTTTGTTACTTTTCCAAAAAAATTTCCTTCAAAATTCTCTCATTTTCCACTAATAAGGGTGGCATAGTTTTCTCTTGATTTAGTAGAGGGTATTGAAGGAGTTTCAATTCACTATTACCTCATGAAAGAAGATATAGTGAAAGAATTTAAGACTTAGTTAGATGATCATTTAGGGAATATATTTATATCCCCTACAGTTCCACCTTGGGAAATGTCTATTCCCTTTGCTAAGAAATATGTTGGAACACATCACCTCTGTGTTGATTATCAGAAATTAAACTGATTCATGATAATGAATAAGTATCTTTTACTATGTATTAATTATCTTTTTGAATATTAGAAAGGGATTAACTTGTTTTCAAAGGTTGTTCTTCGATTGAGTTATCACCAGTTGATAATAAAAGAATATGACATTAATAGAACCACCTTACATAGAATGGATGGACATTATGAGTATCGTTTCATGTTATTTGGTTTAATAAATGCTCATGAAGTCTTCATGAGTTTGATGAACAATATTTTACATGAGTATTGTCATACATTCAATGTTATATTTTTAGATGACATACTAGTTTACCCGATGTCTAAGGAGGATCATGTGTGTCATTTGAGAGATGTTCTAGAAATTTTGATAAATCACCGAATTTATTCCAAGATATAAAAAATATAATTTCTCAATTCATGAATTTAATTTCTCAGGACATGTGGTCTTAGAACATGGTGTTTCAGTTGATACTAATAATGAAAAAGATCTTAGGACATGGGAGAAACCAGGTAATGATTTCAAGGATCATAACTTATTAATTTTAGCTATATATTATCATTGTTTCATAAATGATTTCTCAAAGATGTATTCTATGATGGTTGTTCTAACTTATATGGGGGGAAATATTACATAGGTTTAGAAATTTTACTGTTCATTTTTCGATTTAAATAATAATTTTACTTCTATACCATTTTTGACTCTTCCAAATCGTGGGCATGACTATATAGACTTTTGCGATGCATCTGGTTTGGGTTTGTGATGTGTTCTTATGCATGGTTATAACATCATTTCTTATAGCTCTCGGCATCTTAGGTTACACGAGAAGAATTACTTGACCCATGACCTTGCATTTTCTACTGTGATGCATTTAGTTAAGAGTTATCAAATTTCCATTTTTGGAGAAAGGTTTACCATGTATCCTGACCATAAGATCTTGATTAATATCTTCTCTAAAAAATATTTGAATATATGCCAGAGGCATCAGGTAGAGTACCTACAGTCTTTTGATTTTGATATTTCTTATATATTGGGGAAATGGAATGTCTTACATGGTGATTAGAGAAGGAAACTTTATACCTATTCCATGAAATAATCCATGGAAGAGTGGAATTTAATAGCCCTTTTTGAATAGTTTCATATTATTGTTCAAGAAACAGGGGACAAGGTACTCTTGGACAATTTCCAGTTCACCTCTAATATATTATATATGGATATTTAGTAATAATATATTGATGATGAATTTCCTAGAATTAAGAACTCACTCTATTTGGGGGAGACCATTACTGAGTGGTCCTTCTCAATAGAGGTTATATCATATATTTTCAAAACCGGTACGTCATAACCTTTACTATGAGAAAAGTTATGATGTGATATTTCAACAATTATTAGTGTTTTTTGGAACCAATATCCACAAATAAGTTTTATGATATGTGGGGATGATTCTGGTGGATAGGTAAGAGGTGAGATATCACTTACTTTGTTTCATGCTACTATACATTCCATTTGGTCAAGGCTGAACATCCAAAGCCTTCAGGTTTTCATTAGCTGCTTCTAGTGCCAACATCTATGTGGGATGACATCTATATCTACTTTTTGATTGGGTTTCCATGTACCGAGATAAATATGTATTTGATAAGGTTTTTTATTGATAGGTTGACCAAATAGACTTCCTTTATACCCATTTATGATACAACCATAGCTGAGGATATGGGAAATCTCTATGTGAGAAAGATTGTTCATTTTTATAGAGTTCTATATGTTATATTCTATAACAGACTTTCTTGTTTTAATTCTCAATTTTTCAAAGGCCTTCAAGAGGAATTGGGGTCTCAAGATTGTTTGATTACAAAATATTATACATATATAGATGGAATTATAGGGAGAGATATATATATTCTTGAGGATATACTTTGTACCTACGTCCTTGGTTTTAGAGGATTATTTGATAAACATTTGGGGATAGTTGAGTCATATAATTACAATTATTACCATTATGTGATTATAATGGATCCTTTTGAGGCCTTGTATGGTTGGACGTGAAATCTTTGTTGTGTTAGTTAGAGGTTGGTTAAAATAACTTGGTTAGGGCAATCATGGTTTAGGAGATGATGTTGAGGATTCAATTGATTTGTCAAAGGATGTTAAAGGAACATTGTTGGTATAAATATTATTATGATCATAGACATAGACCATTGGATTTTTCAATAGGTGACTACGTTTTCTTGATATTTTCACCTTGTTTGGGTCAGTAGCTTGTGAGGTAAGGGAAGCTTACTACTCATTCTATGAGAGATTTTGAGGTTTTGAAGATGGAAAGGATATTTTATTACTATTTATGACATCCTCTATTTTTGACATCAACACATAAGTCTTTCCTTGTATCTCATCTATGAATTTATCTTTTAGATCCATATCTTATTTTTACATAGAGTGGTCTAGATGTTTATCCTAATTTGTCTGTGATTGAGCATCCAGTTAGGATAATGGAATCTAAGACCAAGGTACATCATGGATGATACCTTTGGTACATATATTATGGAAATGTGGTTCTAATTGTCATGATATGTAAAATCATGAGGCACTGATGAGTGAATAATGGCATCACCTTTTTTATAAGGAAGCTTCTTGACATGATTTCTAGAGAAATATAATTTTTATGGTGGGGAGGTTGTAACACCCAGTTACCTTTCTGTTAGGTTTGTTTTAAGATTTTTTCTTGTTTTCCTTTTTCACTGGTTGAGAAATTTCAAGAAGTAATTGGGATATTACCTATAATGGTGAAGTCAATTTTGTATTGAATTTATAGCATAAAACATGTAAATTTTAATGCCTTATTTGGATTGACACACCATGTTATGGTGTTACAAGACTTGTAATAATCACTAGGAAGATGTCCTGAAATGAGTACACAATGTTAATGGTTACATATTGTGTACAGTTTACATACTTTGTAAATATTAAAAATCAATTTTTTAATAAAATTTGATCGGTTTTTGGGAATATATAGGACTTGAAAATTACACGCTGTATAATTAGGTAATAGACCATGTAAAATTCTGAGTTTTAGTTTTTAGAATGTGGTTTTTCTAAAATCATTATTTCCTTCCTCTAGGATTCCTTTCTCTCAAACTAGAGGCTTATAATCAGTGATTTTATATATCTCCAATCCATATGAATCATCCATTTAGTAATTGATTATCATGCTAGTTTTTGTCAATCTCAATGGGAAAGTTTTCTTCTATTCTCTTATATATCTCTCTCATTTTTCTCCTTGGAGTATGATAGATCTCTTTAGGATTAATGGATCTAAACTCTTTTTTGTTGAGTCTTCATAGTAGGTTGATTTCATATATCTTCGATGCCTTCATTCTTCATTGTCAAGTCCCATTGAGGGAATTGTGTTTCATGAAATAGGTAGTTGGTTCCATTTAATATTGACCAATTGATTAAAAATTTAATTTATTATTTTTTTCAAATGTTTTTAATTGATTTATAAGCAACTAAATTTGATGAAAATTGGGATTGAAATTGATATTGTGTGGATTTTGGAACCCCCCTAATCCAATGAAATTGGATATTGGGGTGTATTTTGAAATTGATGGATTTGGGAATTGACTTTTGAGAAACAATGGATTAAATTAAGTTGATAAAAACCAATGTGTTTTTTTGGTTTGAAATAGAATGAAAGGATGAAAAACATATGATAGTATTTTGAGATGAAATTGGAATATTGAAATTAAAAATAGGGGAATTTTATTTTAAACTGATGTGAAATAATTCTTTTATTATTCATTTATTGATTTACCATATTTGAGCCTGTGTAGTTAGTGTTTTTTTGGATAGGAACTCTATATTTGTAATTCCCTAGAAATATATTAATAACTACAACTCTAAAAAATCTAGTATGGAACATCTTATCCCCAATTGGATGTTGATGGGTCCTATTCGGCATGAGCCCGAGGGAATTGTGTACACATACTTATCGTGGTCACTAATATGAGATGTGTGAGGATCCTATAACTAGAAACTATCACACCACAAGTAATATAAACATAGTGATTGTTTTGATTCCTCTGACATATATTCCATTAATATAGAACTATTTTACACATTCTTATTGATTTATATAAACAATTTTATATAAAATATTTATGCTATTCATGTTGAAATATTTTTATATAAAATTGAAACGAAATATTTCTATATCTTGAATATGAATATAAATATGTACTACCATGCTTGTTTTTATTTAAATTGAAAGAAAAATTGGGTTTGTCTTTTAATGGAATCGTTTTATGGAACTCTTAGATAGAACCTACTAGGATTTTTACCTCACACACTAACTTTTCTTTTTTTTTTTCTAGATTTTCTACTTCTAGTTCCACGTAAAGGAAATAAAACTCTTGGAGTGGGTGGATGTTCTTTATTCCTTGGGGATTTGAGTGATGTGTCCTTTGGGATGTTGGGCTTTCATTTCTGTTTTTTTGGAAGTTTGATGATGTATTGTTTGGGTTTTCGATATACATGTTTGGTTTCTTGTACTCTCTCCCTTTATAGTTTTGATCATACAAATATATAACTTTATCTTACACTATTTTTCTAGAAAATGTGTTCCCATGTTTATTTTCCACAATGCTAGGTGATAGTCTCCAACCTGTGGGGATTAGGAATTACCTTAAGGCTATGTTAGGACTGGCTTTGATATTAGGGTACCTGTGTGTCTAGGATTGTCATTATATTAAAAACTATATGTTTTTGGAAATTCATACAAAATTAAATCCATTTTATACTAGCTATTAAATAAAATTAAAAAAAAAAATTGAATCAAAATGTATAAAAATCTTAAATAAAACTCAAAAAAATTTCAAAAAATAATTTTTTTGGATCAAATGGAAACAATTAGTTGAAATAAATAATTCATTGGCCCCATCCCCATTATATAAAATACTTCCAATTTTACCTAAAATAAAAAAGCAAGGATTAAAATCCATTTTTCAAATAATAATTTGAATACTAAAAGATGAAATTTTCCTAGAAAATATAAACATGCAAGAAAACCAAACTTCCTCCGTCAAAAACAATTACCCTGAAAAATCCATATCAAAAGAACACATTTTTAATTCAAAATATATATTCCAAAAAATTTGACAAATTTTTTTTAAAGTAAATAAAAACCACCATTAAAATATGAGTAATCATACATGGATCCTAAAATATATCAAATAGAAAAAAATATCCAAGAATAATAATAGTTCCATATACAATCAATAGTAGGGGATATAATAATTATAAACACTTAAATCCCCTTAGATATCCAAAAGGATCAGGTTTCATGGGAAACATAATAATTCTAATTTAAAATGGTTTAAACTAGTTATAAGGAATATAGACAAACACTAATTAACCTATATTATCCAATGTAGTCCCATCAGATGATATGGGATAAAAATCTATGTAACACCTTAATCTATGGGGCCAAAGAAAGAATATATCTCATATGGAATGTTATACCTTCTTGTAAAACCATCCAAGAATAACTAGAAAATAAAACATACTAAATTCACTATTTATCCAATGATTTTCACTAATATAGAACTCCACCTTCTCTCCTAGGAATCCCATGACCAACATCAAATGAAAGTTATTAACAACATGTGTCAATATATCGACATAATAAATCACACCTCACCTTGATACTCTCATAAGTAATGTTCCCTTCATAATTGATTCCTAATAAAATGTAGATACAACATGTATCATGAGATAAAATTTATAATAATCAATTAGTAGTAAAATCCATTGGGTAATACTATAACAAAGGGGGGTCAAGAGGGGCTTACAATCTCTCAAACAACTTTTATAAAATTCCTAATGTTCAAAAAATACCTTCATCCAAACACTCATAATGCTAAGTCGATTCTCAATTGGTTGAAGTGTCATGAAAAACATTAATTAAAATCATTCTTTTGAAATTACTTTTTAAATAGTTTTAAAAAATAACCCACTCAAAATGTTTTGGAGAACCATCTTGATAATAAATTATTTTTTCCATAAAGTAACCAATGAGCTAAAAATAACTATTCTAAATTCATGTTATGACCTAAATGCAGTCAAAGTATATTAAAATAACACAATACAGTTAAAATTATTCTCTCAAAAATTTAAAAACATTAAATTTCTTAAAACACAACTTGAATTATCAAGAAAAAACATTCAAAAGTTTTAATAAAGAAGTTCCAATGTTCTTTCACAATCCAAATAGGGTTAAAACCCATTTAAAATTTCACAAATAACTTAAAATAAACCTTTTTAAATTATTAAAAATTTATATTTATTGTCCCACTTTATATTCCTAATTAAAATCATTTTACTAAGAGGAAATCCACCTCAAGATATTTTAAAATCCAAAAAATACAATTCAAATGGATTATGTTTAAGAAATAAGTAACATTAAAGTATCAAGAAATCAATGAAATTTCAATTTAGGAAAAGGTTCAAAGAACCCAACCTCAGTTAAATGATAAATATTCTATAAGTCATCCCTTTTGACATTTATTACTCAAAATATTTTAAAGGGATTATACAAAATCCATAAAAAATAAAACCCATTGTGATTAACACATACTAAACCCAAAATATAATCCTTATTATACCTAGTGTCCATGGATGAGTGATAAATCAAATTAAATGGGAAGAGGGAAGGATCCAAGGAGGAAACCAAGAAAAATAGGATAATATTACCTTATATAATTAATGGAAGAAATCTTGGAAATCATAAAAATTGATGGAGAGGGAGGGAGAAACCTCCAATTGGTGAACCTTGTATCATCTGAATGAGAGGGGGAATAAAGGAAGATACTTGGGCTATTAAAACCAGAGGAAAGAACTATAAATTTTCATCTAGGTGAATCTTGGAAAATAATATGGTCCTGATATACTATTTAGTAAGCTATTCTCCAAGAATATAATTGGAAATGAAGAAGAAAAAATCATTCACATGGTTTCTCCCAAGAGACTCACACAATTCATCTTCCAGAACTCCAACCACTAAAAATAAAATGACCTATACCAAAATTAAATTAGTTCCAGATAAAACATTTATTGGTATAAAAAAAGTAATTCTGAAAGATATAATGTTTTATTGATTTTTATTATAAGTACGAAACTTGTTTTTACTAACAAATTTATATATCAATAACAACTATTTAGTGTTAAATAATATTTTACTATCTCTTAGATCTATTACTTAATGATTATTAAAAAAAATTACAAATAAATAATTTTTTTTATAAAAATATATGATTCTATTCATAATAATATATTTTTAATAATTAATAAGCAGTTAAAATTAGTTAAATAATTATAAAAAATTATTACTTAAAATTATATAATGAAAATATTAATTTAATAAAAATATGATTGTTCCTCTAAATGTTTTTATTTAAGAACCCCAAGTGGAAATTTTTCTACTTTGACTCTTAAAGAACATCCAAAATGAACACTATACACCCAAATTCATCTCATTTTCTTTTTCAAGTCAACATTTATAACCCTTTAGTTCCCCTATCTTTGTTCTATTTCCACCTGTTAAAAGAAACTACAACAATTACTAGTTTTGTTTCCCTTCATTTTCCACCCCTTTGGTTTATTGATGTCGTTACTTCTACCCCTCTCATGAATGTAATCACAATTAGTATCAAATCATTATTTTTATAATGAATTTCTTGCACTACATTGAAAATATTAATGAAAAATTGAAAATTTTATTACATGTAATAAGTTAATTTATTAGGCTATGAAGAACTCATTGAAGGCCAAAAAGATATATTTTTGTCACTGTTTCCTAATTAATGGATGTGATTGTGGAGTGAATGCCTCTATTGTTAATGTCATTATTAATATATTAAAAACCATACAAGTCATCATGAAAATGTTAATGCCTTTATAAATAGTACTTACCAATGATTGAATTTAATCTTGTAATTTCTCATGCACTGGTTACATTGAAAAGAACACAACTATTTACACTTGGAAGTTGATTGCTACACCTCATATTTTATTTTGAACAAGGGTAGAGGGAACATGATGATAAATGGGATCTTTTTTTTGAAATATAGAATGACCAAAATCCTTACAAGATTTATTCAAGGTAAAAGTTTCATTTTAATGAAACTAAATTTTTTATTCTATGGATTATAGTAAAATTTGAAATCTGCATAATAATTTTACACCATGAACTGGTGGAGATTGAATGTTTTAGATATGAATAAAAACACAATCTTCCAATTATATGGGTATTCGTTCTTACTTTAGAGATTACTGTTGGATCATTTTGTGTTTCGTAAAATTTTATCATTTTATTTGGTGTAAGGATTGCCTCAATGTTATGTTTTTTCTTGAATAATAAATTAATCTCATTCTTCATGGTGGGTAAATTAATTATATTCATTTTATTACTTTATAAAAATATTGTTCCATTGAATTTGATATGATAGTCTATACTTATAAGAGTTTCTAAATTCCATGTATTTTGTTAAATGATTTAATTATATAAACTATGAAAAAAGGTTATATCTATATTGATTTCAATTTATAAATTGAACATAAAAATGATATTTTTATACGATTATAAATTATCATTGTTTCATGTTCATGAATTATAGTTTGTTTATTTAAAATTAATTGTTTTATGTGTTATCTGTTAGTTTTTTTCTTTTTTAGTATGTTGTCAATATTTTAGTAGTTATTTTTTAACAATTAGTTTTAGGTAACATTTTTAATTAAATCTATCACATGACTTTGTATTACTGATAAATGTTATGTTATATAATTTTCATTAGTATATTAATGCATGAATTTTTGGATTTGTTGAAATAAATTTGGAAGTCATATAATAATTCTCATTAGGGAATTTATACAATAGGCACATGTAACTAACATCATTATTTTTATGGTATATTTATGTTGTGTTTGTTTCATGAGTGTTGTATTTTTTAGGTATAAGGAATCACTACCAAATGCATTCAATCAATTGAACAGATAGAATATTCTAAATTTTATCATCTTATCCCCTATTCACATTAGTTTTAATTTTTTTCCTTTTTGCAATATGAATTCATTCTACCATTTTAATGTAAATTATCATGTTTAATTTTTTATAGTATTCTAACTTATGGATAATAAATAGTTTCAAAATGAAATTTATATTTAATATTTATTAACTCTGTCATTTGATACAATTTATATTCTACTTGAATTAAAATACAACCTATGTAATGTATGTTGTTTCTTAATTGTAATTTATGGATGGGTGTCATAAATCATCGCATCCAATAGAATATTCCTTCCTTATTGATTAAATGAATAATTTATTATCTATTTTTAATAATTATTTAATAATTTTATTCAACATGGTAACATTATTTTATTTTCTTGTTATTTTTATTTTCCATTATACATTCATGTATCTATATTTCATTAAAACTATAAGACCCATGTGTCTCCAATGGTTATATTGTATTGTAGGGACCACAATGAATTGTGTAGGAATTCTTGAATAGAAATTATCCAATATTATGTACAATTAATGTGTTCAATTATTTAAAAATTAAACACATGTCTTGTACATCATGGTATATTACTTGTGACACATGGATTTTCACATAGCCATGGCCTATAAAGTCCTGTATATCATGGTATTTTAAAGGGTATCTATTGGCTTGTACATCATGGAACATTACTCATGGACATGTGTTCAATTATTTATAGGGAATGCATTCAAGTTCTCATGGATTGAACATGTGGACTATATAATTATGTAAAATTCTACACATGCATGTACATCACGTCATGTAAAGGCTGTGTGTTCAAGATTAGGGTATAATTATTCACCCACCCATGATTTATAGTACTCACCATATAATTTGAATAGAACTATTTTACTCACAAATAATATTCCTTGATTTAAATTAATTGAACATATTTTGGAACAAGAAACGAAAAAATATATCTGATTTTAGTCTTCCAAACATTGGTCTATCTAGGGATAAGAATTAAGTCTCTACAATAGTTATGGGGACCTATAGATAGTGTTTTACTGAATATGAATTGCATGGGTAGTCACCTACCAAATTAGATTGTAAAACATTGGTTTCATATTCATAGAGACGATTGTTAGAAGGAATGTTATTGATATTATTGATCTCGTAGACTAATATAATCTAACATCATGGATATATTTTCAATGTAATTGTTTTAATCAAAATTTCAAGTCAACATTTTTTTTTGAATAAAAGGCTTCGTTTAAATGTTTATTTCCCTACTGTGTAGGTACTATATTTGTTTAATGAAAAATGTATATTCACCACTTACTTTATCGAAAGGGAGAAATGATTTTTTATAAGGGGGGATACGTTTTTTGAAAATAAGTATCCAATAAATGGTCTATAAAAATCTCTTTCAGTTTCAATTTGGGACTCAATGAGGAATCCATAACTCAAAATTTCAATTAAGTATTTCCTTTATACCATAGAATACATGGATCTAAATGATAACCCAAGTAGTGATATTGAATTTTAGTTATTATCTATTGATTTTACCTAAACTATTGGAATGATTGGTCTAAATTAAAGAAGTTAAATAAAAGGTTATATTACTTAGTTTTTTTTTAATTTTCCTTGAATTCTAATGTTGTGAAATCTAAAGATCTTCTATTGATTAAAAAAATTTTATTTTTAAGGATCCAAAATCCTTTAATGAGGGTTTGAAAGATAGATATCTTTTTTGGGGTTTATAAGAAGCTATTTGGGATAGTGGTGGAATTTAAATACCTTATTATTGAGGACTGAATCGATCACACATTATTCCTTTATTATGGTTGATATTGTTTTGTGTTATCAATACAATATTTTTTATTTACTATAATTTGGTAGGAACTACCCTAAGTGAATTCTAATTTTTCCTACATATTTATATTTAGTGTATGTTTTTTCCATGTGGTCCGTTTTATTTATGATTTGGGTTGTTATTTAGGCACATGTTCTTGAAATTAACTATAGATAATAATATATGCAAAAGTTTAAATTTTTTATTTTTATTTAGTTAAAATTAAATATAGAAAAACATTTTTTCACAGTTAAAATGAATAGGATGAGGTTGTTAAAATGAACCATGAAAAACACATTTTGAGACATATTTTATTTGATTTCTTGGGTTTTGATTCTACCAGTAGTTAAAAAAAATTCATATTTGAGAATGTTCTATTGAAAACATCTTCTGTGCAATTGAAGTATTTTTTCCCTTTTGAATCTTAGTGACTCCACCATTAATATATCCATTCCATCTCAAAATTTCACCTCATAGAGGAATATATATCCAAAATACAAAGTGAAAGTATATAATTTTTACCTTTGAAAGATTAAAAATATTTTACTTATGATAGTCTTGGCCTTTATTATTCTCATACTATTTAATTTTTAGAGGGACATGTTATTAGAGAGAGTTTTTAGTGCATGTGAATCCTAAATTATTAGTAATTTTGGAGAAATATTCAAATTAGAAAATGTTACTTATTAGGTTAGAAGTCCAGAAAGTGATGCATTAGATGTTTAGGCATTCAACTGATATGTTTCACAGTCCTACAAATATTTGTATTGAGATAAATTTTTTTCAACACATAACACATTTATATTTAAAATAGAATTTTATTTTTCATATTTAATTCATAATATATATATATATATATATATCAGTTTTTGTTCCTATGTGGGTTTTTTGGTGGGTTCATTAAAATATTCCTATTGTTCTAAGCGATGAAGTCTACTAAAATTCAGGTGCACATGACATGAATCACTCAGAGACTAAATTTTGAATCTGCTACTATTATACACCTTGATATCTATATAACAAACGTAGTCAAACATAGACTGTAATATACATATTATACTTACAGTACATAATTTATATTGAATATATAGTATCATAAACATTGTAGTACTCTTACAATATATACGATTTGTTAATCTACTTATATTACACATATACACATATTTTGTTAATACAAAAATAGAATATAATATGATTAGTATCCTACCATATGTGTGTGACTCTACTTCTATTTCATAGACTTTAATATGATTAGTCCACTTTTCATGGAACCAATCAATCCCATAACTTCCCGATTTATCTCTTTCTCTTGATGGTAGAACCCACCCCGACCCCAAATAAAATGTTTCTTTTTTTTGTGAAATAACATTTACTATATTTTTCTATTTTTCCATTCATATATGGAGGGTTCCCCTTTACTTGAAACAAATGAATCCTGGACTTATCAAAAAATATCATCCACGATTTCTACTTTTCTATGATGATAAATCCTTACTTAGTTTTCCCCATTGGTATTTTCTCTTATTCAAGATTTAATTTTTCATTTTTTTATATTAACCACTGAATGAGGTTTTATTTTTCACTCTTTTGATGAAATAATGAGTCTCTAATGGATAGATTTTACATTTATATTGTTATATAAATATTAGATATTATTTTTTTATATCATATTGTGCGATATGTTAAGATTTATTACAATATTTGTGTTGTTTATCATGGATTCTATATCAACTAATTATTGTTTTCAATATATTTTCAATAGTCATTAATTCATCACATAACCTTTTAATTTTCATTAAATTAACCCCAATACCTTATTATTCTATTTTTATATACTAAAAGTTATTTTAAATGATCTTTTTTTCATATTTTTTGTTTCTCGTTATTCCTCAATGTAAAAAAAATTAACAAATTTCTAGTATGTTATTCTTGTTGAGATGGAATTTTATAAAGGATAAATATTAGAGTTATGGTTCTTCTAAATAAATATTTATTATCAAAATAAATTATGTTTAGGGTTTATATAAAGAAGTATTCTGTTTTTGTATTTATTAATGATTTTATTTTGGTTGAAAGGATGTCATGATTAAAATATTTTATCATTATGTCACTAAATTATCATCCATGAATCATTTTTTTCCTCCATTCTATAGGGGATGGTATTTTTTTGAAAATTATTGAATTTTATATTGTGACATAATTTACAACTCTAATTATTATATTTTTATATTCAATGATTATATAACAATATGAGCAAAATGAATTGATTCTAAGTAGTTTCATGAAAGTTCTATTACCATGTCTCATTTTTCATCTGTTTTACAGTGTTATATTCAGGCTAGA
Source organism: Viscum album (assembly GCA_963277665.1). NCBI lineage: Eukaryota > Viridiplantae > Streptophyta > Magnoliopsida > Santalales > Viscaceae > Viscum > Viscum album. The sequence goes on from OY728146.1 coordinate 141,704,003, forward strand.
TGTTAATTTTCATGTGATTTTACAATTTTAACAAATATTTATTTTTCTAGGGGTACTCTAGCTTCTCTATGATAACATGATTTAAAAAAAAGTAACACTTCTTCTCCTTGAAATTGAATTGTTATCCAAATGTGAAGTATTGAAAGTTGGAAATCATATTCCTATAGTGGTTGCGAATATATTGAAATTATTTTAAATCTATAATTTTGCATTTTTAAATTTACTATATTCATGTGAAGGATGTAATTAATGGTAATAATGATACTATCTTGGAAGAAATATTTTTATACAATTTTCAAACCTTTGAAAAGATTTGATTGTCATGATCTCCAAAAAGAATCGATCATAGGTTCTTTGATTGTGATGTTTTAATCCCCTGTTGTTGATTATGAAACTTCTATCAGAATTGGTAATATAAAAGATATATATTGTATTTTTCAGAGATATTTATTTTCTATACACTATAATATAACCAATTTCTATGTTCTCAAGCAATTTAATTATATGTAGTGAATAATCATATTTTTTCATCAATGAGGTTGTCAATCATTTTAATAAGATTTTGTGGCATGTTTTATTATTTATATATATCTACATATATATTCCTATTTTAATTTTTTTGATATGGATTTAACATCAATTTCACCTGTTGTGCTATGTTATTTCAATTGATTTCTCATTTTTAAATGTTTTTGGTGAATAAGCATCCATTTAAAGATCTTATGATCACCATGTCAGACTCTCCTTAAATATTTAGTGCAGGTCTACAAAATATTTGGAGATCTTGTATGGGAATAATCATTTGGAATAAGTATTTTGGATATTCATATCTCTCAAACCACCATGAATTTGGACTCTAATTAAGTAATGATTTGATGATCCAAACCTTGAATGGTGTTTCATGTTGAAAAATGTTTGAGTAGGATATCCCTTCTCAATGAAGAACATGGTGTTTAGAAAATTCCTAATCAGATTGATAGGTTAAGAAAATAACCATCAATGTCTAATTCCATTAAAATTGTGTTTGTTGAGTTTTAAGATGATACGCAAAAATGGTCTAGGAGGATCATGTACTATAATATATCATTGAAATTGAAACAAATGACTCTATCTATATGAAATATCATGGAAATGGACACGTTTTTTAGAGAATATGTTATCACACTTTCCTCTGTCCATGAAAGGGTAATGAATTCAATTCCTACTCACAAGATTTCAACATTGGGTGGTATCTATTAATCTGTCCTTATTGGTGTTTACCATGAACAGTGATCCTTTTAACTACATTTTTGTATCAATAGTATGTGAACTTTTTTTATTACTAATTTATATTTTATCTTTTCAAGGTTAATCCACTCTTTGGATCTCACTCTACCCATAAATAATATTTTTTGGTAAATAGATGATATAGGTGTGAACCATTTTTAACATATCTATGGAATTGTTACATCATCCATGTTTCTATCAGTAATTCACTCATTAATGATCATGTTTCTAGTAATATTAGGTATTCCCATTACCTAGTTCATGTATTCTTCAAATTGTTTCCCTTTTAAATATTTTCAAAAATAAATAAATCATTAATTCAACTCATTTGTATAGGTGGAGTGATTGATGTTTTTTTGATGATTGTGTATCCCAAAGGAACTGATGTTGGATATGTACTGAATGCTATGTATAGAGGTGAATGTTGTTTTCCGAGACTCTCCCAAATTCATTATCAACTTTATTAACATTCCATGTTCTGTATGGAGAACCACTAACACACACACAAAAATGATACATGATAGCATTGATGATAAATGAAACTTGTCACATCCAAAAAAATTTGGCATCTCCCTTGGGTATATCACAGAAAATAATGATGGCATTTCTGTCTTTATCCCATGTATCATTTTTTACCATGCTATAAAAAACTATTTTGAAATGTACCTGAACCAATAAATTTGAAAGGAAAATCAACACCATTTTTTCAATCATGTTAAGATTACAATGATTTATTATAGACCATGTAGTAATTATATATAACTTTTTTTTTAAAATTTTTATATTAATTCTTTTAAATGAACTCATGTTTGACTATATGATGATTTATACACATCTTTTTTTATTTCCAGTGTGAGAAAGTGGTAGAATAGCTTCCATCCACAAGTGTATGCAAGGGGACTTTCTTACATGAGTTTTGAACCATGACAATGATAATCATCTCACAGATGTTATATTTTATCCACAATTTCATGGAAGGATACCTAGAAAAAATATAAAGAAAGGGATATGGTTGGTGAAGAGCAATAGTGATAACCATCCCAAAAATTTATACATCCACCCACAAGTACAAGTGAAAGAAAAGGGACCTATAAGTAAAAGAACATGCTTAAATGTGTGGATCTCATCACTAGTATGAACGAGGATAGAGACAACTGATTTATAAGAGAAAAAAATTGTGAATGAACATGTTTTTAAATAATGTTTTATATTATTTTTTTAAACAAAGAATCAATTTGTTGGAGTTTCAAATAATAAAATTTTATAATTATAAGAAATATAAGAAATATAATATATATAATTATGTTAATAAATATAAAATAAAATTTGACTAGTAAATATCGGAATACCCTTGAGTAATTTTTTTTTTAAAAATAATTTACAGATACATATTAATTGATGGTACTGCTCATAATATTGTTCATAATATCACAGATGAAAAGATAAATTTTGGTAATAATATTATCAATAGAAAAATATATCATATGAATATGTTTCTAAATATTTTATCCAAAATATATAATATCTGTTGGTATTATTTTTATTATAAAATAAATATTTTATCTGTTGTAATAAAATTTGGCAACAAAATGTTTTCCAACAGTTTTGTAACATGAAATTTTTTGTTAGTAAAATATTTTACCAAAAAAATCACATTTACCAATAGATATACCTATGTTGTAAAAAGATAATTATTTTATAATGAACTGTATTGAATGAAACTTCACTAACATAGATCCATGTTGTGAGAATTTTTCATATTTTTCATAACCATTTCAAACAGTGTTCTTGGAAACTCAAATAGAGGAGAAGTCATACAGTCACTACTAAGAGTTACCCAAATCATGTGCTGTCCATGAACGCTAAACCATGAATGTTAAAAAACTAAAAACTTCCCTATGTAATGGTACCCACACTGTTACCCTAACTTGTGCACTCTAAACCATTATTAGAAAATAATTATGAAAATAAAACACAAATCTAGTAATTTCAAAAATTTAAGATTCATTGAAAATTAATTAATATAATTAATTGCAAACCACGATACAGTGGAATGGGGTGTTTAAATATCCCAAACAAGACACTTTTTAACTCTACAATGTCCCTAATAATTACAAAAATAATAGGAAAAAGTCTGAAGACACATCTAATAGAATAAGGTGATTTGTATGACAATTATCTAGAGATGATCTAAGGAACAAGAAAACTAAACGAAAATGATATCCTTAAACTAAACCATATTTTTCACCAAACCATGAAATGTGTCCAAAAAATTAATAACCACATTCATCAAAAATATATACAGGGGAGATAGAGACCAAACATTAGTATACCCACCATGTAGAAATACCTCAACTGGTGCATTAAATAAGAAATTCATGAACCAGTCCAGATACCCTAGTAATTTTATACTCTAGATAGAACATATATAGCCCGAAGGAAATTCACTATCCAAATGGGTTGGCGATTAGAACTTTGAATCATATAAGGTAAAAGTGGGAATAAATTATCCACAAAAAATATTGGATACATGGTTTACAAGTCAACATGCTCAACACTCCAAAGGGATAAAGTACCACAACAATGTGGTATAAAAAACCCAAATAAGTACATCAACAAAGTACTCAACCACAGGTAATATAAAACAAAACAAATCCCAATAGAAATTTTATCTCACTCCATGGTCAAATGAATTAATAACATCCACCACCTTTAAGTTGTACATTCTGTTTGGTTGAATTGGAAATAAGAGAATCTACTAATGTCTGAGAGAAAAGGTAGGGTGTGGGATATAAATCTCTATAGGTTCTCACCAAGTGATTAATGATCAATAAAAATAATAATAAACCAGTTATTTAGTCAATTTAAATAAAAATAGAGATAGAATTACATTTCCATATTTTAAACCAAAACCTGATTGCATTGAAAAAAATTAAAGAAGGCATAAATGAACATTTTATATGAAGTAGTTTATATAAATAATATTGAATGAATAAAAGAGTTCAATAATCAATAAAATATTTATCAAATCAAAAAGATCATAAAACATCATAGCACCAAGTTCCATGCACACCAACTTAATGAAAAATTATCATCATCTACTCCCACTTAAGGGTAAATAACATCCACTCTAACTAAAGGGAAAAAACATCCACTACCATGTAGGGGAAAATTAAATCCAATACCACTTAAGAAAAAATTAAATACACTCCCAATTAAGGGAAAATTACATCCACTCCATCTTAATATAATGTTACATTTATTCCTGCGTGCTTCAATAATTCAATCAATCAAATTTGAAATAAATCATTTCAAAATATTTGGAAATATAATTTCCCATTTCTAGTTTTCAACATGCCTTTTTCATTTAACAACCATATCATAGGTTTTCATCATTTCCCTACACTTTAAATGACTTTATACTTTAAACTATTTTCTCAATTTCAAATATTTTCATCAAAATGATCTCCAAATCAAGCCATCATTTTTCATAAATATACCCCATAATTCCAATTCCACTGGGATTTGTGTATTTATTCTCAAATATTATGTCCATTTTGATCCAAATATAAATCAATTAAAGATACATGTTTTTAAATAAATTAATGGTTAATTTAAATATAATCTATCAATTCAAGGTTTTAATTTTATGTGAAAACTTCATGGAACCACGAACCGTTAATCAAAGATTAAAAACCAAAAACTTTAATGGGACTATCTAATAATTAATGAAGTATAATAAGATCCAATAACACAAAATAGAATTAATATGAAATGAAATAGAGTTTATATCCATCAAATAGAAGATAATCCATCAAAATCTATGGAGGAAGGAATTAGTGATTGTAAGAAACTAATATAAAGGAGATCTACTTATCAGATAGGGATCAAATCTTCTATATGAACTTTGGTTAATCAAAGGAGGAGGTTGTAAGTGTAAAAATTGCATCTAGGGAGCCTTCCTAGCCCTGTTAATCACAATAGGGTCATGTAAGGTTATTGGAAATCTTCAATAGGGGATCAAAAAAATTTAGAATTTTTTTACAAATAATAAAATCCCAAGCACACAGTAACCTAGAGAGGACCACATAGTTAGAAAAACCATACACCCTTACTGTGTTCCCCCTCTCGAATCACTATCCACGGTGTATGGATTCCTTTATGTGGGAACATGGTTTGGAAAACCATTCATCGGGTAGGAATCCCCCCAACTATACATAGATTAATGATATGCATTGGGGGGTTACATAGTTTGGTCAAACCATGCCCTAGCCATGCATAACCCAAAAACCTCAATTTTTTTCTCTGAATTTCCCCCAAAAACCCTAGGAAACCCCTAACTAGATAATGATAATAAATATGGTTGGGATGTTTGTGAAGAAAAGTAATATGATTCTACAACCTCCCAACCATGAAAAACAGAATCTCCCCATATATAGTATCAAGAAGTTTCTATATCAAAGAGACGAGGACACTTATCTCTCATCAGTGCCTCACACTCCCAAGTCTAATGAGAATCAGAACTATGCTTCCATAGGACATGGAACAAAGGTGTCTTCCACCCATGATGAACCATTTCATTAGAATCAACTATCCTGACTCGATGCCTAGTCATAGATAAATCAGGCTCATCTTCGAGATCATTCCATCTCAAAACATTATACAGATCAAAAAGATACTTTAATAGTCGAGATACATGGAATGAATTATGTATTGACATCAACTGCAGTGGAAGTACTAAATAGTAATGAACTTTCCCCACCATCTCAACAACCTTAAAAGGACACAAAAAACGAGGAGAAATATTTACCTACCTCCCTAGATGTTGGTGACCTAACCAAGGTGAAACTCACAAGAACACCTAGTCACCTATAGAATAATACAATAGTATTTAATGATGATGATAAATGGATTTATACCTACTCTAGGCTGTCAAAATTATATGAAAAATAAAATAAATATTTTTAGATGACCCTTGTTCCCACATCATTCCAACCAAATAAATATCACAAATCTCTTAAAAACACAATATAGATATCAATGTATTTTCATAAAAGGCCTAAAATAGATCCATTTTTATATCATATTGGTAAATATTGTTATAATTGAACTCAACCAGTCATAAATGGCGATCCAAAGCTTCACCAAAGCTAATAATATAGGAATGTATCATATCTTTAAGAATATGAATAGCTCTCTCTATCTGACTATTCGTTTGTGGATGGTATTCCATAATCATCAAACCTAAGATCACATATCATCCAAAATCCCATGACAAAAAATCAGTGGAAGAACATTTACCTCTATTAGATACTATAGTATATCTAAATCCATGAAAATGAACAATCTCTTTCACATATATATTTACTAACTTCTCAAATTTGGTTGTATCATGAATGGTTATAATGTAAGATAATTTAATCAGACAATTGATAAAAATCCATATCATGATATTCTTATGTGGGGTATGAATAAACACATCCAAAAGTCTATATAAAGATCAAACCACTTCCATGCTAGAACTGGAAGGGGATATAGTAAATCTAAAGGTTTTCGGGGCTTATACTTGACCTGTTGGAAAGCATAACAATTTCAAATAATATCAATGATGTCATGTTTCATACATATCCTCTATAATTTCCATCGCATGTTTAAAAAAAATTTGTTCTAGGTTTTACCACCCACTAGTATTTATTGAAATTCCCTATTATATATTTTCTCTTTGATAACGTCTTAACAAATAAATTATAAAAACGTAGGATATCCTTTATAGAGAATGACTACTCTGTAATAGTATCCCCACCACAAAGAGAGTCCTTAATACTTCAAAAATCATTATCAGGATGCTAATTATAAAGAATCATCTTGAGAAGGGATTGGTAAACTGAGACTTTTTCAAGACAAACTTGTCCTCTTCCTCCTGGAATCCTAAATGAATCTGTGCAAAGAGATCCATCAAGTTCCACTCTTTTAATGATTCTTTCACAACATGAGTCATAAGCTTCCTACACAAATCATCAAGAATTACATTCCATTTCCCTAAGGTATAGAAAATTTTGAAATAAAAAAATTAACGTTTCTCTAACCAAATCCGCTGCTAAAGATTCAAATAATTTTAAGATAATATATATCTTATTATTGTAATACAAAATAAAATATTCTCTAAAAATTTAATGCCACCAACTCTTAATCACATGAATCATGGTTGCGATATCAAGGTCATGGTCTAGATAATTATTATCATCTAGAATATTCTTTTGAGAACCATACAATACATTGTGACAACCAGATATATTTTGATTTATTTTTTTACAAATTAGTTTAAACTTTTTTATATTTTTCATTTCACATAACATTGAAAATAGTTTATTTTATATTAAATAAATATGTTTGTCTTTCATTATATACAACACCATCAGAATCTTGCACTACACACAATATAAATTTTATCTTTCTCTAAATGAAACAATTAGTTTATATTGTTACATGGGGTAGGTTACATGTAACACTAACTTGGAGAATGTTACACACAACACAGAGTTTCTAAAAAATGTTTTTTTATTTTTTATAAATATTTAAAGGATATAATTATAATCTATACATTAAAATTATTAATATAAATAGTGATAAATACTTTTCATATATTGTTTTAATTTTATATATAGATAAAAAATATTGACAAATAAAGATAATTTTTTTGATAAAGTCCTTATATGTTTAAAAATACTATTTTATCAAATAAAATACATTTCATGTCAGCATGGGAATAATAATAGAATAAATTTTAGGGACATTTATAAAGTTAATTTGATAAAATAGAGTTAAAATTTTAATTTTGAATTTTGAGATTATCTTAACGTGGATTTTTGAGATTTTTCTGAGAAACATAATCTCTTGATGAATAGTGAAAAATACTGGATTTCAATTCAAAACTACATTTTCGTCTAATTTATTTATAAGGATAAATTTTATCTTAATTTGGTTTCAAATTTTAGTTATGTAATATTTTTTAAATTATTCAAATGTAAGTCATTGGAATCAATTTCAAGTTGGAATTTGGTATAAAAACAATGCAAAAGTTTGGATGTTTTCACTTTAAAAACCTGTAGTGTCATCCCATCACCAGGATTAATTTTAATATAAATTATACCAATTATGTGATTAGAGTTTAGAAAAACAGATTCCATATTTGAAATAATAATAATTAACAATTTATAGTATTGTCAACTTTTTTTGGACAAAAAATATTATTGAATGTGACTAAAATTAATTACAACAATTAAGAGAAAGATTTTTCTAACAATGTACTAAACCTTAAATTTTAGACCTAAAACAACTTATACACTTATCAAAAACTCATTTTATGTAAATTATTCGTCCTTTAACCTTCCATTATTTATTTTTTTAGGTTTTTATTACTTTTTTAGGTAAAATTGTTGGTACACCAAACTCGTTTTCAAAAATTCCAAGTGTGTCCATTCCCTTACCTATAAAAGGCCACCACATATCCCTCTTATTCATACCTCTCAAAACACTCATATTTGGACAGTATCTTCCAAATATAATTCCAAATATCCCTCCATTACTACTATAATCATCCCCTTGGTTATAAATCAATCCAAGGTATCCTTTCCCCACAAACCAAAAGAAGTTACCCAATTAAGAGGTAACGTCTTCTTTGAAACTACTTTCTTTTATTTTCTATATCCAACCCATCCAATGTATTTATTATGTACCAGTATAATAAAAAAGTATCTTAAATATACTAGGACTTTATAATGCTAATTTTTCTAACTACACTTATATACACATCCATCTAATGGGAAACGAACATACTGTTTATTTATATAGAGAACTACCCCCTCACTAAATGATAATTGTTCATTTTTTCCTTTATCGCCTCTAATAGTGAACATTATGATGAAAAATATTTTTATATATTTATACTATATTATATGTATTATGTCCTTAATATTATTTATTTATTTTAAAACACTTATTGTTTTACTTTCCATTCGGTGTAAATACTATAATTTTGTTTGAGGAAGTGCGGACTACCGCCCCCCTCAAAGTGATGTGATTCCATCACACACTAAATGGAATGTATTAAGGATGGGTTTTCTGAAATTATATGATATATATGATATAATAATTATAATTTAATAATTATATATATAAATATAAATATAAACATAAATATACACATATGTCATTTTTCTCTCTCTTTCAATACGATAAAAAAAACAGAAACAACATTGATGCGTACGTACAACTTACTATCTTCATGAATTATATATTCAATTTAATTATTATATATTATATAAATTGTTATAATAAAAATATACTGAATAAAAATTTTATTTATATCAAGTTATACATTGTGGAAATCATGATATAAGTATAACGATGAAATATATAACATTTTATAACACATGCGAAGAACAACAGAGATATTACAAAAAGTGAAACCTTAACATAGGAATATAAAAAAAAGGTAATATAAGGTAATAATCAAACCATATATGATATTATATATAATGATATATTTCTATAAAAGATTTAATATAAATTTATATTTATTATACAGGTGTTTTGAACGAGTATGAAGAGATGCAAGACACGACTTAAGTGGATTTCATATCACTTTTTATTTTCATGAGATACATGATTTATTCACCACCCATTACTTTTGTGAGGTGTCTATAATTACCATGGACTTATTAAATGATTCTTATAAAGAAATTAATGGGTATTTACATGTCAATTCTATGATATTTATTTCATTGGGTTTAAGTTTAAAAAGTTTCAAAATTGGTAAAATAGTTTTCTCACAATTTTTATTCTTTGAGACTCACGTTTTGTTATTCACCTAAATTCTTTTAGAGGTTTATAAACTTCCATTTTACATGTTATATCATGAATAAAATTATTTTAATGTTATTTTAAGCTTCATGTAAATTCCTTTTCTTAAATGGAGTGAAGGATCCAAAGTTATCGTGTTACAAGAGTTTAATAAAACAATCTCATCACTTTTCCATATTGTTTATGTTTTTGATTCCATTGAGGAAATATTATTATCCATATCTCAATAACACTAATTATTTTTCTTCTCATATGGTTATTCATAATATATTCATGTATTGTTACCATTTTATCACTCTTTTCTACATAATATAGTTAAAATATTGTTTTAGAGAAAGCCCAACATTACCCTCTCTTCGATTGAAAATCTTTGTTCCTTTAATACATTTTTTTTTTCTAAAAAGTGTTTTGAAGAATATTATGAAATTATAAAATAATAATTTAAAGAAAATTTTCCCTTTTTTTCTTTTCCATTATTTTTAATGAAATATTCTTTTTATTTTTTGAATAAGGCATTTTTCTAACCTTTTACCATACAAAAGGAATGTTATTCTTACCTCATATGGAATGTATATATTTACCATCCGTAAATTCTAAAAATCTTCCATTTCATGTTTAAAAGGTTAATTTTAAAAGTTCTTTCTTAAAAAAATTCAAATGATTTGTTTTAAAATATTTTCAGGATTTATTTATAAATTTTTGAAGTAATTTTCCAATAAAATGGGTTTAAAAATGTTTTCAAGCTTCTTTTATAAGTTTTAAATGGAAATAATTGAAACAGGATTTTCAATATTCTTTAATAAGTTTTCAAGTGAAAATAATTTCAATTTTTTAAAATATTTTATTATAATTATTCAAATCTATTTTCAAAAAAATGGTTTTCAGAATGTTTTCAAGTTAGGTTTATAAGTTTTCAAATTTATTTTCAATGAAATGGATTTCAAAACGTATTCAATAGTTCATTATAGTTTTTAAATGTTATTTTAAATGAAATAAATTTAAAAACATTTTCAAGATTTCTTTTGAAGTTTTCTACTTGTTTTCAAAGAAAAATGTTTTAAAATGTTTTGAATCATATTATATAAGTCTTCAAGGAAAATGGTTTCAAAATGATTTCAAATATTATTTATAAATTTTCAAGGTATTTTATATAAAAATTATTTTCAAAATTTTTTATTCATTAAAATTAATTTTCCAAATAATAAATGATATTTTATTCAAGAAATATTTTTTGAAAGATAGTTCAAAATTAAATTTCCATCTATAATAAATTCTATGGATATTTCTGATGACTTTCTAGGAAATGATCAAAAGGATTCATTCATATTGTTTCTCTAAATAATTATGCTTAATGTCATGGTCTTTATGAATCTCATTTATCATTCATGGGGTATATGTTTATGAAATCTATTTCTCTCTTATAGTTTATATGATTTTAAATTCAACTTATTTTCACGGGTTTTTTCTAATGAAATGATAATGAAACCTATCGTTTTCCCCATGCTATGATATGATTACATGGTTATAATATCCATTTCACTACATGTGTTATGATTTGATTATTTATGACCTTATGCCACATATATGTATGATTTCATTATGTGATGGTTGGGACCAATGTATTCCTCTAATGCATTAGATAACGATTTATATCTAATGAGATAGATGAAGATAGTCTTGGGAATAAACATTGACAACTGATATGGCCATGAGAGTGAACCCCGACTACCAAGATGGTATGAGGAGTGAACTCATGCTACTATGATGGACATGGGAGTTAACCATGACTACCCATATGGTATAGGGTGTTAACCCATAATACCAATATGGTATTGGTAGTGATGCCTTGGGTACTATGGAAATCATATTAAATGCTTATGTGTCTACCATAATTCCATGTTTTATTCCAATGTTATGATTTCATGGATTATGTTTTTTATTTAATTTTGATTCATTTCTTATTAACTTCCAAGATTTATGAAATGATTCATGAATATGATTTTTAATATGCATGGTATGATCTTTTATTTTCATGATCATGTTCTCATACCCTTATACTCACGATTATGTTTACATATCTCACTTGTTTACCATTACTGAGAATTTGGGCTCACCCCTTTCGATGTTTCATTCCCTAGGTTATGAAGATATGTGTTATGTTTGATGTTTCTAAGATGGGTGATAGTCAAGAATAACCTAGTGGCAGATAATGTAGCTCACTTAGGTGCGAGGGATTATGTTTCCATGTTTCGGAAGTCACTAGACGGGTACGGTTATTGGGCGTCTGGGATTGTAATGTTTTAAGTATTCTAAAAAATTCATGTAATATTAATGTAGGAAAAGTGAGGGTCACTATAGTTGGTATCAAATAAAAGTTTTAGTTAACCTTTAGAAACTAGTATGAGAAAACATTAGTGAGATATCTATGTATATTTCTAAGGATATGTATAGGGATGTATCGAAGGATAAGTATAAGGATTAGTTAAAGTTTAGGAAAATATCTTGTAATTTTGGTAAAGGATAGATTTGTTGGTTTTCTAGAAATACATCCCCATATACATAATAATATTGAATGCAACTCTGGAATAGATGTTTCTAGGGGTAGCAACTCTGATAAGATGTTCTTAGCCTAGCTCGGTGTAATCTAGTACATGAAAATGGGCCTTGATTCACACGTGGTTTGAAACTCATAGGGGATATGCCTTGGAAATTCATAAAATATTAATAAAACATCATGAAATATTTAAATATATTGTGGCTATTAATAACCTAGGATGAACATAGGGAGTCATATATTAAGTAAGGTTTCATGATATTTATATACTATAAGTAATTCTTTTGATGATTATGTGGTTTTATACTGGGATAAGTAATGATCACACTATGTTTTGGGTTTTAGTCAATAGTAAAATCCAAGTGGAACTAGATTAATGTTTATTTTCATGGATGATATATTGACGAGAAGCCAAGTGGGATGATCATTGGAGCGAAATATTTTGTGATCGTGCCTAAATAGTTTTCACGGAACATGATTAATAATGTATACCTTAACCCAATATCATACACACCAAGGAAGAGAACAAAGGTGTTCACTAAGAGTTTTGGTAATAGAGGCCATAAATGAAAGAAAATTAGGTTTCCATTATGTTAAGAATGTGGAAATAATCACTTATGTGAAGGGATTAGAGGAACAAGCAGATGTTTTGACTGTTGAAAAGAAGTACACAAAGAAAGTGACTATAGGGGAAAAATGAAGAGTTTTATTAATGAAATGGATGTGAATATTGGCCTCCCAAAGTCTTCCTCAAAGGTTATGTGTTTTAAGTGTAGATTAATAGGTAATTATGAAACTCAATGTCCCAATAGGAATGATCTGGAAGAGAATCAGAAAGGTGGTACGAGTAATGCTTTCATTGGGGATGATGACAAGACCACAGATGAAATATGAAAGGAAATCAGAATTGTGTAATATGATGAGGTATCCTTGCCAATGGAATAAGTATTAATTAAAATAATAAAATATTTTTTGTGTTTATATAAAAGAATTATTTTAAATGAAAGGGAAAATATGTAATTATTATATAGTTTATGTTTTTTACTATTGATTTACAAGAACACATTTAATGGTTCTAATAGAATATAAAAGTGATATAATAACAAGGTAATGTTCATATAAAACACACAATTAATGGAATGATAAACCTTAATATGTTATATATATTACGAAAATTTTGTTTGGATAAAGATATCATCGATATAAGTAAATTTCATGGTAACAATTAACTTGGAACTAATTAAGGACTTGTGGAAAAGTATTTTATGCTATAATGGATGAAGTTTTAAAATTCATCGATTTATGGAATATATTCAGTAACCTATGGAATAAGGAATCATGCATGTTTTCTAGAAGTATTTATGGTAATTTGTGTTATTACAATGTTTCAAGAGAATATGTGATGAGGGTATTGAAATGTTTGGAATGTGACAACCAAGAGTTACTTTGTGATATATGGGGGAATAAATGTTAAGATAATTTCATGTATTTGTTTTTAATTTTTTTACTTTTATCCTCCATAAGAGTTATAAGGTTAATCATTCATGAAATGTTTATGTTAAAATTAAAAGAAAGTATTTACGTATTGAGATTGTATTGAAAATATTGGTTAAAAGGATATTCAGTGATTAAACTTATATCAAGGATACCTAAAATATCTTGGTAATTATATTACTATTGTTTTAGAAAAGGAAATCATGTATGTTTGGTGAAAACCAATCAAGTTTGGCAATGATGCAGGTTTTGAACCCATGGCCAAAGGATGATAAGGGTTTCACGCTTACCACTGGCCTATGTGATGTCCAGTTTAATGTGTAATTATTATTTTTAAATAATTATTAATGATGAACAAGTAGAGTATCTTTTATGTTAATATATAAAGTTATTAACCATACTAATTTTTAAGAATAGTTAGAGACAAATATTTATACTTTTCATTATTTTTTGGGCCTTAAGATCTGTTAAAATTTTGTTTTATCACTTTAGGAATTAATGTTAATTTCTGGACATCCATTTTGTTATGTAATGGATAAATTATAAAGAGATAAAAGCACAATTAAAGAATGAAAATATGTTTATAGAAATATATCATGTAATAATATTTCCTTATATTCTTGACCAATAAAATATTTACTCAACATTAGGATACTGAATTTTTTTTTGTCATCATACCTTATTTTTTTAACTGATAGCATTTTAGATCTTCACATAATTATGAATTTGTGGCCCTTAAATTTTCTTTGATGATTAGCATGTTTTTGATTTATGACCTAAATCACTCCCTAAAAATATTTACACTTTTCCTCCATGTCCAATATTCACTCCCACCCAATGTTATCTTATATGGAAACCTAGTTATATGTTATATCAAGTAATCATTATGGTTCCAACTTTCCCTTTTAAAGGGAAGTTTTGGTATCAATTTTTATGTAGTGGGTTTCTAGGAATGAAAATTTCAAGTATTAAACTTTTGATAACCTAGAATAATTTTGAGGGAAAAATTCGTTTTAAGGGGTGTAGAATGTAAAAATTCATGATTTTTTGAATTATTATTTTCTGAAATAACATAACATTTGCGATACGTTTCATTTCATATAACACCAAAAATAGTTTATTTTATGTTAAATCGCTATGTTTGGATTGCATTATATATAACAAAATATTAATCATTCACTACAGAAAACCTAAATTTTAGCTTTTTATATATTGAACATTGAGTTTAGTTTATGACTTGGTATAAGTTACATGCAAAACTAACTTCATGTATGAAACTCACAACACTAACTTGGCATACATTACACAAAAAACAAAGTTTCCATGAAGATCATTTTTATTGTTATAACTATTTAAATGATGTAATTATAATGTACCTAATAAAATTATTAATATGAATAGTGATAACTAATGTTAAAATATTATTTATAATTTTTTTATATAAATAAAAAATATTGATAATGAATGATATTGTTTTGGTAATGACCTTTTATATTTTAAAATACTATTTTATCAAACAAACTACATTTCATATCTTTTTGTGAAAAAATAAAAAAAATAATTTTAGGCACATTTAGAAAATGAATTTGATAAAATAAATAAATTTTTGAATTTATAATTTCATAATTAGATTCATGTGAATTTTCGTGATTTTTCTAAGAAACTTTTTTTTTGTATGAATAAAGAAAAATACCAGATTTTAATTCAAAACTAACTTTTTTCTAATTTATTTATATAGTGAAATTAAATTTCAATTTATTTTAAACGTTTAATTAGATCATATTTTTATATATTAATACATTTTAGGTCATTTGAATCAATTTAACTTCTATATTTGGTATACAAATATAGCAAAATTTTGGACTTTTTTACTTTAAAAATCCGTAGTGTCGTCCCATTAGTGGGATTAATTTTAAATAAATTTTGAAACATTTTATGATTATAATTTAGAAAAATTTATTCCATATTTGGAATAAGAATAATATATATGGTCTAATAAGGTGAATTTTTGTTACCAAAAAAATATTACTGAATGTGATTAAAATTAATAACAACGATTAAGAGAAAAATGTCGTTAACAAAGTACTAAACCATAAATTTAAGACCCAAAATGACCTCAAAACATGTAAAAAACTCATTGGATTGAAATTATTCGTCCATTAACCTTAAAATATTATGTTTGGATGATCTTTCATGACTTTGTTTAGGTACAAACGTGGGTACACCAAACTTGTTTTAAAAAATTCCATGTTTGTCCTTTCCCTTCCCTATAAAAGGCCAACAACTATCCCTCTTATTTACACCTATCAAAAAACATGTGTTTGCCCAATATCTGACCAATAAAACTACCAAAATACCTCCATTATTCCTATAAGTCTCACCTTGGGTAGAAATAAATCCATGTAATCCTTTTTTTCACAAACCAAAAGGAGTTACCTAATTAAGAGGAAACATCTTCTCTCAAGCTCATTTATTTTACATTCATTATCCATTCCCATCCACTTTATTTATTCCTTGATTTTATAAAAAATAATTATATTAAATACACTAGTATGTTTTTATGCTATGGGTTTTACCTAAAATTACATACACTTCCATCTAATGGGTAATGAACAGATTGTTTATGTGTATGACAAACTGCCACCTCACAAAATGATGATTGTTCATTTTTACTTTACTGCCTATCCTGCTGGAAATTATGATGGAAAATATTTTTTTATATGTCATATATTATATTATAATGTACTTAATATTATTTATTCATTTTAAAACAAATTTATTTTTACTTTCCATTTGGTGTGAATATGAAAATTTTGTTTGAGGAAGTGTGGACTACCACCCCTCAAAGAGATTTGATTCGTTCACCCACTATATAGAATGTATTAAGGATATGATTAGTGAAACTATATAATATATATGATATATATGATATATATGATATAATAATGATATAATAATGATTCTTTAATAATGATATATATATACATATATGTACAAACATATGTCATTTACTTTCTTTCAATATGACAATAAAAAACAGAAACAACGTTCATGCGTACATACGACTTACCTTCTCCAATAATGGTTCATTCCATTTATTGATTATATATTATATTTATTACTATAATACACATAAAATTAATATGAATGATATATATATATATATATCATGGTGTACATTCTAGAAATCATGATATAAGTATAAGGACCAAAGATATGACAAATTAAGATACATGCGAAGAACAAAGAAGATATTACCTGAAGTGAAACAATATCATATGATTGTAAACAAAGGGGTAATATAAGGTCATAATAAAAATATATATAGTATTAGATATGATAAAATAGTTCTGTAAAATATTTATAAAAAATTTATATTTATTATATAGGTAAGATACATGGTAAGGGGATTTCATCTCACTTTTTATTTCTTTGAGATATATGATTTTTTCACCACTCATTCCTTTTGTGTTGTGTGTATACATCCCATAGATGTGTTAAATGGTTATTATACTCAAATTTATGGGTATTTAAATTTCCATTCCATGATCTTTATTTCATGGGGTGTATGTTTCAAAAGGTTCCAAATTGGTAAAATAGTTTTGTCTCAATTTTCCTTCTTTGATACCCATTTTTTATGGACCTAAATTCTTTTTAACGTGTATATACTAAAATTTTACATGTTATATCATGAATATAATTATTTTAATGATATTTTAAGATTCATGTAATTTCATTTTCTTATATGGAGAGTATGATCCCCAGTTACCAAGTTATAATAGTTTATTAAAACAATCTTGTCGCTTTTCAAGATTGTTTATGTTTATACTTCCTTTGAGGAAATATGACAATACATATCTCAAGAACACTCATGAATTTTCTTATCCTCTGGTTATTTAAAATATATTAATTTATTTGTATCATTTTCTAACTCTTCAGTATATAATATATTTAAGAAAGTGTTTTTAATAAATCCTGAAATTACCCTCTCTTCGACCATAAATTAGTGCTCCTTAAATATAATATATTCTAAAAAGGGTTTCTAGGAATATTTGACAATTCTACTATAATAATTGAAATAAAATTTTCCATTTTTTTATTTTACCAATGTTTTCAAAAAAAATATTATTATATTTTCCAAACAAGTGATTTTTTAAAACATTTATTATGAAAAAGGAATATTATTCTTACCTCACATGACATGTACAGATTTACCCACCATAATTGTTGTGAAGCTTCCATTTCATTTTAAAAGGTTAATTTTTAAATTTTTTTTAAAGAATAATTTTCAACAAATTTCTTTTCAAATCATTTTCATGGTTTCTTTATATGTTTACAAACCATTTTTCATAGAAAATGAATTTAAAAATTTTTATAGTTTTTTTTATATTTAATGGTAAATTGTTTTCAAAAACAATTTCAGGTTCATTTAATATGTTTTCATGTAAAAAAAGCTTAAAAACATTTTAATTATTTATTTATAAGTTTTCAAAGTTTTTCAACTAAATGGTTTTCAATTTTTTTCAAGATTTCATTATAATTTTTCAAGGTTATTTTTAGAGAAATGGTTTTAAAAGAATTTTTAAGATTTCTTTATAATTTTTCAATGATAATTTAAAAAGAATGGTTCTTAAATCATTTTCAATATTTATTTAAAAGTTTTTAATGTTATTTTTGTGAAATGGATTTTAAAATTTTATCAATTTCTCTTTTAAAATTTTCAAATTATTTTTAAAGAAAAATGTACTTAAAATGTTTTGAATCTTATTCTATAAGTTTAAAGGAAAATGGTTTTTAAAATCTTTTCAAATATTTTTTATATGTTTTGAAGTTATTTTATAAGAAGATTATTTTCAAATGGATTTATGAATTAAAAATATTTTTTCAAATAATATAGGATATTTTCCTCCAGAATGTTTTTTTAAAGATATTTCAAAATTAGATTCCATATAAGATGAAATCTATGGATGTTACTCATTCAATTCTTGGATATGATCTAAAGGTTACCTTCATATTCTTTCTATGAATGGTTATACTTAATCTCGTAGTCATTATGGAACCTATTTCTCTATTAGTGGTTATATTTTTTTGAAATCTATTTCTATTTCATGGGTTATATTATTTTTAATCTCACTTATTTTTATGGGTAATGTTTATGATGAAATGATTATGAAATATGTATTTTTCCACAAGATGTGATATAATTACTTTTTTATAATACCAATTTAATTTCATGGGTTATGATATGATTAATTATGATTTTTTCGAACATGTATGTTTGATTGCTTTATGAGATTGGTGGGACATACATCTCCCACTAATGCATTGGGTAAAGATTTATATCTCATGAGATAGACAAAGATGATCTTAGGAAGAACCTTGACTACTAAGATGGCCGTGGGAGTGAACCATGACTACCAAGATAGTATGAGGAGTGAACTAATGCAATTAATATGGCCATGATAGTGAAAAACGACTACTATGATGGTATTGGGAGTGAACTCGTACTACCAAGATGGTCTTGGCAGCGATTCCTTGGCTACTATAGAACTCATATTATATTCTTATATGTCATCAATAATTACATGTTTTATTCCGATGTTATTCTTTCATGGAATATGTTCTTTATACCTTTTTGATTCACGTATTATGAACATACAATATTTATTCCATGATTCATGTATATGATCTTTCATATGTATGGTATTATCAACAATTTTCAGGATCATGTTCTCATACCATTATGAACATGATTATTCTTAAATATCACCCTTCATTACCCTTACTTCCTTCCCCAGGTAATAGAGATATGTGTCATGTGTTTTATTTCAAAGAAGGGTTCTAGTCATGAAAAACCTAGTGGGAGATAATGTAGAAAATAATTCTATCAGCATTTATGATTCAATGTTTCCTTAGGAAATAGACTAATAGGGTCTTCCAGCATCTATTTTTTGAAATGTTTTAAGAATTATTTAAAAGATATGTAATGTTAATTTATAAAAAAGTTAGGGTCTCTATACACCTCATGATAACCCTACATAAGAACACATCTGAAACCTAAAAATTATGCATCACAAAAGACCACATGGACTTTCCCGACTGCTAGAAGTTTCAACACTGTCATATAAGCTAAATGAAATTTCATCCCAATAATAGAACTCTGGAAATTTTAATCCCAAGAAATATTAACCCCTTCTTAGTGAGATTGGTCATCAGAGAATATAACATTGATAAATCATTTACAAATTGTTGATAATACCCTGGTGCACCGAAGAAACATTGAATTGGGGAAAACATTTGTGGTTGTTACCTTGTCATTAACAACTTTTACCTTATTTATGTCAACATTGATACTATTTTATGACACCACATGTCCCATGAAATACACTTCTAGAATTTGAGCACTAGTGCAGAAAACCTTTTTCACGTCACCATTTTTTACGTCGGTTATATAAAACCGACGTCTTAATATGTAAAACGAGGTTTTTTACGTCGGTTATTTAATAACCGACGTAAAAACCTGTGTTCGGTACACCTTTAACGTCGGTTATTTTTATAACCGACGTTATTAATCGCGCGGCTTCGTTTTTTACGTCGGTTATACATTAACCGCCGTAAAAAACAGAAGCGGGGGGTGTTTGTTATGTCGGTTATTCAATAACCGACGTAACAAATCGACATATGTACGAGTTATTACGTCGGTTATTCAATAACCGACGTAAAAAACGCATTTTTTGAAGGCCTTTTTACGTCGGTTATTTTATAACCGACATAATAAAAGAATCCGCAGATGTTTTTGACATCGGTTATGGAATAACCGACGTAAAAAAACGCGGATTTTGAGCCCTTTATAACGTCGGTTATAAAATAACCGACGTAAAAAAAGAATCGGAGGAGGGTTTTTACATCGGTTATTGAATAACCAACGTTATAAATGTTTTTAAAAAATTATAACGTCGGTTATTGAATAACCGACGTGATAACTCATTTAAAAATTTACCCAGACCCGTGGATTGTCATTCGCGAGTTTACCTTTGACAGTCGCGACTCGTCTCTCTCGCGCGTAAACCCGAATCGGCTCGTCCATTTCGTTGGTTTAGATTCGTTTTGCGATCATCGTTTCTCATATTTAATCTCCTCGGATCAATCATCTAAACTCGCAGCACTCAGGTAATCCTCCCACTCGTTCGTTTTTTTTCGCGGATAGTATATATATATGTGTTGTGATTTTTTTGTTGAAACTAGCTAATATTCTTCGATTGCAAACCCTTTTAACTCGTTTTGGCACCATAATCTTATTTATCATCCCTAGATCTATTAGTTCGACTTGAAATATTGACTAATTTTATGATTTCACTAATTTTTCATCGTTTTCTATAAATCCCCGAGAGGGTTGGGGCGTGTCCATTTGGATGGGTTGCCCTTTTACAGTTGTTACTACTTTATTCACACACAACCATGGCATAGGTGCATGGATTTGGGATCACATCACCATTTTCACCCCCTGCAAACAAAGTTTCACGAGGAGGACTCGCCAGATTTCCCCTCGGCATGTTAAAAATTTTAGATACCCTCTTTTCAGCAAGTAAAAAATTAACTAGTTTTTTCTTCACTACTTATCCTAAACAAATAAAACCACCATTCTTTCTAGAACCTCTACTAGATCCATTGCATCCATCAACATACATATTTGGATCTGAAAGCATCCCTTAAGCCTTATGTTCGATGCTAACATCCTTTACTGATCTATAGAAAATATGATGGTCTGCTAAGCTCTCCATTTAAAAGTCAAACCCCACCAATTATTCATCCTCATCATGAGAAAATGGCACAACATCTGAATTTCTGATTCAATCTCTTGGGTCACTGAACAAACATTAACTCCTTCAAATCCACACCTGGAATAGACAACCTAATGTAGAGTTCCTTCTCTATCTATTGAAACTCAGTTCTTCCTCCACACCTAAAAACATTCTTTCAATGGCCCAACTTCTTGTTATGGTAAATTTTCAGTGATTCTAGGGGGGTGGGAGGGCTATCAAGAGGGTTGGGGGGTGTCCAGGGGGGTGTCCAAGGGGGTAGGGTGTGGGGGGTGGTGTCCAGGAGGGGTGGGGGGCAGTCCAGAGGGGTCGGGGGGTGTCCAGGGGGGTTTACAAGGGGGTGGGTGGGTGTGGGGGGCTGTCCAAGGGTGTGGGTGGGTGTTGGGGGGTGTCCAGGGTGGTTTCCAAGGGGGTAGGGGGTGGGGGTGGTGTTTAGGAGGGGTGGGGGGGGGGGGGGGCTGTCCAGAGGGTTGGGGGGTGTCCAGGGGGGTGTCCAAGCAGGTCGGGGGTGGGGGGTTGTGTCCAGGAGGGGTTGGGGTGCTTTCTAGAGGGGTCGGGGGCTGTCCAGAGGGGTCGGGTGGTGTCCAGGGTGGTGTCCAAGGGGATGGGTGGGTGTGGGGGGCTGTCCAAGGGGGGTGGCGTCCTGTCCAGAGGGGTCGGTGGGGTGTCCAGGGGGGTGTCCAAGGGGTTGGATGGGTGTGGGGGGCTGTCCAAGTGGGTGGCGGCCTCTCCAGAGGGTATTTGGGGTTGTCCGGGTGGGTGGGGGGGCTGTCCAGAGGGTTGGGGGATGTCCAGGGGGGTGTCCAAGGGGGTAGGGGGTGGGGGTGGTGTCCAGGAGGGGCGGGGGGCTGTCCAGAGGGGTCGGGGGGTGTCCAGGGGGGTTTACAAGGGGGTGGGTGGGTGTGGGGGGTTGTCCAAGGGTGTGGGTGGGTGTTGGGGGGTGTCCAGGGGGGTGTCCAAGGGGGTAGGGGGTGGGGGTGGTGTTTAGGAGGGGTGGGGGGGCTGTCCAGAGGGTTGGTGGGTGTCCAGGGGGGTGTCCAAGCAGGTCGGGGGTGGGGGGTTGTGTCCAGGAGGGGTGGGGGTTCTTTCTAGAGGGGTCGGGGGCTGTCTAGAGGGGTCGGGGGGTGTCCAGGGTGGTGTCCAAGATGATGGGTGGGTGTGGGGGGCTGTCCAAGGGGGTGGAGGCCTGTCCAGAGGGGTCGGTGGGGTGTCCAGGGGGGTGTCCAAGGGGGTGGATGGGTGTGGGGGGCTGTCCAAGTGGGTGGCGGCCTCTCCAGAGGGTATTTGGGGTTGTCCGGGTGGGTGGGGGGGCTGCCTAGAGGGTTGGGGGATGTCCAGGGGGGTGTCCAAGGGGGTAGGGGGTGGAGGGTGGTGTCCAGGAGGGGTGGGGGGCTGTCGAGAGGGGTCGGGGGGTGTCCAGGGGGGTTTACAAGGGGGTGGGTGGGTGTGGGGGGCTGTCCAAGGGTGTGGGTGGGTGTTGGGGGGTGTCCAGGGGGTGTCCAAGGGGGTAGGGGGTGGGGGTGGTGTTTAGGAGGGGTGGGGGGCTGTCCAGAGGGTTGGGGGGTGTCCAGGGGGGTGTCCAAGCAGGTCGGGGGTGGGGGGTTGTGTCCAGGAGGGGTGGGGGTGCTTTCTAGAGGGGTCGGGGGCTGTCCAGAGGGGTCGGGGGGTGTCCAGGGTGGTGTCCAAGGGGATGGGTTGGTGTGTGGGGCTGTCCAAGGGGGTGGCGGCCTGTCCAGAGGGGTCGGTGGGGTGTCCAGGGGGGTGTCCAAGGGGGTTGATGGGTGTGGGGGGCTGTCCAAGTGGGTGGCGGCCTCTCCAGAGGGTATTTGGGGTTGTCCGGGTGGGTGGGGGGGGGGGGCTGTCCAGAGGGTTGGGGGATGTCCAGGGGGGTGTCCAAGGGGGTAGGGGGTGGGGGGTGGTGTCCAGGAGGGGCGGGGGGCTCTCCAGAGGGGTCGGGGGGTGTCCAGGGGGGGTGTTATATCTTACTATATTTTGTTTAAAAAATAATATTCAAGCATATTTTTTTAAATACACATCGATTTGTTTTATATTTCAAAATTGTTTACATTCAAATTATGATTTTTTTCATATAAACATATATTTGTCTTATCTAAAAAATATATATATTTTTGCTATTCGTTATAGGTAATAATGAGTTGAAGTTGGATTACGGCACATCGAATGAGCAATGAATATGAGGAAGGTGTTGATGCCTTTTTGGAATTTGCTAAACGAAATGTTCCAAGTAGTGACATTTTTTTCTGTCCATACCTGAAATGTCTGAATATGAAGAAGTTGAAAAGTAGAGAGATAAAAGATCATCTGATTTGTCATGGTTTCAATCCGAGTTACAACCCTTGGATTTGGCATGGCGAAACTGGACAGAATGTTACTGATGATAATGAATCGCAAGATGGTAACTCTGATGGAATTGAAGAAATGATTCGTGATATTGTAGCAGAACAAATTGAGATAGAACCGACAGTTGCACGTCTATATGGTGATGCCGAAAAACCATTATATCCTAGTTGTACAGATTTTATGGTTTTGTCGGCGGTGTTAAGATTGATTAACCTGAAGGAGAAACATGGATGGAGTGACAGAAGTTTTACAGAGCTGCTACAATTGATGAAAGACATTCTTCCAAAAGATAACGATCTTCCAGATTCACATTATAAGGCCAAAAAAATATTATGCCCGATGGGATTGGGATACAGGAAAATACATGCCTGTCCGAATGATTGCATTATATATAGGAAGGAATATGAATTTCTGAAAGAGTGTCCTAAATGTGGGACATCACGGTATAAGGTGAAAGAAAAATCACAAGCTGATGTAGAGATTACAAAGCTCCCTTCAAAGGTATTTTGGTATCTTTCTATAATTCCCCGTTTCAAACATTTATTTTCTAATTCACATGATGCAAAAAGGTTAAGATGTCATGCTGATGAGCGAGTATGTGATGGAAAAATACGTCATCCAGCTGATTGTCCACAATGGAAGAAAATTGATGCCCAGTACCCTACATTTGGAAATGAAATTAGAAATCTGAGACTAGGCTTGTGCATAGATGGAATGAATCCATACCGAACCCTCAGTAGCACACATAGTTCATGGCCTATTTTATTGGTAATTTACAACCTCTCTCCTGAAGTTTGTATGAAGCGCAAATATGTCATGTTGAGTATCATGATCTCTGGTCCAAAGCAACCCGGCAATGATATTGATGTATACTTGTCACTGCTGATTGATGATTTGAAACTGTTATGGGCTGATGGTATTAGGGTGTATGATTCTTATAAAATGGAATATTTTCAACTACATGCAGTGCTTCTATTCACTATAAATGACTTCCCAGCATATGGAAATTTGTCTGGATATAGTGTTAAAGGGAATAAAGCATGTCCAATTTGCGAACAACAGACGTCATATTGTCAATTGCATCATGGGAGGAAAATAGTGTACATGGGTCATCGAAAGTTTTTGCCTATGGATCACCCTTATAGAAGACTAAAAAAGGCATTCAATGGCTCACAAGAATTTGATACTGATCCAAAACCTTTATCCCCAGATTTGTATTTTGAGAGGGTGAAAAACCTTGATGTGACATTGGGAAAGACACAGAAATCTGGTAATGATAAGCATATTTGGAAGAAAAGGTCAATATTTTTTTAGCTACCATATTGGAGGTATCATGAAGTCAAACATAATATTGATGTCATGCACGTGGAGAAGAATATCTGTGATTCTTTGATCCGAACATTGCTAGATATTAAAGGAAAGACAAAAGATGGGTTGAATGCAAGGTTAGACCTACTATCAATGGGAATACGTTTGGAGTTAGCTCCCACTCCTAAAGGAAGACGAACATTTCTTCCCCCGGCTTTTCATACATTATCGAAGAGGGAGAAAAGTAGCTTCTGTCAGTGTCTTCATGATATCAAAGTGCCTCAAGGTTATTCTTAAAATGTAAAAAATGTTGTCTCATTGAAAGACTTGAAGTTGATAGGTATGAAATCACATGATTGTCACGCCATGATGCAACAAATTCTACCAGTTGCACTGCGTGGAATATTGCCCATCCGTGTCAGAAAGACTATAATGAGGTTGTGTTATTTTTTCAATTCAATTTGAAACAAGGAGATTGATGTGAATGCTTTGAACATTTTGGAAAAGGATGCAATTTTTATACTTTGTCATTTGGAAATGTATTTTCCTCCAACTTTTTTTGATATGATGGTGCATTTAATGATTCATCTGGTTCAAGAAATAAAGCTTTGTGGACCTGTATATCTTCGTTGGATGTATCCTTTTGAAAGGTATATGAAAATATTAAAGGGATATGTTAAAAATCCATATCGAACTGAAGCCTCCATTATTGAAAAGTATATTTCTGAGGAGGTAGCAGAGTTTTGTACGAGCTACTTGGCTACGGCACAACACATAGGTTTGCCTCCATCTCGCCATGAACGGGTTAATAATGAGGGAAAGGGGATTCGTGGCTTGAAAGTCAAATCACTGTCAGCTGAACAGATGAAGAAGTTAGAATCATACATCTTGAATAACATAGCTGATGTTCAACCGTATATCACATTTCATATTAATGAGTTGAAACAATGTCATCCAAAGAAGAAAGAAATGTGGATTTTGAATGAGCACAACAAAACTTTTTTGCCATGGTTTAAAAAGACCTTGCTTGGTAGATCAAATGTATTAGAGACATTAAAATGGATAGTGGGTGGTCCATCTTTAAATGTGATAACATGGTCCGCTTATGACATTAATGGCTATACATTTCATACGAAAGCTCAGGACAACAGAAGTGCAGTTCAGAATAGTGGTGTATTGGTGTTTGCAGAAGCAATGCATTTTTCAAGTGCTAAGGACAGAAACCCAATTTCGGCATCAAGTGCCTATTATGGAGTGATTGAAGACATATGGGAGGCTGATTACTTTAAAATTAAAGTTCCTGTTTTTAACTGTAAATGGTTTATCAGTAACTACAGTGTCAGACACGATGAATTTGGAATGACACTTGTTAATCTGAATAGATTGGAAGACACAGCTGATTCTTTTATAATTGCAACACATGCCAAACAAATATTCTATGTAGTAGATCAATCAGATATGCAGTGGGCTATTGTTTTACAAGGGAAAAAACAATATGTTGGTGAGGATGAATTTGATGAAGATGCTGATTTATGTGAGATCCCTACTTCCATGGAAAGATTAACAGAACATAATGATGAGTATGTTGAAGACATGGTTTGTGCCATAAGGAACGATCACGACGAAGGAATTTGGGAAAACAATCCAACTGTACATTCCTAAAATTATAGGTAACACATGTTTATTTCTTGTTTACATTTAGTTTTTTCATATAATGTTAGATATTGTAAATTTTTTACTTATTAAAACATGTATCAAACCAAAATGATAAAACAATAAAAACTGTAAAGAGGAGAAGTCCTGGGCGCACCGGCGGGCCGGTGATGAGCCAGCGGCCGGCCGGTGGTCGAGACAGAGAGGAAGGCTCTCTGTCTGGTCCACCGGCCGGCTGGTGGTGATCCAGCGGCCGGCCGGTGGTGAGACACCGGCCGGCCGGTGACACCAGGCAGTGGGCAAGTCTACTGCCTGGGTCCTCCGGCTGGCCGGTGAGCTCACACCGGCTGACCGGTGGATTCAGGGAGTCCACTTTTCATCTTTCTTGGGCCAACTCCTTGGCAACCTTTTGCCTATCAACAAAAACACTTGAAAACAAGTTAGAACATAATAAGAGTGATTGTGATCATTAAAATCCAAGAGAGAGGGGTACAACAGACTGTGTTTACCATGTTTATCATTGTTTAACATGCTTACCATATTACCAATGTTTACTATTATGTAATTTAGTACACTTTTCTATTTTCTGATTAAGTAGTATTACAATATTTGAATTTGTATATTTGTGAACTAATGTTTGTTTTTTTTATTTGAAGGAGAATGACAGATCAATTAGTTGATCAGCCACATGATTCTGGAGATGAGCATATTGGTCATACATCTGGGGAGGAACATTCACATGCTCCTATTACGAAAAAGAGTTCAAAGGTTGGTAAGCGTGGGTTCACACGTTTACCAAAATTATCACTTGCCCGTACGAAGGAGGAGAGGATAGTCGTGGAGTTTGATGATGATGATCTTCCTAGAGGTCCAAATGCTAAAGATTTTAAGGGTTTTGTAGCAACTCAGGCTAAGAGAAAAGTAAGAATTCTCTATGATGATTGGAGAAGTGTGGATAAGGCGATAATTTCTCAGCTGTGGGAGACCATTTTGGTAAGATCTTTTGCTATTGTTTGACTGTTCTTTAAATGTTTCTAGTATATATAATATTTTTAACCTCTTTTTTATCAGATGACATTTGATATTCCTGACACTGGAGGAGTCAGGAAGAAATGCTTATCGTTGGCTGCTAGGAGATGGAGGGATTTCAAATCAACCCTCTCATCTGATTTCATTTATGGTCATAGGAGTCGTGAGAATCTATGTCGCATATATCCTTTTATAGATGAAGAAACATGGAGACAATTTTTTGAAAGTAGAAGAAAAGAATCATTTTTGGTAAGGGCAATGTAAACTTTTATAAGCTTTCTTATATAAATGATCTTATTATTGTTTTGTTAATGATTACTTATTCTTAATTTATAGCAAACAAGGAAAGCTCATCAAGAGATCCAATCTAAAAATGTATACCCTCATAGTTTATCTCGGGGAGGGTATGCATTATTGGAAGAACAAATGATGGCAGAAAAATTTCAACAACTAAGAGATGAGTCTTCAAGCTCTGGAGAGGTGGCCCCTCCATCCCCTCCATCTAGACATGAGAAATGGAAAAGAGCTCAGAAGGGCAAAAAAGGACAATATCTTTCGGAAGAATCGAGACTCGTAGTTGAGAGGATTGTAAGATATCTATTTTATTTATTTAAGTTTACTATTTTCTTCATATATTTCCAATCATTATTGAAATGTTCAATTAATTATTACAGGACTCTCTTGAGGAGAAGAGTTCACAGGGGACATTTACACCATCTGGGAGGGAAGATATTTTATCTGTGGCATTGGGAAAGCCCGAACATCCTGGTCGTGTAAGAGGATATCCGGCAGGTGTATCGGTAACAAAAGTGTTTCCACGTTCCTCAACTTCTAACGTTGAGGGAGTTTATAAAAAAAATAGAATCCTTGGAGGCTGAAGTCCATAATATTAATGCGACAATGGAGGACAAGATTAGAGCATCGGTGCCGTTTATGTTTGCAGACTTGCAAAGACAATTTCAGGGTGCAGCTCCCACTCCACCTCTCCCAGTAGCTCCCACTCCCCCACCTCAGCCTGCGGACCCCATTTTTGATCCTCCTCCTCCGCCGCAGCTACCTACTTATTGTGAGTTGTATGTTGATGATCCTCAACATCATATAGTTTCATATGGGATGGTATATTGTATAGGAGATACAGTTCATCATCAACAGTTAGAGGTAGAGAATCAGAGGGTCACTGTACATGATATTATAGATAGATCAGCTCGGATACCATTACCTACAGATGAGGTGACGACAGTTGGACATAGTATCAGCCATTTTTTACTTTGGCCATCCAGACTTCTTCGACTCATTACCATAGAGGTATGGATGTTATATCTTTTATTTTATATTTTTATTAATGTTTTATCATTTGAAAACTAATATATTTTTCAATTTATTTTTACAGGAATACTTCAAAGGTAAAGAAATACTGTATAGACAACAACAAAGACATATAGCTATGACATCAGATGCAGATACTAGCAGTCTTGACAAATTGTCAAGATATTCAAATTTGTTGGCGGATCATTATGACTTTACAATGGAAGCTCATGTCTGTGGACGTGAACTAAGTGTGGGGATTATGAAAACTGATATCATGGAGTTTGTCACTGGAGATAAGTTGGGCATCAACGTGGTGCAAATTTTTATCATGTAAGTCTTAACACCTTTTCCTTGCGTTATATTTATTAAAAATGTATACTTATGTCTGCTTTGTATTAGGTATCTGTATAAGATTTTTGAGAGGAATGAGCTGACAGATGTATATGGATTCGTGGACCCACAATTGATTTCCCCTGAAGCATGTGCATTGGATGAGGAACAAAGAATGATTTATATTGCTGATAGATTTGAAAAGAATATAATCACACAGTGTTGGATGATGCCTTTTTGTGAGAGGTATGAAAAACATCCCTCTCAAAGAGTTAATTATCTTTTAACATAAAAAACCACTAACGTTAAATTTCCTTTTATCAGGGATCATTGGATGTTAGGGGTTTTTTGCCCTAGGGAGAAAGCACTTTATTGGATATGCTCTCTCCATGATGATGTGCGAGAAAGTTTTAAGAATATATTGGAAACGTAAGTTTCAATTTCACAATAGTTTTATATATTATAATGAATTTTAAATTTACCCCATTCGCATTATTTTCTAACAGGGCATGGGTCCACTTTCGAAAAAGCGCAAAGAAAAGGAATTTCAAGATCAAATATGTACATGCGAAGGTAAATATCCATTTATAATTTTTACATTTTGATTTATTACATAAAAATAATATATTGAATTTACACTCATTCAAACAGAAATGTCATGAGCAACAAGGCATCATTGAATGCGGATATTACATGTTAAGATTTATGTATGAAATAATAACAACTGGGACAGTTCTGAGTTTTGACCTGGTAAGATTTCCTCTTTCTCGTAATATTTCAATTTGATTTATTCATTATACACGTTGACTACTATCCTTTTCCTTTGTAGATTTTTGATGACCCTCAACCCTTTACTGCTGAAGATATCAAACACTTACAAGTGGAGTGGTCAAATTATTTTATAGGTTTGATTGACTTTTAGTTGTTTGTAATGTAAAATGTAATTTTGAATATTGTCAATGTAATTGTGTATTTCGTAGTCGTTTAGGTTGGATTTAGTTTTTTTTGAAGTTGACAGTGTAAGTTTTGAATGTTATATAAGTGATTGTTTAATTTTTCTCTACTTCTTGTTTTGGTCTACTGTTGATGGTTTTTCTGGTCTGGATTTTGGTATTGGGGGAGAGGTTCCAAGGGGGTGGGTGGGTGTTTGGGGGGTGTCCAAGGGATATGGGAGGGGTGTCCAAGGTGTGTTTGGGGCTGTCCTAGGGGTCGGGTGGTGTAAATGAGGTTGGGGGGGTGTCCAAGGGGTGGGGGGTGTCCAAGGGATATGGGAGGGGTGTCCAAGGTGTGTTTGGGGATGTCCAAGGGGTCGGTTGGGTGTAAATGAGGGTGGGGGGGGGGGGGCTATCCAAGGGGTGGGGGGTGTCCAAGTGGTGGGGGGGGTGTCCAAGGGATATAGGAGGGGTGTCCAAGGGGTGTTTGGGGCTGTCCAAGGGGATGGGGGGGGGGGGGGGGTTTCCAAGGGGTTGGGGGGTTTCCAAGGGGTCGGGGGGTGTCCAGGGGGTGGGGGGGCTGTCCAAGGGGTGGGGGTGTCCAAGGGGTGGGGGGTGTCCAAGGGATATGGGAGGGGTGTCCAAGGGGTGTTTGGGGCTGTCCTAGTGTTCGGGGGGTGTAAATGAGGGTGGGGGGGGGGGCTGTCGAAGGGGTGGGGGGGTGTCCAAGGGGTGGGGGGTGTCCAAGGGATATGGGAGTGGTGTCCAAGGTGTCTGGGAGTTCTGTCCAAGGGGCCGGTTGGGTGTAAATGAGGGTGGGGGGCTGTCCAAGGGGTGGGGGGTGTCCAAGGGGTGGGGGGTGTCCAAGGGATATGGGAGGGGTGTCCAAGGGGTGTTTGGGGCTGTCCAAGGGCTCGGGGGGGTGTCCAGGGGACGGGGGGGGGGGGGGGGGGTGTCCAAGGGGTCTGGGAGGGCTGTCGAAGGGGTGGGGGGGGGGTGTCCAAGGGGTGGGGGTGTCCAAGGGATATGGGAGGGGTGTCCAATGGGTGTTTGAGGCTGTATTAGGGGTCGTGGGGGTGTAAATGAGGGTGGGGGGGGGGGGGCTGTCCAAGGGGTGGGGGTGTCCAAGGGTTGTGGTGGGGCTCCAATGTGGTGGGGGAGGGCTGGCCAGGTTGTTAGGTGGGTATAGATGAGGGTGGGGTTCAGTTGGGGCTTGGGGGAGGGCTGGCATGGTTATTTTTGTTGTTTGGTTTCTGGTTGCTTTTTGGTGAGAGCAGTGCAATTATTTTTTTAAAAAAATATATCGCTTTCACGTCGGTTATTTTATAACCCACGTGGTAAATAAATCGGTAGGGGTTTATCACGTCGGTTTTTTCGAGAACCGACGTGATAAACCGTTCCCGGGCCTTTTATCACGTCGGTTCTTAATATAACCGACGTGCTAAAAGGTCTGGGAATCGATTTACCACGTCGGTTATTGGATAACTGACGTGCTAAAACGTTTCCCAGGCCTTTTTATCACGTCGGTTATTTAAGAAACCGACGTGATAATAGGCCCAGGGAAGGGTTAATCACGTCGGTTATGTCATAACCGACGTGATAAACGATATCCCAGGCGTTTTATCACGTCGGTTTAGAAATAACCGACGTGATAAACCCCCCCGCGCATATTTATCACGTCGGTTATTATATAACCGACGTGCTAAACCCCCACCCCCCACCCGCGGTTTAGCACGGCAGTTATATAATAACCGCCGTTATAAATCCCCATCCCCCATCATTGTTCATGTCGGTTATTAATGAACCGACGTGATAAACACCGTGATGTTAGGGTTGTTACGTCGGGTTTTAAATAACCGACGTAAAAAACATTATTTATAACGTCGTCCGTATTAACGTCGCCTAAAAACCGACGTAAATAATGAAAAATAACCGACTTAAAAAATGTTTTCTGCACTAGTGGAGAATCCAATTTTAATAGCTTGGAATCCAATTTGTGATTTCTCAAAATTTCAAGAAAAGTGCTTTTATGATGAAAATGACCCTCCTCAAACTAAGAGTAAACTGGGATGTCATTGATAAAGACCACCATGAATGTATAAAGATATTCATAGAAGGTCATGTTAATCAAACCAACTAATATATAAGGATAATTTTTATAATAAATGGGATGATGAGGTACTCATAATGGCTATACCTGCTCCAAATGGCTATTTTCAAAATGTCGGATTATTTTATTCTCTACTGGTGATAACCATATTGAAGATAAATATTTTAAAACAAATTTACCTCATTTAAATATAAAAATAAATCGTCAAACCATGGCAATAAATAATTTTTTATTACTATAACTCGATTGAGTTTTTGGTAACCAACACATAGTTGAATTGTTTCATTACCTTTCTTAGTAAAGATAATAGGTTCCACCTAATGTGACACACTTTGTTGTATAAATACTTTTTCTAAAATATAATCCAATAGAGTCTTTATCTATTTTAGTTCAGCTATTTTCCTTAAGTAATAAGTAATAAATCTTAGATGAGGACCACATACTAGATAAATATAAAAGTCTACCTCTCTTACTTGTGGAAAACTAGAGATATCAAAAGAGAACAAATCAGAAGACTCAACTATAATTGGTGGTAGACCATCACCCCAATATTCCTGCTCTATATCTTAAGTGAAAATTGATATTACTTATCCCAAATATGGATAACAATGTTAGGATCTACATTACCTTGGCCCCCATTATCTATGAAATATACGACACCACCCATCAGACACATTAAAGGAGACCTATACAAACCCTCATTAGAAATGATCCATCTATCCAAAAAATTAAATCAAAATTTTTTATGTTGAGAAATATAAAATAAAATAAAATATTGATCTCTAATAATAAGAAAATAAACACAGGACAATATAAACCCAACTCTCTCTTCATTCTGAGGAGCATAGTAATATCCGTCACATAAGAAAAATTCTCTATAGAAAGACACAGAAGGTTCACAATATGAGTTGATATAAATGATTGAGATACACTAGTATTAAATAAAGAAGTCACTAATGATTTATTTGTAGTTATGGTACCTATCCTAGTTTATAGACCTATATTATCTTCCTTTGGAGACTCTTCCACTATATGAAGAAGATTTATTCCAAATTCCTATAGATGTAACCCCTTAGATATCAAAGAATCTAGCGACATAAAATTACTCTAATGTGTTAATGAGACCATGTTAGTTCCTGGAGTAGAAACCAAATGGATTAGTTTCTATGGGTTTCCTAAGTGACCAAAATAATTGTAGTTCACTAGAACCTCATTACAAATATGTCTCGAATTCCCATCCTTTCCACACTAGAATCAAGTAAAAGGGCCTCTACAAGCAAGCTAATGAGTAATAGATAATTCATGCATTCTAGAACCAGTAGAAGACTCATAACACTTTTTATTTACTTAACGGATCTCATTTAACTTCCACTAGAAAGAAAAAAAACACCCAATAACACTGACTTACTAGCCATATAAATCTCAACCATTAAAGCCATATACATAACATCAGCATATGAATGGAGGTGAGGTAATAAAACATTAGAATGGATATCTGGTCAAAGATCCATATTGAACTATCAATTCTTCTCTTCTCCTTATGTATAATCTGACATGAAAACTACTCAATAATAATAAAGAGGTTCACATACTCCTTTAAAAATCTATAAACCAATTTGACTTAGAAAAAAACCATATTCTTATCCATCACCATATATTAAGTATAGAAATTGTTAGTGAAAATATCTATAAAGTACATCAACTCTAAACCCTTGTACTTCATCACTCTTACCATAGAATCCCACTATTTAATGATAGGTCCCTCTATCCTTAAGGTGGAACATTTTCTCTCTATAGAATTAGGGTTTTGAATGAAATAAAATTGAGTTTATATCATTATAAACCAATCTTTAGTCTCTTCAGGATCATTGGAGTCATGAAACAATAGTGTATTTTGGTAAAGGAACTCTTAAGAACAATTCTGAGATTCGTCCCTCTGAGGTTCCAAAATTGTATCCTAAATGAGAACAGGTTTAGGAGCATGCCTTAGAGCTTGTAAAACACAATCAACAATCTCAAAAATATTATTTTTCATTAGAGGATACACTCATTGTGGTTCACTGGTAGGTTCATCCTCAAGTATATTCAAATGACTTCTCAATGGGACGATTCTACACAACTCCAACCAAAAACATTCAATACATCCAAAGATTACTCATATCAATAAATCAAAAAGTGATATAAGAAAATACATCTCATCCGATAATATATAAACATTTGGATTTCAACCTATCCAAATCAAAACAAGGAAAAAGTGTAGAATTCGATAAAATTATTCACAATGATTCTTATCCCAAACCACCCATGGGGACCTAATGCTCATTTTTATGAGAGAATCACCTTTACTCACATGAAACTTCCTCCTATTCCCCAAAAATACATTTTGAACTCTATACTAACAAAAAGGAAAGATTATTAACCTACACATTTAATACCACTTTTTCATGAACTATCCCAAATACACTAGTACTCTAATACCTGATCTAGTAATGACATATCCCAAAGGGTATTCCCTATCTCCATGGGTTGGTGACCATCACCTAGAATCAAACAAGATAAAAGAGTGAATTAATGTCACACAAAAAGTAGAAATTAAAAGGTTTAAAAGTCTGTATAAAAAACACTCAAAGGTAGAATGTATAAAAACAAATAGGTATAACTAAATCCCAAGAAATTCATATACAAATCACTCAACAAATTGAAATATAAAACTGAAACATCAAAAAAGAAACATTATCCTGGTCCATGGTAAAAAGGATCAAGAACATCCACCACCTCCAATTAGAGCATTCCCTTTTCTCATACTTGTAATAAGAAAATATACAAACAAAAAATGGAAAAGGCAGGGTGTGAGATATAAATCCAATCAAAGTATTACCATGTTTTCTACAATAAATGAAAAAAAGACCATGTATGATAAAAATTTAAAAAAAATAGTCATGAAATCAAATTTTAATATATTAAACCCCAACATTATTTTATTTAAAAACATGGAAGACTTATAAATAACATTAAAACAATATTAAATAAAATTTTTCTATAAAATAGCTTATATAAACTATCTCGTATGAATAAAACAGTTTAATAATTAATTTCATGTGTGTAAAATAATAAAACTCATATAAAAACATATCAGCAATTATTATTTACACCCACTTAAGGGAAAATTACTATCAACCTCTCCCACTTAATGGTAAATTACATACTGCCCCACTTAAGGTAAAATTACACCCACTCCCACATAAGGTAAAATTACATCAAATCCCACTAAGTAAAAATTAAATACACTCCTACTTAAGGGAAAATTACATACACTCCAACTTAATGGAAAATTATATTTTTTGCCATTTTCTCCAATCAATCAATTCATAAAATTGAAAATCAATCATTTGAAAAATTTAAAAATATATTTTTCCAATTTTAATTTTCAATATGAATTTTTATTTAAAAAAATCACAATTTTTCATCCTTTAATACCATTTCAAATCACTTTTAACATTAATAAATTTTTTAAATATCAAATAATTTCATCAAAACAATCCCTAAATCAATCAATTATTTTTTAACAAATCCACCCCACAATTGTTATTCAACTAGAATTGGGATTTTTATCAAATCTCATGCCCATTTTGATCCAAATATCTAATCCCTAGTAATACATGTTCTTAAATAAATTAATAAGTCATTTAAATTTTATATATTAATTAAAAGATTCAATTGTAGGAAATCAATTATGGGACCACCTACTTTTAATCAAAGATCAAGATTCAAAAAACACATCGGGAGTCACCAATGAATAATGAAGATGTGGAAGATCTTAGAAAACAACGTAGAACCAAGATCCAATAAAATTACTTTTATATCCATGTAATAAGTATTGTTCCATAAAACTCTAAGGAGGAAGGATTTAATGTTTTGAAGAAACATATAAGAGGTGATCCCTAGATTATAGAGGGATCTGATCTTGGACAAACACATTGATTCATCAAAGGAGGTGGTTAGAGGAGCCAAGATCACTTCTAGAGAGTCTTCTCAACCCTATAAATCACATTTGGGTTGAGTGGGTGATTTGGAATCATAAATGGGGTATCATGAATTTTTAGAACAATTTTTTGAAAAAAAAATCTTGAGTGAATGATTTCCTAGAAAGGGTCACATGGTTAGAACAACCATGCA
The DNA here is from genome assembly GCA_963277665.1 of Viscum album. NCBI lineage: Eukaryota > Viridiplantae > Streptophyta > Magnoliopsida > Santalales > Viscaceae > Viscum > Viscum album. The sequence continues at coordinate 141,741,206 of OY728146.1, forward strand.
CCCTAACTGTAAACCCCCTCTAAAATCACTATATATGTTACATAGTTTCCACTATGTGGTGAAATGATTTGGGAAACTATGTTCCCACTATTCATTCCCCCATTTTCCATATATGTTTGGTTTTCACAAGAGGGTTCACGGTTTGAGTAAATTGCATACCAAGCATTGACAACCCAAAAGGCTCCAAATATTTTACAAAATTCACCTGAAATAACTTGAGACAACCCCCAACCAAATCATGATAAAAATTTGGGATGAGGATTACCAAAATAAATGTAAAGGGATGTTACATAACCCATGTGAACTAAAACATCCACTATGGAAACACATCTCCATGAATTATAGAGATAATTTTTGAACAATATAAAATTTGACTCCCACTTCTTTGAGAATGACTAGAATCCTTTATGCATGAATGGTCACTAAAAACCAATAATAACACCTAAGGATAACCTATACCAAAGATAACTCAACCTAAAAGGAATCAACACCGCAAAAATCCTTAATCCACCACATATCCCAATAATTATCACATCCAAAAAGAGACAGTTCATAAGCATTCCTAATACGAAATGGAATAGGATCCTGACTTAGGTCACACTACTTTATTGTTAAACTAAGACCTCAATCATATAACACCATACCATGAAGAACCTTGTAAATTTAGAACTATTGGGTTCTCAATAATCTATAAGAAACCTATATTTTCTTTTACAAAGCACCAAACCAAGGTATAATCATATCTATCTCAATAGGAAAGTAACCTCAAAATGTTTATGAAATAATAAAACAATAGAATCACAAAAGAAAGGAAAATCAAAAAAACATGTGCCTATTCCTAAAAACCCTTGGGTACTCACATTGGCCAAAATATACATATATCAATCAAAAATACCTTAGTATTCATAATAGAATAGTTCAATTATCCTCTGTACATAGTAAAACATATTATAGAAAGAAATAATCCATCCAAAGAAAACACAAGGTGTTCCCAAAAAATATGTATAGGAATTAACTACTATGCCATGTTCCATAAGGAACCCACTTCATGGAAACCTAAACCCCTTTTAACCAATTACTCAAAAAATGGGGGAAAAGCAGTAACTAAATAATCCATAATCACAAAAAGATCTGAATCCCCCAAATCCACTTGGAGTCTATGTGGATTCATGAACTAAAAAAGAAGAATATGAAAAATGGGTGAAATAATCAAAGGAGAACTCCTAGGAACAACACTCTGAATTATATCATGAATCGCTACAATAAACTTAGTGATCAACAAAATACATAAACATTTTTATTCATGATTTTAAAACAAAACAAGTTGTCACATAACCAAGGTAATAAATCTATTTACCCATTAAAAATCCATAAAAAAATTCCCATTTGGATTTTTTTATTTTTTTTCAATTTCTTTTAGAAAATCATTTTAGATTCTGTAAATTACCCAAAAAATCCACATATTTAACATTTTAACCTGTCACCAAGACCCACATATCTCAAAAATTATTTAAATAAACTGACACACCTTTGTTTACAGAAATCTTCCTATAAATTTTCATAAAAATGATATTGAAAAAAATTTTAAAAAAATATTTATGATATATTTGAAAACTAGAAATCTGTAAAAGATTTTATTGGATTCAAAATAAACCCCCAAAATATTTTGGACTGAAACCCCTTTTCCATTCGAAGGGAATTTCAAAATTTCATTTAGAAATCAACATCCTCTTTAAAAATTGTTTCATAACCCAATTCCTAAAAATTCCATTTTATGAATTCAATCCTTTAAAAAATTACATATTTTAAGGTTAAATGACTTTTCAAAAAATTAATTTTCCATACATATAATTCAAAAAATCTGATTTGGTACCTAACAACAACACCAATTTTTTCAAACCACAAAAATATAGCTGAAAAAATACCTCATGGAATTCCTTTTTCTAATTTGAGAAACCATTTTCCATTAACTATCATAAAGTAACCAAGAAAGAAAATTATAACACCCCAAAATTAATCTCATATTAAAAAACGTTTTAATACATAAATTTACTCAAAACCCTACTAAAAATTTTATATCTGATAACAAACTAATGGAATATTGTATTGGAATCAATCTAGGTTTTAGGGAAGGAAAATATAAAATCTAATTGAAAAATTACATTGTGCACGGTTTTTTTGCATGGGATGGTACATCCAGAATGAACCATTCAATAGGATCTTTTTTAGTTATAGATATATCCTGTATGGGTACCATGTGGTTTAATTATGAACCAAAAACCCTGATTTGTTCTCTAATTTCCCCTCTAAAACAAAAACTGACCTAAAAACCCACCAATAAAAAGGTGAACCAAATATAAAATACAAAAATACTTTATCATTTAAGATGAATATTCAATACATAATACAATTCTATATACCCCATAACAATAAATGTTGATTTCATTTTTATATTTTATAGATAAACATATAATTTAGTAAATTATCTCCAACATGTCTCAGAAACATCTTCTATTATAGAACATTCCTTAGGCACACCCTACTTAGAACCTTTCTTTATTACCTATGTCAAATGGAAACATAAGAAAGGGTGAAATCTTGTTTTCATTAAGGGTAAACATATTAGATATCATTAAATTATCAAAAGTATAAATAAGGCTATGAAAACATAATCCTAACGTAATAATTTCCTACCCAATTGATTAAATATCATTAATCAAAAGTCACGGCATAGGTATTTTTTGAAACAAAAGAAAAAAACTCTAATGTGGGAAGAATCATAAATAATCAACTAGGATCTATCATAGTATATCATAGTTATAAAAATGTGAAAAAACATAAGATGATGACTTTTTGAACATGTATAAATAGTAATAACTTCACTCATTATGTTAAGGACATAAAATCATGTCCTTTAATTAACATATGGAAATGAAACAAAGATTATACATAAATTATGGACCTGAACCAATGTCCATACATAAAATGATGGACATTAAACTAGGTCCATTGGATGTTTTGGACATGAATCCTGGTCCATGAATAATGTTATAAACCTAAAATCATGCATAAAAATAACATAGTTTTCTCATGAGTTATCCATATTTACCCATGAACTAGAGGATATAATATAACCACCCATTTCATAACATTATACAATAAATTATAATGTCCCGGACCTAAATAACCATCTTAACAGTGCTAAACTAGTCGGGTGTTACTACCTTAGGTGCACCTACGCAAACGCCAAAGGCTGATGACTAGCTGAGAGGGTGTAAAATGGTACAGTGGGGAGGCTATACCCTCTTAGAGGAATAAAACGGTATTGCATTGAGTATAATAATAAATATGCAGCGGAATTAAATGACTCAGCAGACTCGAACTAGACCCGCAGAGCGTAAGCACAGAGAATATCGATAAATAGAGAAAGTAATCTATAGACAACTATAGAGGAATGTAAATAGAACAACATACAGAGTATCAATTTTTTTCTACTAGTAAACAACAAAACATGCATCCAAACTGGTCATGCATATTCATGTATAAAGTTTTCTAATGGTTAAGCATTAGTAGCTACAAAACAAGTAACCTTGCTGATACAGTAAAGAAAGAAAAACAATGTAAACTCCATCTAGGAAATACCTCAACGTCCATACCATCCCCATGCGACAGCTAATACGTTCCAGCTCCTAAAACTACTCTATTTCCTACACATAAATCTATAAAGTCAGCACACATCCCGAAGGGCCTGGGCAGGGTGTGAGATGAATCTTAGTAGGATACCACCAAAAGGTGTGTACCTAATACAAGTTAAGGAATAAATTTATAAGAAAAACAGTAAACAACACGATGCAAAAATAAATATAAACTACACTGGTGCTTAGTAGCCACCCTGAAGTGTCATCTTCTTTGGCCAATCCTTGAATCTCTATCAAGTAACCTCACACCATGTGCCCCCTCACACCGCGTGTCTCAAGTACTGACGTCCCGAGGGAATGGCCAAAGAGTAGTAACTCATAGGAACATAGATATGTGTCCTAATATAAGTAACTGGAGGAATAATGATGTCTTCCCTCAAGTAAGGTAACTGGAGGGACATCGATGTCTTCCCTCAAATAACGGCGGGCCTCTACCCCCAACCTGATAGCCACAACTCTATCCCATGAAGGCTCATCACCTTCCACGTTGCTTCCTACGGAAAGTACCCCCAAACCAATAGTACCAAAACCACAACTAAAGTGGGCCTCTACCCACATGACTGGTAAAAACCACCTCATCATAGAGTCTCTCTGTATGCACACTACTCAACGTTCCAGGTGAGCAGTAATCACCAAAATAAGTTCCCAAGCCACAACATCTATGACACCTCGTGCCCCTATAACCTTGTTGCTCAAGTCCGATGTACTTTCCATCAACGTAACTCGGGCCATGAACAACCTTATAGAAACACTACCCCAAGCTGACATCTATGATGCCCAATCTCGTGGTTAGAACAACCCAATGTAACCCGGGCCAAGCCCAACCTGTGATCATCATCACTCATGAATATACGGCAATGCCCAACACAACCCCAAGGGTTCCAACATATGAAATGACATGTATCACATATATAATCATAATGAAAGACTTTAAACATGCAAGACACACTATACAGTTGAATTTCACTAGCCAGGTGATGTCCCATACCAACACTAAGATCTTGAAAGCCTCTAATAAGTCATATCAATGTTTAATAAACTAAACTAAATAGTTTAAACAATAAAATTCAATAATAACCATTTTCGCATCCCCAGACCAAAATTCCCCAATGAGCAACAACCCCTTGCCTGGACTCACTAAAGAAAAATGGTAAAAGAGCATACCCAACATCATCCCACGGGTCATATAATCAGTTTGATTTGAAAAAGAAGATAAAATAGGGTCTCACTCAAAAATACCGGAAAACGCGCTAAAGGTAGCGCCACCCAAAAGTTTATTAAAACACAAAAGAAGGTTTGCACCACTTACCTAAGACTCATAGATGTAGGCACGCCCGATATCAAGCTCCAATTCGAAGTTGATCTTTGTATATATACGTTTCTGTCAAATCCCATCAATTCTGCTCAGATGGAAACCACAGCGTGTGAGACAAAGTATCAAGAATAGAATAGGGTGAGAGGGTTTAGACTCGTTATTGTGATCCCACAACCACCGATGGATTGAAGAATAGACGGCAGATGAAGAATCTAGGAGAAGAAACATTTTCAGACTTCCGGAGCGTCAAGGTCCAAAAATGGGGAAGAAGAAAGTATTTTTTGGAATAAGATGTGACACCCTTTCATATAAGCGAATGAAAATAAAATTACCTAGTGTGTATTCAAGAATACACACCGTGTAGTAGCCTTGTCCGTACGTTGAATTACTAGGAGGTATCCACATGTCTTGGATGATCCACACGGGTTGACATGTGTCGTAAACTCAATCGGTGTGTAGAAAGGAGGATACACGACATGTCGAAAAAAACTACACGTCGTGTAATAGGAATTTTTTACACGATCATCACACAACATGTACTCGGCGAGCAAATGGCCGGTAGATTCTTAACCCATACACGACGTGTACTTTTGAGTACACGATGTATAGTCTAAGAATTTCCATAACTTCCCATATTTTCCCAGTTCTCTTAGAAACAAGTCAAAAATTAAAATAGGGTCAGGATTTTGACCCATTACAAAAACATGGATTCTTATAATCTCCCCACATTAACATAGCTCATCCCCAATCTATCAAAAAAAACCTAGAGATGGCATCGAACATACCACCCCGATCAATGAAACCCAAACTCCCCTGGTATCAAATGTTCTGGATAAATTCATCAAGGTTCTCCCAACCTTAGTAATTGCCTAACTCAGTCTTAAACTGACAAAACACAAAAAACCAAGGGTTCACTAACCTTTTTCTGGACTCATGGTCCTCTTGTGACACATCGTCACCCCTGCGCCTCATTGTTTCTCCCGTGTTATTTCCGACACCCAAACATATCTTGCACCTCATCAGTGTCCGCCTCCATGAGTTCCTGAATCCCATGGAGGCTCAAGATTAAATTTGATGCCATGTACCTCATGGAACCTGAATCCTCGATGCCCCGATGTCCAAGTAACCTCAATTAACCCACATCCCCGATGACCTGATGCCCAAGTCACCTCATACATACATACATATATATATATACATATATAATTATATATAAATATATCATACACCTGATATGGAGCCAATACCACCGAACAATATCTAGTAAGTCCACATATATCATGTTAACCTCGTGCACTCAAAACGGACATGCCTCAACAGGTCATTCCAAAAAAAACAAGGATGTCACGACCAAACATGCAGTGTACCTATAACCGTCATCAGTTCACCAGCCTGATCAGACAATGGCAGCTCTATGATGTACACCTAGCCTGAAGTATGACTGACTAATTCCTGACCTCCCTCTGGTGACGCTCTAGTCGCCAACCACTAAATCCTCATATGGGTCCCAATGTCTGTACCATGTCCTCCACATGCATCTAATCCTCAGCTACCCACACCTGGTACCGAACCTAAACTAACTCTAGATTCCACCATCTGTCCAAGTACCTTCCTACAGAAAGTCTAAGACTGCTACCTGCAAAACCTCTCAAGATTACCTACCTGTCTACATGCCCATCACTACTTTGGAGGCCTATCTCACTGAGTCCGAACATGTCATTGCTTCCCAAACTGAATGAAACCATGGAAGAACTGCTACGAGGTGGTCTAGATGAGTCCTTGGCCTAACTGCCATGCTGGAACACATCTTTTCCTCACTTCCAGTTGTCTGATCCATCACCCAAATCTACTTCTTGACCAACCCTGGGCATATCCCTCCAGTTTCCCTCCGCTATGAGCGCCTGATTCATTGCCTTTGAGAATGAACCCATCCAGAATATATTTACCTGGATCTGAATAGCATGTCATAACCCATCCTCGATGTGCATCACCCATGTCGAGTCAGCACTTATCATACCAGGTGCAAAGCGAGATAGCTCAGTAGATGTAGCTGCATAGTCCATGACAGACATGTCTCCCTACTGAAAGATCATGAACTACAGATCTCTCTCTACCCTAAGTATCTTTTGGTAAAAGTTCTCAAATAACCTATCGTCGATGTCCTTCTATGCTATCCCTTCATGTCTACGAGCCTGATCCTATACATCCCACCAACGCTTCGCTGATCCTCTCAGCATGTACATCACCATCTTGACTGTTCTCCCTGGAAGCGTATAAAGATACTTGAAGATCATCTACATTATCTATATCAAGTTCTCAGCCACCTACAGACCACCCTCACCCTGAAAAAGCAGCGGGTGCTATGACTGGAACTCCCATGTCAGATATTTCAGAGATAGCTATGTACCCTACACACCTCTATAGATCCCCTAAAAGACATGTACCGGGATAGTTCAGAGCTACTCGTCGAGCCACGGAACAAATGCTGCCAAACCTGGCCGCTGCCCTATCTACACTGGATCCCAAACCTCATCCTATCTGTGAGCCTGTACCTACGGCTCATGCTCTTCTTGCACTGAATCCTAAACCGGATTCCGCACCTGCAGTACAGTATCATCACCCTCCTGCTGCTTGATCAAGACGTATAAGAGTAACCCATTTAATACCATAAATGGCAAGACATCCAATATATATTTATATAACAATATATTCATAGATATTGGAAAATCAGTAAAATTAAGTGCATAACTACTACCCTTACTCTCCCTCACCACATGTCATGCCCATGGAATCCTGGCCTCATGGCCTCCTTACCCACCCTCAATAGATACAAGTATCAAAACTACCTCAGGTCATGCTTGTCCTGATAAACAACGTTGCCTCAAACCAAAGACCCAGTCGCCCAATCCGGGTGACCAAAATCACCTCAACCATAGTACATTCCTACTCACACAAGAGTAAGACCCAATACCCTGCCACGTGCAATTCTAAAAATATATAAAGCATCGAATAACACATTATAATAAACAGGAAATTTTATTAGTAAAGTGACATATTACCATTTCCAAAGAATACAAATCATGGAAATTGATATTATTCACATGGAATTATCACTTCACAAAGTACACATGCATTGATGAAAATGAAATACCTTAAAAATGTTCCTATCAAAATCCAAACAATCAATCCTTGCAATATAGGTCCAAGGTCCAATTCTCCCTTATCGCACTGGGTCAAGGGTCATATATCACAATCAATAAAATCACACACCATGTAAGCCACTGAGGTGAAAATCATATATACTATAATCCGAGAAAAAGAAAAACAACAATTTCCACCCAAGGAAACTTGGTCCATCAGTCATACCTGGGGCTGCAGGCACCCAAGAACAAGCTAGAATCCCAGTTCCAATTACAAACTATATTCATTCTACCATATCCCCTAATAGTAATCTACCAGAAATAAAAAAAAATCCTTAATATCATTAGTATCCAACAAAAAACTACTACTAAATCCCTATCAAGAACTTCTCTCATACAAATTTATAACGTCTCAGACCTGAAAAGCCACCCAAACAGTTTTAAACGGGTCGGGTGTTACTACCTTTGGAACACATCCCCAAACGTCAAAGGATACCGACTAGTAGCGAGGGTGTAAACAGGTATATTGGGGAGGCTATGCCCTCTCAAAGGAATAAAATGTTACTGGTCCAAGTATAATAATATATATGCAGCAGAATTAAATGACTCAACAGACTCAAACCATACCCACAGAGTGGAAGCACATTAAATATCGATAAACAATAGAAGTAATATATAAACAACTACATCAGAAGGTAAAGAGAACAAATTTCTAATTATCACATTTTTATACTACTAAACAACAAAATATGCATCGAAATAGGCCATACATATCAATATATAAATGGAGCTAATGGATAACCAATAGTATCTACAAAACAATTTAGCTTTCTGATATAGGAAAGAAAGGAAAACAAATTAAACTCCAGCTAGGAAAGACCTCAAGGTCCATATCATCCCCATACGACATCTAATATGGTCCAGCTCCTGAAGCTAATCTCTTCCCTTCATGTAAATCCATAATGTTTGCATGCGTCTTGAAGGGCCAGTGTTGGGTGTGAAATGAATCTCAGTAGGATACCACCCAACGGTGCGTACCTCATATAAGTGTTTAAGAATGCATGGAGTTATATGGAGAAAATTAAACAATACGATTCCCAAATAAACATAAACTCCACTAGTGCTTAGCAGCCACCCTGAAGTCTCACCTGCTTCAACCGATGCTGAAATCTCTGTCAAGTAACCTGACACCATGTGGCCCCTAACACTGCGTGTCTCAAGTATTGACATCCCGAGGGAACACCCAAGAATTTGTAACTCGTAAGAATAGTGTAACCTATCCTCAAGTAAGTAACCAAAGGGACAATGATGTCTTCCCTCAAATATAGTAACCAGAGGGATAACGGTGTCTGCCATCAAAGAACGGCAAACCATTGCCCCCAACCCAATAGAATCAATGTTATCCCCTAAAGGCTCATCACCTTCCACATGGAATCCTACGGAAAGAAAAAGTAAACCAATAGTACCTAAAACGCATCTAACGGTGGCCTCTACCCACACTTTTGGTCAAACCCACCTCATCACGGAGTCTCTGTGTGTGCACAATACTCAATGTTCCGGTTGAGCGGTAATCACCAAAATAAGTTCCTGAGCCACAACATCTCTGACACCTCGTGACCCTGTGACCATGTCTCTCAAGTCTGATGTCTTTTCCATCCAAGTAACCCAGGCCATGCCCAACCTGAGAGTCACACTGCCTAAAGGCGATGTCCATGACGCCCAATCCTGTGGTCAGACCCACCCAATGTAACCCGGGCCAAGCCCAACCTGTGATCAGCTTTACTCAAGAATATTCATCCACACCCAACACAACCGTAAGGGTTCCAACACATGCAATTACACGTATCACATATATAATCATAATGAAATACTTTAAACATGCAAGACACACTATATAGTTAAATTTCACTAGCCAGGTGATGTCCCATACCATCAGTAAGGTCTTGAATGCATCTAATAAGTCATATCAAGGTTTAATAAACTAAACTCAATAGTTTAAACAATAATATTAAATTATATCCATTTTGGCATCCCCTGGCCAAAATGCCCCAATGAGAGATTACCCCTTTCCCGACCTCGCTGAAGAAAAATGGTAAAAGGGAATACCCAAAGGCATCGCATGAGTTTTATATTTAGTTTGATATGAAAAATCAGATAAAACATGGTCTCGCTCAAAAAACATGAAAATGTGCCAAAGGTCGCTCCAACAAAATGTTTGTGAAAACACAAAACAAGGTATAAAATACCTACCTGAGACTCGTAGGTGTAGGCAATTCTGATATAGAGATCCAATTCGTAGAAAATTTTGGTAGATCTACGTTTCCGTTAAATCCCAAAAATTCTACTTGGATGGAAACTACGATGTGTGAGGGAAAGGATCAAAATTGGAACAGGGTGTGTGGGTTTAGCCTTAATATTGTGATCCCACATCCACCAACAGATTAAAGAATAGATGACATATGAAGAACCTTGGAGAACAAACATTTTCATCCTTCTAGAGCATCAGGGTCTAAAAATAGGGAAGAATAAGGTATTTTCTATAATAAGGCGTGAAACCCTTTCATTTGTGAGAATAAAAATAAAACTACACGACATGTATAAAGGAATACGGACCGTGTTGTAGCCTTTTCCGGATTCTGACTTAAGCAGAGGTAGGCAGACTACTTGGACGCTCCACTCGGGTCGACACACAGCTTGAACTCACTCGGTATGCAAAAAGGAGGATACACAGTGTGTCATGCAACACTACATGTTGTGTGCTAGGAAATTCTTACACGGTCATCACACTGAATGTAATCGGTGAGCACATGACTGGTACACTCCTAACCCTTACACGGAGTGTACTTTAGAGTACACGACATGTAGTTTGTAAATTTCCACAACTTCTCAGATTTTACATGTTTTCTCAGTAACAAGTAAATAATTCAAACAGGGTTAGGATTTTTACCCGTTCCAAAAACCCAGGTTCTTACATAAATGAACCATACTGTTATAAACCCATTAATTGTTTTATAATAGTATAATTCATGGAATATAAATTGGTTTAAAAATATTTCATCTCATCTTAGTTAACAAGTTGAGATGTAATGGTTTTTTTATTTTCATCTACATAGATTCATCCCCATAAACCTTTTAGAGAAAATAACTAGATGGTATCATCAGATTTTATCCCTAGTGAATCAGAAGTAGTAAAAAATTATGTTTTCATAGATTCGAAATACTTTTTAAATATTGCAGTAATATTTATTAAAGAATATACCCTTTTAATTTTAATATAGATTATTTTAGGGCAAAAAATTTCTAAAATATTAATGAAAATATTTTCTCCAAAAGAAAAAGGAAATCATGTAAAGGAATCATCAAGAAAAATAGTATTCATGATATTGGGAAAATTAGTTCATTAAATATACACTAAAAAAATTCATTAAAACTTTTGGTAATAAGTTCCTCATTTGAAATATGATAAGAATATTCCATTTAAACATTTTTAGAAAATTTAAAATATTAGCAAAAATTAATTTTTTCCTTCAGTGGAAAATAGTAAAAACATTCTTGGAATAATTATAAATAAATTGTTTAAATTTAATAAAAATATTAACAAAAAATAGAAATTTTCTTTAGTTTTTTCATAAAAACATTTTCTCCGTCTTTTTATGTGCCATGGAGAGAAAAATGGTATAATTATACGAAAATTACTAGAATAACTAGATCAGAATAAAATCAATAGGGTTTAAAGGATAAGAACCTTATAATTTCAATAAATGAAATGTTACTATATAAAATACAAAAAAAATGAGATTATAATAACAAGCCTTAACATAAGTCTCATGTTACTTCATATCCATTCAAACATTCTCTTATTCAGACAACCTAAATTCGTCTAGGCCTTAATCCTTCTAATGTTGGTATCCTGATCAAACCAGGTCATCCAAATTATGAGGAGGGGTGTTAAGAAGATATTTTATTAGGGATTGGATGAGTAATAAGGATCTTTTTGTTTAGAGAATAGATATAAGGTTGTGTCCTTTTATAAGTGAGGGACATAACAAACTTCAATTTTTTCAAAAGATTAAAATATATTACAGTCTTAGTCGATGTGAATGTCTATAAAATGACTTATAATTTTAGATGAGATGAGATAAGGTCAATACATGGCTATACAATAGGATTTAGTCTTGATTTTAGGTCATGTTAACCTATATTATTTATGTTTTAACCATTTTAACTGTTTTTTACTCTTACTGTGGTAATTGATTTTTTAAAATAGTTACTATTCATATTGGGAAAAAATAAAGTGGCTTCATTGAAAATTCTTTATTTTTCATTTTTTCAAATTAAAGTTCAACAAGTGGAAGAAATTATTAAATAAAATAAATCCATAAAAAAGTGATGAAAAATTTCTTTTTATGTACAAAAAAGAATTTACATAAAAATAAAGTGAAATATTGATTCAAATATAATTGATTGGATTGTGTTTAATTAAATAAATCTAAGAAAATTTAAAAAAAATTAAAATATATTGTTACTTTTTAAATACATGAAAATAAAATATATTTTATCATAACAAAATCTGTATTTTCTACTATTCATGCAAAAAGTAAACATTTTCAGAAAAACACTAAAACATTCAGCCAAAGTTAATATTAAAATTTTAACTTCAAAAATAATATTCATTTCAGGATATATAATTTATATAAATTAATTATAACAACCATGAATAATAATCATTAAAACACATATTTGAATAAAATATATTTTTGAAGCATAAAATGACTTTACTTAAAATTGAGCACTTATTTATTATGCATTAATTATTAGATTTTAATTATATAAACCATTTATAAATATTATCATAATGTGGTAATTCCTATTCATATAATTAATTTAGAAACACTTTTATAACGATCAAATTTAAATAACATTAAATTAATACTACATCATAGTTTGTTTAAACTCAGTATTTTTTATAAAACAAACTATCCAAGAAATTATATTTTTTGGGAGAAAAATATATCATAAAAGATCATATAATTATTGATAAATATAGCATGAATCAATAAATCATCTCAATATATCAATATCCATCAATGACATCCAAATCCTAACACCAAATAAGGCATCAATATCAATACACTAATGGAAACTTGAGGTTCAGTGCAAGGAAGACATGACCAAGAACATACCCACACACTCCACCCAAGTCCCGATGATAATACTAATCTCCATATTATCCCTACACACCCCAAATAATAAAAGGGAACCCTCTAAAAACCGTTTTTTTCACAGACCAATATGATTCAACCTTATGACCAATACCCAAACTAATTTGAGATATACTTGAAGGGTGTTCTCGATCTTCCCGACCTGAGAACTAATACCAAGGTCTTATAACATAATCATTGGGAATGATTTAACTATAAAGTAAATAACTATATCAATAATAAAACATCAATATAAGAGTAAGAAGAACAAATTAATGGAATTAACTTGAGGTTGAATAATAATTAAGGTAGCATCACATATATAAGAAAAAGGTATGAAAATGAATAAACATCAACTCCCCAAAGGCATAAAGGATATAAAAGAATAGATACATAGGAAACCAAAAAAGGAGAAAATAAAAATAAAAATACTACCTATAATATTCGTATGACCTGTGGTCATGCTCTATATCTTATTCCAAACATCTGGTATGACCCACATCTAAAAATAAGGGGTACCCAATCCAAGGTACCTGAAATGAATCCATAAGAACTATATATAGCAAGTGGTATATGTAGGGTTTGAGTGAAGCCATGCCTAGTAATTAATCACCACAAAGTCTGTGGAATTTTTACTAAATATAATGAATTTTATGCTTGTTTGAAAATAAAATATAAAACATGTTTTCAGTCAACATGTCTAAAACATACAAATCACATGCACACAAAATTCACAAAAAAGATTTTATTTTGATTAAATAGAAATACTCACATGAAAACCCCTTTTCATGGTTGTTATACCCTTTTTATAAAAAGACATCCCCTTTCTTAAAAGATAAAAAGGGGTGGATTCAAAACCCTTTTCTGAACACCATTCAATCATTGAAATATAAAATTTTCTAGAAACCATAAACAATTTAAAAACCCATTTCCCTTAATTCACAACATTTCCAAAAAACACATTTCAAAAGAAAACATTTTTTCTTTCCAAATACAATTTCCAACACATTTTATAAACCAATTTAAAGATGAATAAAAACCACCACTCAAAGATGCGTAATCCTAAATAGAACCTAAAATAAAATAAACAAGAAAAAATGGACAAGTTGAACAATGATGCCATAAATAATCAATAATAGACGTAATAATAAGGTTTAAACAATAGAATAACTCTTGTAATCTAAAAAGGGTCAATATTCATGTGAAACCACCTAGGATTCAAGTATAATGGTTTAAACTAGATATAAGGAACCTAAAATAATACTAATAAACATATATCATCTTTGATAATCCTATAATACTGTCAAAAAATAAACATCACTTGAAAATCATCATCTATGGGATCAAAGATAGAGGCTAGCTTACAAGGCCCACTACCCCTTTATGTCAAACCATGTCAGAGTAGCTAGACATTACTTCTTAGTCGATGCATGTTCTATAGTAGGGTTTGAACTTATCCAAAACTCTACTAAATCCCCCTGTGATCCCATGACCAATATCAAATAGAGGTGAGACATCACATGTATCAATATATTGAATCATTAAATCACACAACACCTCCACACCCTCACAAGAAATAACCCCTTCACAGTTGATTCATAAAACATGATAGATATTACACAACTCACAGGTTCCAATTCATATCAACCAATAAGAAATAACCCAACATAATAATAAGATAATATAGGGGGTTCAAGAGGGTTCTATAATAATTAATTTTTTTTTGGAAAACACCCAATGTTCTAAATGATCTTTTATCAAAAGACTCATTATTCTATGTCTCTTCTAATTATATTGGATTCCCACCCCAAATATGTTTTTTACAAAGATCTCTTGATATTCATTTATAAATTCTATAACAACTCACTAAAATCCTAGTTCAAAGAACCATTTTGAGAATTAAATCCATTTTCATTAAAATTTATAACATGATCAAATACCCATCCGAAAATCAAGTTATGTCCCAAATAAGGTAAATTTTTTTTTAAATAAGACACTATAGATCAAATTATTCCCTAAAAAATTTCAAAATATTTAACATTTAAAAACATCACTAGAATTATCAAGAAAAAATACCAAACTATTAAAGAACACAGTTCCCATTTTGTTATGCGACCCAAACAAGGTCAATCCCCAATTATAATTTTACATATAACTATAAAAATCATTTGGAAGTTATCACTACTTGGAATTTAATTCATAAATTGAAATTTCATGTGAAACTGATTTTACCAAGTAGGATTCTACCTCCAAACCATTTAAAATCCAAACAGAATCCACCACACATGGATTTTTTAACAAATAGGGAACTTTAAATAACAAACCACACAATGGAATGTAAATTAAATAAAAAGAAAGAACACAAACCTTTCTTTAGTGAAAGACACATCATATGTTGTTGCATTCAATAGTGAGAAATTGAACAAGCATCAAGGAATTATCCACAAACCCTAAACAATAAAAAAAACCTCTGGAGTAACCCATCTAAAACTCCAAACCTGTACCCTGGAAGCCCAAGGGTTCATGGGAGTGGGAAAAATTGAAGGAAAATAGTAGAGTGGAGGATGAGAGGAGGAAAAAATAGTAAAGAGAAATGATTTCCTTATAAATAAGAATAACGAAGGATTAGAATGCCTCAAAATCATAGGATATAGATCGACAAAACCCCCATTAGTGTTCCTTGGATTGAATGAGTGGAGGGGAAATAAATGAGGCTCCCTGGGCTCTAAAATTCAGAGGGGAAAACAAGAAATTCACTTTTAAGTGAATATAAGAGAATCACATGGTTATGTAACAAAATTTAGTAAAATTTGTGCCAATAGTGTACATGACACTTCCCATGTGTCAACTTTTTTGAACAAAACTATATATGAATTGATCCATAGTATACACTTTCCACATGGTTTTCATATCCGTGAACCTAGAAAAAGAAGATAAAGGAAGATACAAATGATTATTACTAAGATTCACCCTAATCGTGAAGTACCTATATTGGTCAAACCATGAATATTAAAAAGAAAATGGAAACTTGCACATATAATGGTATCCACCTGGTTTTCCTTAAGCAATGTTCCCAAAACCTTATAGAGAAGAACAATTTCTAAAAAATAAAACTAAAAGGGAAAATTTTCAAAAAATTAAAATTCTTCCCAAAATAGTTAATTTAATTAATTGAAAATCATTCTATAGTGACACAAGGTGTTATATGATCTAAGATAATATTTCAAATTCCACTAAATTCACTGAGTACCTTTTAAAATTATACAAATTAATCTTATGCTTCTCAATGTAAACCTATATGGACTTTGCCATTTTTTCAACACTCTTCTCAACCAAGATACTCTTAACTTTTTAAATAAATTTTATGGAGAAAATTTAATTATTTATTTTTTAAATTTCAATGCATTTATCTGTTTGGGAAGCATGGTTTCCGTTCTTTTCTCAAAATCTTATTTTTATAGAATTATATTCTTTTAATAGGCTATTAAATCACATGTGTAATTTGGTGAAAGATTCATCCTTTTAAAAATATTTTCTTGAGTTGATAGGATGATTACAAAAACCATTGAGATATAATCAAATATCTTTCCCCTTCTACAAATATTCTTATAAGATCTTAAGTTATCATTTTTTGAAAATCTCTCATGAAATTCAATTTAATCATCCGGAATAGTATTTTTCCCTATGAAACATTCATTTAGTCAGGTCTCATCAAATTTTCATTCACTTTACAATTGATATGGATATATGTTCATACATTATTTACTGATATAATTAGGTAAATTGATTCTTCCTTGTTCTTTCTCATGACTATATACAATACAACTTTGGGAAATTTTCCCTGAGCCTAGATTTCTTCTCCATGGATGTCTTCTACTAGACCAATCATTTTTTCTATTTACGGATTGATTCTTTTCTATATTTTTTCTTATTGTATCACATAAAATTTATCTCCATAGCCTATTTTTAATGACCCATGGTGTGTTCTCTTCTACTACAAATGATGCATATTTTCATTTTTAGAGGGGTATTCTTCTTAAACATATTGTGTTTCACTAAGGGAAAACAGGGAAATTGCAACGGGTCATTTGTGACGGGCTAGTATATCATCATAAATATTCATTGTGAAAAAGGTATTGCAACGGGAGAACTAGCTCATCAGAAATAATAATGTTTTTACGACGGTTTGATGGCTCCCATCGCAAAAGTTTTGGCATGGGTTGCGTGCCAAACCCGGGGAAAGGTATTTGCGACAGGATACAGTAGTGTTTGCAAATTCCTAGCAGTGTTTTTAGTATTTGCGACGTGATATATATCCCGTCGTAAATACTTTATCATCAGGTGGTCTTTTGCGCAAGGCCTCACCGCAAAAGCCTTTCTAACCATAGGGTATTTTGAACAGGTCCCGTCGCAAATAATCACATCGCCACTAATATACCCTATAGACACCCCCACCCATTTTTCCTCATTCCACTCAATTCTCTACTCATCTCTCTCTCTATAGTGTAAATTTTTCTCTCAAAACATTTCATTGTTTAAAATTTTAATTCGACGCATTATTCACAACATATATGCTTCGAAAGTTGCAGTTTTATGATATTTTTCTATTTCTTTTATTTTTTACTTAATTCTTTTAATTTACTTGTTGTTATAATTATTGTTAATTACCTGTAGTTAAATTAAATCAGAATTGAATAGTTTTATTTATCGTTTTTATGTTTATTTTTACAAATAATTTTCTGTTATCAGTAAGAATTAGTATTAATTTACAGTTATTATATTAATTAGTAATAATTAGTATTAAATTTTAATAATCAGTATTAAATTCGAATAATTATCAATAAATTTTTACAATTAGTAATAAAATCGAATAATTAGAAATAAATTCAAATAAATGCTAATATATTGCAACAATTAGTAATAAATTTGAATAATTTGTAACAAATTCAAATAATTAGTATTAAACTGTAATAATTAGTAATAAATTCTAATAATTAGTAACAAATTGAAACAATTAGTAATAAAGTGAAATTATTAATTATAATTAGTAGTAAATTATAATTAGTAGTAAATTATAATTAGTAGTAATAAATTATAATACATTGTAATAAATTATAATAAGTCGTAATAAATTATAATAATTAGTAATAAATTTTAATAATTAGTAATAAATTATAATAATTTGTAATAAATTTTAGTAATTAGTAATAATTTTTAATAATTAGAAATAAATAGTAATAAATATTAATAAATAGTATTAATTAGTAGTAAATTCTTATAATTAGTAATAAATTCTAATAATTATTAGTAAATTCTAAAAATTAGTAATAAATTCTAATAATTATTAATAAATTCTAATAATTTGTAATAAATTGTAATAATTAGTAATAATTTGTAAAAATTCGTAATAAATTGTAATAATGAGTAATAAATTGTAATAATTTTTAATAAATGGCAACAATTAGTAATAAATTGTAATAATTAGAAATAAATTTAACAATTAGTAATAAATTGTAACAATTAGTAACAATTTTTAATAAATTGCAATAATTAGTAATAAATTGTAATAATTAGTAATAAACTGTAATAATTAGTAACAATTACTAATAAACTGTAATAATTACTAATAAATTGTAATAATTAGTAATAAATTTCAAAAATTAGTAATAAATTGTAATAATTAGTAATAAATTCTAATAATTAGTAATAAATTGCTATAAGTAGAAATAAATTTTAATAATGAGTTATAATTAATAAAAAATTCTAATATTTATTATTAAATTGTAATAATTAGAATTAATTAGTAATAAATTGTAATAATTAGTAATAATTAGTACCAATTTGCAATAAATTATAATAATTACTAATAAATTGTAATAGTTAGTAATAACTGGAAATAATTAGTAATAAATTGTAATAATTGGTAATAAATTCAAATAATTAGTAATAAATTGTAATAATTAGTAATAAATTGCAATGATTGGTAACAAATTGTAATAATTAGTAATAAATTGCAAGAATTTGTAATAACATATAATAATTAGTTAAAAATATATATAATAATGTGAAATAAATTCTAATAATTTGTAATAATTTCTAATAATTATTAATAAATTTTAATAATTAGTAATAAATTTTAAAATTTTCATAATAACTTCTAATAATAAGTAATAATTTTTAATAATTGGTAATAAGTTGCAATAATTAGTGGTAAAGTGAAATAATTAGTTACAAATTGCAATAATTAGAATAAATTGCAATAATTTGTAATAAATTGCAATAATTAGTTATAAATTCTAATATCTAGCAATAAATTAAATTAATTATCAATAAATTGAAATAATTAGTAATAATTCGAAGTAAATTCTAATAATTAGAAATAAATTGTAATAATTAGTAATAAATCGTAATAATTAGTAATAAATTAGTAATAATTAGAAATAAATTATAAAAAATAGTAATAAATTATAATAATAAGTAATAAATTATAATAATAAGTAATAAATTATAATAATAAGAAATAAATTATAATAATTTGTAAAAATTGAAATAATTATAAAACAATTGTAACAATTAGTAATAAATTACAGTAATTAGTAATATTAATTAAAAAATTATAATAATTTGTAATAAATTTCAATAATTAGTAATAAATTATAACAATCAGTAATAATTAGTAATAAATTGTAATAATTAGTAATAAATTGTAGTAATTATTAATAAATTGTAATAATTAGTAATAAATCATACTAATTAGTAATAAATTGTAAAAATTAGTAAAAATTAAAAAAAAAATTAAAAAAAATTGTAATAATTATTAATTTTTTTAATTATTTGAATAAAATTGTGATAATTAGTAATAAATTGTAACAATTAATAATACTATGTAATAATTATTAATAAATTATAACAAATAGTAATAAATAGTAATAATTATTAATAAATTCTAATATTTAGTAATAAATTCTAATAATTAGTAATAACTAATAATAATTACAAGTAATTAGAAATAATTAGCAAGAAATTGTAATAAATAGTAAAAATTTAATGGATTGGCATAATTTCTAAATGATTGGTGGCTCCGTATTGCCTAAAACATTATCTCCTTGCCATTTTCTAGCACTGAAATCACTATGAAAAATCTTTCCTCGTATATGGATATCCATTTTAATATGCATGATAATAGAGAGAATCTTGGTGATGCCTTCATATTCTCCCTTAACGTGCATATGAAAATGGATATGTGTACATCATTGAAGGTTTTTTATACTGATTTCAGTTGGAGAATGTTACAAGGAGATAAGTTGTTGGGAAAATAGTCTGTTTTTACCGATGACTCATCACCACTATCTCCGATACAAATCACTTTGAAAATTCTTCTCAGAGGTACGAAGTTTTATTTCTATATGCATGAATATGGAGAGAAGGGAGGGCTCACCGCACTATCCTCCATCTTTGTGCATAAAAATGGATATCTATACATTTTGGTAGACTTTTCATAGTGATTTAAGTCGAAGACGGTAGAGAGGAATCTTCGGAAAAAATATTTTCCTCCAATCTGCAGGAAATTATGTCACTGATAATTAATAATTATTAGTAAAAATTAGCTTTATTTAATAATAATTAGTGGTAATTAGTATAAATTATTATACATTAGTGTATATTTGTATAATTTTTTAGAAAAACTATAAATAATTATCAAATAATAGAGATTTATATACTTTGAAAGGAAATGGAATTTAATTATCTTACCTTTTTTGGATTGTATTTTTCTTATATCAAATTATACAAAAAAATAATTATTTTATACTTTTTAGTGAAATATGGAACAAGGAATCTGAAAATAATCATTATTAGATGACCTCTCTTGATTAAATCATTACAAGAATCCAAATTGTTCTAGTTTAAAATCTATATATATTAAGGGTGCTTAAGCTTTCTTACCATTTTCATCATCAAAACCAGAATTTTTTTAAGAAGTGAATATTAAGTGTACTTATAAACGATGTACTATGAGGATGTTTGACACATTTAACAATGTTTCAGTCATTTATTTTGTTTTTGGTTTCAACAAGATTATGTTTTTTTGTATCAATATGGTCAACACAGTTCCATTAAAGATACTGATAATTTAGTTTTTGATCCAAAATGGTTTCAAAATTTAGCACATGATGTGGAAGGTCCTTTTCCACAAGTTGAAACTAAAGATGATATTAATTTAACACCTAATTTGGAACCATCTAATTTTAATGATTTTTTGGGGCCTGCTAAGGATTCCTTATATCCTGGTTACAAGATAAGAAAATTTGAAGAAATTAAAAAATTTATGACTGTTAAATCAGATAATGTAATGTCAAATAACTGTTCTTATTAGATATTATCTTTTTTAAAAACACTTATACATGAATGAAATGTTTTTCCAATAACTTTCTTTGAGGTAAAAATGCTGGTACGTAATCTAGGTCTTGGTTATCAGAAGATTCATGCATAATGAAATGATTACATCATATATTATGGTGAAAATGAGTTATTTCATATTTTCCCCATATGTGGATAATCGTGGTATAAATAATCTCAATAAGGTAAGTCTTGATTGATTATGGTAAAATAATTGAGATATTTCCCCCTTACACCTAGATTACAGTCTTTATTTATGTCTCAGAACACAATGGAATTGATGTCATGGAACAAAAATAAATTTTCCAACTAATAAAACCTAAAATCATCCCTCCAATGGTAATTTATAGAAAAATTCTGACAAAGTGCGTCTATATTTTTCTTTAGAATATGAAAACGTGTGATTGGGTCTTTCTACTACTATTTTATGTCCATTTGGTTCTTAGGATACATAGTATTCATGTTGGCCTTTCTTTATAACTCCATTAAATTTACCTCTTTGGATGTTGATGAAGGAATCATATACCTTTTTGATCATATTTGTTCCAAGACATCCAAAAATGAATATTGATATTTATTTGAAACCGTTGATTGACAAGTTAAATTCATTTTGGAGTAATGGTTTCAGTACATTTGATGTTGTTGTGAAAAAAAATTCTTGTTGAATGCTGAATTGATGTGGAAAATTAGTGACTTCCAAGCATATGGAATATTTTATGGCTAGAGTACCCATAGTCCAAAATCATGTCCATTGATAGAAAACAAAGTGTTTATGCTCATTAATAAAAAAATGATGTTTTTTCTACTCTCATCACAGATTCCTTCCAACTAATCATCCTTTTCGTAGGAACAAATATCATTTTTGAGAAGGAACAATTGAAAGAGATGGACCTCCAATAATGATCTCATGTATGGAGTAAAAATTAATTGTCTCTTGATTACCTACCATCACATTTTGACCAACAATAAACCAACAGAAAATTGATGGCTTTGGAAAAGAACACAATTGGATAAAACAAAGTTTTTTTGCTATCTTCCATATTGGTTTGATTTTTTAGTCTGGCACATGTTGTATGTCATTCATATTGAGAAGAACTATTTTGATAATTTATTTCATATAGTTTTGGATACACTAGGTAAGATCAAAGATATTGTAAAGGAATGATTAGATCATACCCAAATTTGCAGGCGACCAGAACCTAAACAGTTTGAAAATGTCATATCACATAATTTAATGATGCCAAAATAATCTAATACACTCTCCAAAGAGAATAAATTTTTTTATTGAAATATAGATTTTCTACTTTCATATGGTTATACATCCAATTTTCAAAGATCTGTCAGAAATGGTCATATTACAGAATTAAAAAATTATTGAGTGTCAAGTTATAATGGAAAGACTTCTGCCAATTGGATTAAGATGTATGTTGAACCATACGATTTGGGATGTGCTAACAAACATATCACATTTTTTTTTCTGGGTAATATTGTGAGGATAAAAGTGACTACGATTCATTAAGAAGACTACAAGAAGATGTTGTTTTAATTTTATGTAAATGGGAAAAAATATTCCTACCAGATTTGTTTGAATCAATGGAACATTTTATATTACATTTTCCACATGAATCAAAATGTAGAGGTATGATACAATTATGATGGATTGACCCATTACAGAGATGCATGGATAATTTTATGAAAAAGGTACATAACAATGAATATTTTTAAGGTTTAATTGGAGAATCTTATTTTCAAGAGGAAATTTAATTCTTCTACTCTCATTACATTCAATCTGAATATCACAAAAAATAAAACCATATGGGATATAATGAGTGAAATTTTGATGATAAAATATGAAATAAATTAATAGTTTTCAATCATCCCAAACTTGGCCATAATGGATTTCATGAAAAATGGACTTCTGATGATGAACATCATAGAGGATATATATATGTTATGCTCAACTTTGAAGAAATGAAACCATTTATACAGTGAGTGATCCGATCAATTATTTAATAATTTTTTATACAGTAAATTAATATTATTTTATATTTAGATTATATGATAAATATATCAAGAAACAACTTCCACAAATCACATTAGCTACTCTTAAAGAACATCGGCAAAAAACGTTTCCTATCAGTTTCAAAAACTGGTAACATAAATTATTATTGGCTTAACATATAAAATCATTTTATTATATGTTCTATTGATAATGTTTTTACAATTGTTTATTTATATAAACATTCTGATAAAATTGATACTTGATTTCATGTATTGAGTTACCCACCATAAAAAATCATTAAATCTTATAATTCATATATGGTGAATGTTTTTAGATTTCATACATGTGCATATGGGTAATAAAAAAATTAATAGTGGTGTGTGATTCAAAGTATCTCATCATAGAGAAACTAAAGTTGATTTTTATAGAAATATGGAGTAAATTATTGAACTGTGTTATCTGGGACATCTTTACATAATGATGTTTTAATGTCAGTGGATTGATACTGAGAGAGGATTGTGTGTTCATTCGACCAATGGAATCACTAATATAAAATATAAATGTCTTACTATAGTAAATGAACCATTTTTATTAGATAATGTGGCACATAAAATTTAGTATTCAAAATATTGTGCTACTTCAAAATAGTTGAGTGACTGGAAGAGCATAATAAAAATTAAATCTAGAAAAAATTAGTTTACTAAAAGTGAATGTGGTTTCACTAAAGTGTAAGGAATTGAATTTTTTGAAGGGACTATTGAAAATTCATCTTTTTCATGAAGATACAATAATATCAATGATGAGACCACACAGTTAAGGGTTGATGGTGATGATGATGTTAATGATGTTATAAATGAATTTAAAATGACAAGAGATGATGAAACTAAAATTCATATAGATATTGATGATGCTGAGGAGGAATATGAAGACATTGACATTGTCAAATATGAAGATGAGGATTAGGATGAACATTGGCATAATTAAATGTTGTTTATAATCATATAATATATATATATATATATATAATAGTTCTTTATTTTTTTGATAACAAGAGTAATTTTTTGTTTCAGATGGACGAGGATCTGTTTCATATGTTGTGGGGAGCTGATATAACTTTAGACGAGTAGGATGTAGTTTCATAAAAACATCATACTACCAGTGGTTCAAGAGGGACTCAAAGGCGGCATGGTCTTGTGCGATTGATGATTCCTAGCCTGATCCTCGAGAGACATCAATGTCTTTCCTTCGATCAATGTGTGCATAGGTATTCTTACCTGTGTAATTTAGTTTGTTTTCAATAATTTATTTGTATAATCATTGTTTCATTATTTATTCTTTTTTCATAGCTTTCCACATATAGATACTGGCCAGGGGATAACTATATTGTGTAATTATTTTTCTAAAGCATGGGTCTCATGGGATCATATTCCCATTGATGTGTAGCACCGCATGTTCAAACATTTGATAGTAAATAAATAAATAATATTTATTTTGAAATTAATTTAATTAATAACTTAATATTATAAATTATTTGTAGGTTTTATTGTATCCGATTGATGAGAGCATGTGTAGGAATATCTGGAAGGCATGAAAGGGGACTATGTGTCTGCTTTACTGTCATTTCTTTCACAATTTGAGAAGGAATGCAATGGAGAAAGAAGGAGTGACATGGTTTGATGATATTGTCCACACCCACCTACCGGATTACATTTTATCTCAGGTTTGGGAAGGATTATTTTAAGACTTTTTGGGTGGTCGTTTTCAGAGTAGATCATCTATTGGTTGACAAAACTGGGCGAGATAGGAGTTTACAAATCGACTTGGTAATCCTTAATTTTGTACACATAGG
Source organism: Viscum album (assembly GCA_963277665.1). Taxonomy (NCBI): domain Eukaryota; kingdom Viridiplantae; phylum Streptophyta; class Magnoliopsida; order Santalales; family Viscaceae; genus Viscum; species Viscum album. Next base: position 141,766,808 of record OY728146.1, read on the forward strand.
GAGCATATAGTGATTACTTTTTTCTAATATTTTATATAAAATTAAATGTAAAAGGTTTATTTTAAATTAATATAGGCAGTCAAAAAGCATGATATTTCGGAGTTTGATGTTTATAGGTGGATGTATATTGATCCAACCACTAAAGAGATTAAGGTGCTCTCCAGCATCAGATTATGATCAGTATATTTTCTTTTTGAGTTTAAAATTTAACTGAAAATAATATTTGAACAATTTTTATTTTAAATTTAAATTGATGTAGTCATATGATTCCATGACGTCTCAGACACAGACAAAGAGTCAGGCTGAGACCGGTACTCAGACTAGTGCCCACCGATTTGATGAGACATCATGAATGCATATGACCTAGTATGCTTTCGAGAAAGGCTGAGATGTTGGTATCAGCTCTGAATTGATGCCTATGGGTTTTTATGGAACCATTTCATTGTCAGCATCCATCTCGAGAGAAGCTTGTGGAGAGTCATCATCATCTACTACACAGTGTCAGGAGAAGCTACGAGCTCGGAGTGAGCTTATAGAGAGTATGCATAGGTAGCCGGAGTAGTTATGTCATTGGCAACAATATCAGCATGAAAAGTTTCTATGAAACTAGTAATAGTAGCATAAACAACAAGATATGTAGGAGGACATGCATTTATGATGAAAGAAACATGAGCCTGACCAGTTGGAGTACATGCTACGTCTCACTCATGGGTTTGGGATGAATTTCCCTCGCCCATATCCTCCAGATCCTCTAAACAACTATCCCCATTAGTGATCAATTTAATTTGTATGATAAAACAATTGAATGTTAATTTTTTTTGTAATATTAACTATTTACCTTTCTATATAGTGCATTTTTATATATTTTCAAATATCACATTTTTTATTATTCATTTAATTTTTTTTATTATTTTATTAATTTTATTATTATTTTCAATTTATTATTCTTTTCAAATATATAGGTTTAAATTATTTTATAATTTTTTATCATATTAATAATATTAATATTATTATTTCATTAGTAATAATAATAATAATAATGAAATAATATTATCAATATTATTATTATTATATGAATATTATTTTATAATTTATTTTATTTTACTAATATTAATATTATTATTTCATTAATATTAATATTATTTTATTATTTTTAATATTATTTTTTATTTATTTATATTTTTAAACTTTTTTGTGATAGGCTCTATCGAAAATAGTATTTGCAACGGCCTGCTGCAAGAAAAATGTTTCAAAAACTCAAATGGTATTTTTGTGATGGTCCCCGTTAGAAAAAATTAATTAAAAAATATAGGGAAAGTATTTGAAAAAGATGCATATACCATCATAATTTTTTGTTTTTGTGATGGACCATCGAAAAAAATAATATATGCTAGACCATTTTCTGTAATGGGCCATTTGCGATGGGGCCCCATCACAAAAGGGTATTTGTGATAAGATCCCATCGCAGACACCCCATCACAAATATCCCAACTTCCAATAGTGTTTTTTTGAATAATAGTTCTCTATTGGATATTTTTCAAAAAAAATTCAACATCACTTCTTCTCATATTATAAATTTGTTGTCTTATCTTATTTATATTTTTGATACATTATTGATGGATAAAAAAACATGCATTACTAAAATGACAACTTTTATCCCTAGTTCCTTAAATATATTGTTTATTTTAACATATTCATGTGATAGTAAGATTATTACATTTATTCAATAAAGATTATATCAACATAGATTTTCCCCCTAGATGTAGGATTTCATTGATATCTATAGGTTAAAATATTATTAATATAGTTATGTCCCTTGTTCACAAATCATTTACAACATCGATAATATCAAAAAACCATTTTTTATTCGATGAAAAATATTCTAGCTTACTTTTTAGGTTTTCTATATTTTAGGGTTTTTCTCCACTCATTGAAATTTAGTTGAGTGGAAACTATTTTTTATCATACTTCTAACCACCATTGATATAATGGTGGGTTCCTAAAAATTTTTCCCCTTCATCTTTAAACATATTTTGAATATAAACGTGCACTATGAATGAAATCCAAAAATAGTATAATCATAATTTTTTTAATAGATGGTACCATTTACTTTTATCTACATAGTGATTCATCATTAAGACATATTAAGCTAATTTTTACATATAATAGAGGTACTTTTACATAATTATCATCATTGGAAGTTTGTATAGAAACAATTATTCTCCCAATTTGTTTCAAATACTCAAATTATTTCATATTTTTATTTTAAAGTTTAATCTATAATTAAAAACAATTCAAATTGAGGATATTTTTATCATCCTATCATGAATTTGGTTTGTTTTCAGAATCCTTCACAATCAACATAACATGATATTCAATCTATTGGTTTTTTTAAAGGAAATATGAATTGTTTTAATCATATTATCTTTGGTTCCATGTTTAGAATCTTTTATAGAAATTAATATTTCTAATGAATGAATATTTTATTTAATCCTTTTATTTCACTTTTATATAATATATTGATCCACTCATTGTAAAGTCTAGAGAACCTTTCATTGTGTTCCTAGTTCATGTAACTTAAGGATCCCACCTATTTGGAATAACATAAATATTTTGAAACTCATTTACCAGAATCCTTATCCATATCTTCAAAATAATATTTATGTTGAGTGATCACTTCCAATATATTTTTAAATGAGACAAAAACAAAAGAGACTATTCTTTGGGACAATTTTGTATGTTTTTATTTATTTTAGTTTTTTTTAACTTTGAAAAAATTTATACATATAATCATTGATACTAGTTATTTAATATTTAATAATATGTTTTCACCTAAAATATAAAGTACCACTTATTCATGAAATGATTATGAAATATCTGGGGATAAGAATTTTATATCTTTAATGTGGTGATATTTCCACTAGATATTCTTTATTTATGCATGATTTTTATTTATCAGCAATACAACATGGATAACATGTTTTACCTTCATCATTCTATATAAGGTATTTCTTTTCATCATATGTTTCTTCAATAGAAAATTTATTATTTGATATAAATGAATTTACATTGATTCATTTCAATTAAAATATATTAATTTTCCTCTTCTTTCTTTAGTGAGTATTTTCCTAATATCATTACATCTCTCTTCTTGTTATAATTAAATGTCATGGAATATATCTATTCCATGGTTTAATTGATAGGGAACTCCCAAAATTTTGTAAATTTGGTCCTCATAAATCCTTTTGGAGAGAAACTAAAAAAACATCAAATCATTTGATTGTTGAGAATCTAATCATAACCTATTATATTTGATACCAATATGTATGTGTGGGGGGGGGGGGTGAATTAGTATGTATTATTTATTATAATTTAATCATTTTCTTCTATCTTACCTCTTCAACAATTTAGTTAGGCGATCTCACACTCCTCTACATTGCTCACCTTATGTTTTCAATCAGTTAATATAACTTGAAATTACATGACAAGGAACATCATGATTTGTTAATGAGGTCCACCTCTATATGGATGACTATGTACCCAATGTATGATGATTATTATCCCATTTAGACACAACTACCCTTTTTTTGTTATGATGAATCTTTAGAAATTGTATAACCTTAAACCCATAATCCTATCACTAACCAAGTAAAATGAAATAACTGATTTTTTTTATTTTAGGATATGTCACACACTATGAATTCCTTTATATGTCAAAGTATATTCAATATAATCATCCTATAGTTAATCAGTTGTGTTAACTCATATGTCTCTTGGAAAATATATATTTGTTCTCTATTAAATGAAGTAATCAACTTGGATACCACACACAAATAAATCATTCGATTTTCTCCAACGTTATGATATATATATATATCACATCCCTTAGTTTTTACAATATAAGAATATCATAGACTGGACTCATAAATCTTCATCTTTAGATATAATGTTATGAAATATAAGGCATTTTTCCTCTATTATTATTCTTCAATGATGAAGTAAAATATCCTTCTTAATAGAATTTTAACTAACTTAAGTCAATAGAAAGGGTTTTTTCATTGGATAAAAGTGTATAAACTCCCCCAAAGTTTCATTGACATCTCACAATTTGAAATATAAGAATAGAAACATATCTCACTATTATTACTTTTATTTTTCTTCTTCTAGTTTTACACTTTGATATTCTTATAGGATATTAGTTTCAATATTTAAATATGTGAAATTAATTTAAATTATTGGGTATTTAAATATATATAATTCTCAACCTGAACATTCAAGTATAATTATTTTTGAAAATTGGATGAATAGTGATAAATATGTGTCCAAGATATGCTATTTTATTCTCACCACTTTAATCCGAACGATCACCTTAATTATCATGGTAAATTTCTTTTAATTGTTTTTAAAAATTTGTGCACTATATTACCTTCAACTACATAAAAACATTAAGAAAACTATAATTGAGTGACGGAAACCTCTCAAGGTGGGAATAAATCCCATAATATCTTTTATATTTCACCATGAAATATATATTTCTTCACAGAATAACTAAAAATCAATCAATATAACTATTTTTGATTTAATTTATTCTTTAAAAATCATATCCACAAGATAATATTCATCATGACAAGGAAACATTTTTATTTAATGATAAAAAAATATAAACATGAATCAATGTTTTATAAAAAAAATCATAATAATTATTAATAAGATATGAATAAAACAACAAAATTAGACTTAAATATTCTCAATAACCCTCCTTGATTTATATCTTTTAAAGAACATAGATTAATTTCTGAAAAAATAGACATTTAGTAGTGGAATGTCCATTATATATCATAGTGGGATTCAATAATTTCCAAAATATTTATCTAAGTATCCTTTATGTATTGAGTAGTGACCGTTATATATGGGGAAATTTTAACTTTATGTATTGTATTGATCTTAATACCTAGATTATTTCTATATAAAATCAGATCATGAAAGCTTTAAATAAGTGTAAATGAATCTTAAAAACCTTAGTGATTATTTTCCCTTTACTACATGTTCATAAAGAAAAATGAAAATACTCTTACATATACTCCATGTTAAAATTAAAATAAGTTTTAAACCATTTAAATATATTCTTCTACTAGTTTTATATACTTTTATGTATCTTAATATTGTTCTAGAATTTGTCAATTTTTAATCCACTAAGTCTCCTAAGTACCATTATTCATATGATAACGTACCTTTAGGTATCCTAGGGTAATCCTATAGGAAAGTCACCATTTTTTTAAAAATCTTCTCTAGGTAACCATTATATATTGTAAATTTACCATTACATATCATTCCCCTATTCAAATATCTAATAACCTTAAATGTAATATTGCAAGACTCATACCTATGTACCTCAATTCAACTCCAACACTTCAAATTTATTTTTTATAACTTTATTTCATCATCAATCATCTATAAAATAATTCAAAATCATCATAAAAAATATAAATACTACTTAGTGTGTCTAAATGGTATTCTACTTCCTCCAAAACCTCAGTTTCTCTTAAAAAATCATCTATGATTCTAAACATGGTATATAATAATAATCAGGATGGATCTTTCATCATATATATCTCATATATCCTTTATAGAGAAATACTATTTCATGAACAACACACACCATGGAAAATTTCTCAGCTTATGAACTTCTCAATCTCATCAAATGAGGAATCTCAAAATATTAATTATAAACTTTGAGCCTGCATAATGCCGTTATACTATATGAAACAATATCAACATAAACTTTAAATATTTTTCCAAAGTCAATATTCCTCATGAAATATTATTATTGGAAGAAAAAAAAACTTATTCAACTATTTTCAATTGAATTTATCACTAATAATATCTATTGAACGAACTCAGAATTTATCATCTTAATTCTATAAGGAAAAAACTAAATTATATATATCATGAAGATGTTTTAATTAAATATTTTTTACTAAATATATTTTGACAATATTCAAAATAAATATTGTTTTCTATATTAATGATAGAAGAATATATCTTCTAATATTCTTGATGGTTCTCAATATACCAATATTGTGCACAACTCAAAATATGATGATAGCTTTCTTGAGAACATCCACCTACTTCTCATCAACATGCATGTGATCATAAAACTAATTTTGAGTAATTCTATTAAAATAAATTTTGGAATAATGCTAATTTATATCATTTTAGTTGAGAAAATATAATGAACACCTTATGGGATCAAGAATTGGGAAATGTATTGACACCATACATAATGTCATAGAGATGAAACATTTAGAAGTGGAAATAATGATATCTCATAATTGTAAATTTATAAAATTACTATAATTTTTTCACTATGATACATAAAATTTCCTTGATAATATGTAATATATTCTATAGAATACATAATGGTAAATATATGTTTTCATTTATGTATGCACTATTAAATCATAGGATATAAAATATTAATATAAAGATACATAAGATTAACCCAATATTTTTAATGAATACAATTTTTTATATCAGAGTGTATGTAGGATCAATTATCAGACTCTGAAGTACAATTAAGATGAATGTTGGATTAGGTATGAGTAATTATAAGTACATTTCATAGTAAACTATATTTATCAATTTATTACTAGGATCTTTCAGAAGCTTTTATAATTTATAATAGGTTAAGTGTAATAATAAATCAAATAATAATTATTTGTTCTTATGTTTAATAAATATCACGATTATTCGTGATTAAGTTGTGGTTCAATACAATATTTGTGATGAGATTTGAAAATTGTGTTTATTTCATATGATGAATATTTACATCACAATATTTCTACATATGAGATTGAATTAATGGAAATGAAAAGGTGACATTTAAGGATGATTGAATGAAAAAAGAAGCCAAAATTTATGTAAAGTAAAAATTTTAGGTACAAAATTTAACTCATTTAATATTTATTATATATATAGCTATTTTTTTGTTTAAAGTGAGAGTTATGGAGGTTGATATAATAGAAAAATATCAATCAACTATACAAGAATTTAATATTTATGAAGTTCTGTCCATGATTTACTGGTTCCTGATGAAAATGTAACAAAGTAAAAAAGAAGATTGAAAATAAACATCACACTATCATAATTAATAGAGGTTACTATATTCTAATATATAGAAAATATCCATATAACATTTGATGAATATTTGAATATGAATATGAGTAGATAAAAAGTGGTAAGAAAAAATATTTTAACGACGTAATACTATTTAATATTCAATATCATTTAAGAATATAGTAATTGTGAGATAATATAACGTGTTCCATTTATTCAAATATATTCCAATTGTTCAAAAAAATAAAGGGGAGAGAAGTTTTGAGATGAAAACACTGATGTTATAGAATATATTTTATTTTTTGTGGATAAAATGTGAATAAAGATGTGAGGAGATTAATTTGTAAGTGAGAAGAGGATTACACACGGATATTGTTACAAATAGTGAAGGATGATCTATTCTATATAGTACAGAAGATACTTATTGTGAAAATACTACCAAAATACCTTGGTACACCTATAATAGAACTGCCACTGACATGGCCTCAAGGGAATTACTAATCCCCACAGGTTAGAGACTGGAACCAATGAAACATCAATAGGATAGATGGAATTATTTCTCACCAAGAAAAAATAAGAAATATATAACAAAGAAATATAGAACAATGAAAATTCAGAAATCAAAATACTCATCAAAGAGAAAATCACCACTAGTAGATAGATAAATATCAAATAGTACATTATCTAAAAGATAATACAACATTCATCAGGAAAAGGTCCCATAATCACTGTTAAACATGTGGATCAAACCACTATTGGTCACCACCCTCACCCAATACCTATGCATTAAAGACACCCATCAGCTCCAAGTGGGACTTCTCTTTTTACCAGACCTAGCATAACATAATCTACAAATTACCCGGGGGAAAAGTAGGGTGTGAGAAAATCATCCCAAAAGGACTCCACTAAATGTTCCATAATACATTCCATAATAAGTAAACCATATAGCTTAAATTGTAATAAAACAAGATATGCATACTCATTTTACCATTTTAGTCAAAACAAACCTAAAATCGTTAAAACGGAAAACATATAAATAATGAATTAAAAAAACATCATATTTAAATAAAAATACATGAATAAAATAGTTCAATAAAAACTATCTTATTATATTAAAATCATAATAATAATCAATTTTTATATACCCTTATATTTGTTAGTTCTTTGATATAGAATACTCACACTACTCTGTCATTCATTACGAATCTGCACACGTCCCTAAGGATTAGGATATCAAGAGAGAATCAATCAACAACCCATTTAGTAATGTCATACTAACCGTGGTTTAGTTAGATTTTTCTTCTCTAAATCCATTTCTAAGGATTCAAAGTTATAGTGTTCTTGTCCCAATCCCCCACTAACTACTCAGGCTCACATGTGATTCAATCCATCTATCAATGAATCATGAAAAATTAAATTAAATTCATCATTCAAAGTTCAAATTCCCAATTGTATGTTTCAACAAGACATCTTAATTTCAAACAAAAATCTTGGATTTTCTTAATGTTCATGCCTTTTGAAATCATATTTTAATTTTAATTTGTTTTTCTTAAGAGTAAAAATAAAATAAAATCATCAAATCAATTTCAATTTCAAGGAATCTTATTTAAAATCTACCCAATTTATCAATTCCTTGGAAACATGGTTTATTTAAAAAATAAATAAATTTTAAAATAAAAAAAAACCCACTAATTTTAAAAAACAATTTAAATTACATTCTAATCTTGTAATAAAATCATGATTTATATTGTGTTGTAAACTCTTATGTAATAACTTACCTTTAATCTCATAGTCAATCTAATATATAAAATGAGAACTGAAAATTGAGATTAGAATTCGAGGAAGATTAAACAATAATCCCTAAAATCAAAATCAAAAAAATCATGGAATGGATTAACCAACAACACTAGGGTATATCACTCTATAATAAGAAGAGAATAGAAAAATTGAAGGTTCCAAATTAAAGAGATTTCAATTATCATAGAGGGATTTATCACATCTACAAGAACATCTATATGAGAGGTAATGTGTTCGAGGAAGTAAAAATACTCTCTATATAGACTCCAAAAGAAAAATAGTCAAAATATAGTCAAATGGGAGGAGAATATAATCTAAAAATGGAGTGGGGTTAGGATTTTAATTACAACTTATGGGGGATTAAAACCCAATTTTCACAGTTTACTAGTCTTGGATGCATTTTTAGTGGTAATCGTGCTTTTAATCATGCTCCCTCACTATTATTTTGGGGGTGTTTCATAGTTTTTCTGCAATGTTTGAAAAAATGTGCACCAATAATGTGCTATCCCTTGTCCAATGGATACATTTGAATGGTTTATCCACAAGGTTAACAAATTAGTGCACCAACCATGCATTCCCATTCTTCTTCAAGATTCACAATTTAAGGGGGAGGATGCACGGTTTGATCTAACCATACACCACCCACTAGTTCCTGAAGTCAAGGTATATGGTCTGATGGGATGAGCTTCATGATTTTCCATAACCATATGGGAACTATTAACAAATTTAAAAACATCCTTTAATTTCAAAAAGTTTAAATAAACCGACTTTAACCAAGTTGCAAACAAATCATTGTCAAACAAGGATATAGATGAAGTTGAAATATGGTAAGTGGATGTTAAATTTTCCCAATATAAATAATTTATGCAATCATTAATCCATTCAACAAGACACTATGTTAAAGATATGATGCAATTTTTCTCCCATCAGTGTCTCATTATCCCATGTCTCATGTTAATTTGATCGATGATTCCATATCACTCAAACAAATGGTATAAAATTCTTATGAATAAAATTTTTCTCAGAATAAAAAATTCATACTAGCTACTCAGTTATTGATAAATTTTGTTCACCATTAATGTACTCCTATCTCAATACGTAAGATAGGTTAGAGATATTTTTTTTTGAGATGAGACCGATAAATCAAATTATGAATAAATGTCAACTAGGGAGGAAAAAACAAATGGTAAGCCATATTACTGATCTACTAAACAACCTTAAACGGTAATACGTATCATGGAATTAATATTACCTTTATTCTAAGCCACCAGGGACCAAAAAAGGTGAGACTATAAAAAAATTTGGTCACTAATAGAAATATCCAATGTGTATTGATGAAAATCAACATAGTATTTACACTATCTTTGGCCCATCATCATTCTGTGATGAATAAAAATAATAATATATTTCATATCTTAGAAAAATCTAGGTCCAGTTAAGGAAGTACCACCAATGTCCAACCAACACAAAAAATACTTACATGGGATGCCATATAAGTCCTCAATGGGTTTCATCCTTATAGAAGTATAGAAATTATTGTTATAAGAAAAATAATCCAGACCTAACTAGATATCGTAAACTCCTTGTAAGTCAAGAATATAGGCATGAATCATGTATCCAAGAATATTTATTTCATTTTCTACATATACATCCATATTTTTTTGATATTTCATGGCCAAACAAACTTGAAATCCCATCACCTCCTAGAGGTCACTCTATAAATCAGAAGTGAACTGAGGATCACTATCTAAAACTATAATAGATGGAACTCCATGAAATTTGAAAATATTCTGCACATATAGACTTCACATGTCATAAATATTTTCTATATCTCAAATAGTAATAAATTGTGCTGATTTTTTCATTCGATCGATCATTTACCATATCATGTTCTCGCCTTGAGGGGCACATGGTAACCTTTCCATGAGATCAAATGAAATGTTTTCCCACTTCAAGGTCAGCATAAGAAGGGTAAGACGTAAACCTAAGTGTTTTTGGGGATTTTTCTTGACCTAATGAAATGTATAAAAAAATGAAACTTTTTCAGAAATATATCATTTCATAACTAGCCACCACAATCATCACTACATGTCATAAAACATATTTTTGGTTTGAGGGTGTAATACCCAATAGAAATTATGGGAATTCCCCATCACAAATTTTATCATTGGAAAAGTCACAACATTCCAAATATAAAATCATAGGAAACCCTTATAATATAAAAACCAATAAACCATAAAGAGAGTTCCCAAATATACTAAACTCATCAACATTATTTTTCTCTTGAATAATTAACCTGAGATGAGAGAAGTTAAACTGAACAATTTTTAAAACAATCTCGGTCTCATCCTCTTGAACTCCAAAATTTATATGAGAAAAGAGACCCATTAGATCCAACACTTCTGATGTTTTTTTCCACTAATATTGTTGGATGTATCATTCTCAAATCATCAATGACGACATTACCCTTACTAGGGGTGTAGGAAATATTGAAATATGAATATATCTGGTACTCCGTCCATAACCACTAATAGATCAGTTGGAAACCACCTTATCATGGTCTCATGATCAATATGTATGATTCATGGTGTTTTGTTTTGATGAGTGCTAGATGAGTTTTTTGGGAGAATAATAGTTTGGTTCCCTATTCTTTCAATAGAATCTATAGTCAATGGGACACTAATATAGAGGAGGTGAATTCTATTTTTAATTGGTTTTAGGTATTCCTTTACTACAATATACCACTTTCCACTGTTGAAACTAACTCTGAAGTGGTCCAAAACATTATCCATGTAAAGGATCCAGTCTCTAGTTTATTGGATATCAAATCTGTACTTGAATATTCTTTCTCTCTAATGGTGTGATCTTTCTCCACAGAAGGAGGGAGGGTAAAAAGTGGCAGATTGTTTATCCTCTAGGGTAACCTAGGATGAACCTAATATTTTTTTACTTAGCATTGGTATCCATCCCACAGAATTCATAGACCTTGTCAAGGTGGACACCCTTAGCTTTCGTAGTTTTAGGTCCCCTTAGTCCTATCAATTCTGGTTTTTCTATCCTATTTTATCATTTTGGGATATGTTTATCTTTGTTATAATTATATAAATATTGTTATTGAAGTTTTTTTGGTTGTTTATGTTAAATTCTAGGTCAATATTGGGGCATTTATTCTTGTTTGGTTTATGCTGTCAATAACAATAGGAGACCACATGATTACCTTCCATTAAAAATCATTACAAAACCAAACACAATGCATCACAAAAGACAATATCACCCTACCTAGAATCTAGAAGAGTCAACACTAGCATAAATATCAGAAGGAATTTCAAATCATCTAATGAATTATGAAATTTTTATCCCATATGAACTTTTACTCCTTTCTAAGTGATAGTTTTCATAGGATAATCAAAAATAGATTAATCCTTAACAAGATAGAGGCAATACCCTACTAAAATAACGAATTTATGAATCTTAAAAACATTGTACAATTGTTCCTATGTCAAAATTCTTTTTTACATTCTCAGATTTGACTGAAATACCATTTTTTGAGACTACATTTCCCATGAACTTCACTTCTCAAATCAATAAATTACATTTTGATAGCTTGGAATAAAGTCATTGATCTCTCAACATTTCCAAAACTTCCCTCAAAATATGTATGTGATCTTCCTTGGGTTTGGAGAAAATTAAGAAGTATTCCTCAAACAAAACTGTGCTTAAATAGATAAACTTGTGTAATATGCAATTAATTATCCCCACAAGAACATATTTTGGATTATTTAGAACCGAAGGAATAATAATGAAGTCATAATAGACATTCGTACTCTAAAACACAATATTCATAATATTAGTTGCTTGGATTCTCATCTAGTGGTAATCGAATGGAAGATCATTCTTACAAAACCACTTCAACCCCTTTAACTAGTCAAAAGGTCATAAATCTTAGGTAATGAATATTTTTTTTTTATTTTCTAATACTCAATTTATTTTCTAGTAATCAACACAATGGATAAGTGTCCCATAATCTATATTTTTAAAAATAATTGGTGTCACCAATGCTGACATAGTCGGGCGAATAAAGACTTTTTATAATAGATAATCGAAATGGGTATTTTACTCCTTCAATTCAGCAAGTTTTATATGGTAACTATGATAGAGATGGGTTGGTTACCTGGTACCAAGTCAATAGATAAATATACCACTTGTACTAGAGTAAAAAAAATGTCATATAAAATAATGTGAGAAAAAATGATGAACAATGGAGGAAGATCACCACTCAAATATTCTTGATCCAGATAATATTAAAAAAAACTAATATCACTATTCTCAACTATAGAATAGTTGGGATAGATCTATATGACCTTGGTTCCCATTATCCCTAGAAAACATAGAACACCACCATCAATGGTAGTAAAGGATACCCTCCAAAGAGTGTAGTTAATCCAAGTGTTATGGAAAATTAGATAATCAATATAGAGAATGAATTATAACGGTTTCATGTCAAGAACTAGGAGATCCAATGTCATCTCAATCTCTAAAATAGTGAAGGAACTTGCGGGGCATCATATGATCTTCTATATCTTTGTTCTGAGGTGCATAGTAATATCCATCACATAAGATATAATCTCTATATGAATTTTAAATAAATTAATAACACAAGTTGATAAAAATGAGTGAGATGAATTGATATAAATTTGAGTTTTTACTAAAGATGAATATACAGTGATGGAACCTCTCATTATAGACAGAATCACATCATCTTCATATGGCAACTCTTCCACTATGTAAACATACACTGTTCTAGATGCCCATGGGAGAACCCTTAATATATTGAAACATTTTATTATAATGAATTACCTCTTGGTGCTGATGATACCGTGACACTATGTGGGGAAGAAAATACATGACATAAATTTTTTAGGTGGCCTAAAATACCCAAAAACTGCAATACCTTGGTGCTACAATACCAAATAATTTTAAATTCCAGATCATTCCATAATGAAATCAGTTACCAGACCCTATAAAAGGTATGGATGATACCTTTTGTTTTGATCCACCATAAGAATCATCACACTTCCTATTTCCTTTAAAGGAACTATAATAACTTCCACTAGGATTAATAATAACTCCCATTAACTATAACTTACTAGTCAATTCAAGAGCATCCATCAATGCCATATCCATCATGTATTCATAATAACTATAACTTAACATGAAAAACTGACATTTAATATCTTTTTTAATACCCAAATAGAATCATTGGGCCTTTAACTTCTCATTTTTCACTACCTTAGGAGAAAACTGAACAATTTTACCAAAGAAGTTTTTATAATGAGTCAAGGTTCTATCATCATTTTTGTGGCTGAGAAGCTCTATAGAATTTTCCAAAACAATAGAATATGGATTAAATTATCCTATTAATGGATATTTAATGCCATTACATTACCAAAACTCATGATTATTCATCATAATCATCAAATCACACTACCTCTTTATAGGACCTTCAAGATTAAAGGTAACTCATTTCACCATTATTGAATCTTGTGTTTCTAATAACTTTAATAGAAACTCAATATTTTCAATGAATACACTACCTCCTGAGGGTCATTAAAGACTTGAAAAACTTTTGGTTTTTTGTAAAATAAACTCATGAGTAGGGTCAGATATTTCATTTTTTCTAAGTTTCATTATTGAAACCGTAATGGGAATAATTGAGACTACCTATTCTAGAGATCAGTCCACAAACCCAGACAACTATTTCAACAAGTTTATGATCAACTAGAGGGTTCTATTTCTGTTGTTCATCAGCATCTCCCTCTATAGTTTTAGTCAATCAACTTCTTGGGGTAATTATACTAAGAAACATCAAGAAATGGAAACAACATAAAATATACTCATATTATATAAGAATATCAATTCCATCATATACAATTAAATTTTTTGGGAAACCAAAATACTGAAATCCAGTTTGGGAAATAATATAATTAGATCAATTTATTTCTAAAATATTCTCTTCTCAAACACCTATAGAAGTATAAGGATATTAATTATGATAGATATCTACGATCTCAGTCATAAAAATATTCTTAATTTCTAAAAAAACAACCTACTTTATATCATTACATGCTATACTACTTACTTACATCAAGGATAGTTGGCCAATCCCCCCTTTGATGTCATCTTGGCATGATAAAACCTAAATGAACTAGTTAAATGGTACCTGATCCATAACTAGAATAAACTAAATGGAATTATATATTCCGATGGGCTATATACTAGGTATTTAGAATCTTCAAAATTTCATAGGGAATTATTTCTCCTCATGAACAAACAATAATTATATAACAGTGGAAGATAGCACAATGAATAGTTGGTATTCCAAAAACACATCATGGATATTGGATCTTAACTCTACTGGTCAAATATTAAATCATCCAAAAGATGAAACAAAATATAACAAGACAAGTTCCCACAATCTCTTTGAAAATATTGGATCAAAACTCTATTAGTCACCACCATCACCCAAGTACAATGAATCAAGAACTCTTGGCAACTCCAAGGGGCGCTTTCCATTTTCCTGGACATTGTATAACATAATATACCAATACCTAAAAAAAATTATGGAGTGTGATAAAAATATCATAGTAGGATTACTACAAATGTTTCATATAAAATTACATAATAATTAAACCATATATGCCTCTATTTAAATAAATAAGAACTTGGAAGATCATTTACACACTTCCAGTAAAAATAGTTTTCCTATCATGTTGATTGAAAATACCTAAAAACTAGATTAAATGAACGTTATAATAAAATAGAGTGCCATGAATAAAATATTTTTATAATAGTTATCATGTAATATTCAAATAATAAAAAATAATTATGGCTATATTCATGGAGGCTAACTAGTTTTGGATATATGATCCTCACACTAATCTGTCAATAATCACTGCTCAATGCATGCACACATCTCTAAGGATTAGACCAGCATGACAGAATAAATTAACACACCATTAGGCATAGTCACTAAGAACATAGTTTAATTAGATTTATCAGCATCAAATACATTGATTTGGAGTTATAATCCTAGTGATATTTTCCATATCATCTACTAACTAATCAAGCTCACATGTTCATGAATCAATCAATATATCAATCATGGGAATTTTCCTTTCAGTTTACCATTCCCATTTGAAATTCATTATTTCATGTTTCAACATGGAAATTCAATTTCAAAACTATATCTTTCGTTTACATTAAGTTAATTATTATCAAAATAATATTTCATTTAAATCTATTTCTCAAGTATAAACATGAAATAATTTCATAAAATGAATTCCAATTTATTGAAAACATTTTCCTTATCCACCCACAATATCAAAGAATTAGAAATATGGTTTTATTTCCATAATCCATGTTTTTTATATGAAATATAAAATCCAATAAATTTATAAAAATCAATTGAAATTGAGTTTTAAATCAATAATGAAAATAAAGGTTTCATGTGTAGGTAAAATCCATATTAAACCACCAACATTTAATTATAGTGTCAATCCAACACCCAAATTGGGAACCTATAATAGGTAGTTGAAGGAGAGGAAGATCAAACATGAATCCATATAATAACAATCCACTAAATCAGATCCAGAAAAAGCATGGGGATATATCACTCTCAAAGAGGGGGGGGATAATACAGAATTCAAAATCAATGAAATTTTCCATACTGATGAGGGATTTGTAACACCCCAAGGTTTTCTAAAAATAAATTTAAATTCATGACACTACTATAATTCTGGGTAGTTGAGCGCGTCAATATTAGCGGCCGCCAAATGGCGGCCGGTAATACTGAAATAAAATTTGGTGGGATTTTTCCCGCCTTTTGTTTACATGTATTAGCGGCCGCCATTTGGCGGCCGCTAATACTGAAGCAAAAAAATCAGCAGGATTTTCCCCTCATCTTCTTCAAAAATTCCTGTAACTCCTCCACATCGCTGCCCGCCGCCGCGCCGCCCCCTGCCGCCCCACCCCCGCCTCACCTGCATCCATCCAGAACACATGAGTGCACCTCAAGTGACCCTATGGTCTCCCCCCGGCATCACCGCACCACAAAACGACTCCCCATAACCAACCCGAACCCTCCCCGGCCACCGTGCATCCGCCATGGCCGGTGAGCCAAGCTTGTGGCCAACTTCCGTGTTGCCTACTACATCACAGATGAAAAACCGCATTTTTTTGGGGTTGATCTTTAGCGGCTTCCATTTGGCGGCCCCTAAAGGCTTTAGCGATAGGCCAAAAAACGTCTGCCGTTTGGTGGACGCTACGCGAACGCTAAAGGCCTTTAGCGGCCGCCAAATGGTGGCTGCTAAAGCCCTTATTTCTACTAGTGTGAATGTTTCTTTTAAATAGATATTTTAAACATTACTTTACACATAATTTTTTTCCTCTATGTTTTTAATTTTGAAAAACAGTCATCTACATTTTTGTTCAGTAAGTTATTTGGAGTCTAATGGAACCAACTTGTGTTTTTGGTGAATAGTAACTGTAGGGTCCTGAAAAATCCGCAAAGGAGAATGGGAATCCCGCTTAATTTGATATATGATTCTACCCAATTTCCCTCAATGAATTGGACAAGAATATGAAGAATACTCAAGATTGTAAATGGACCAACCGGTCCGCGTACCATTCGAACATTGATGGTACGCGGCCGGTTCAGTGAGCCGCCCCTTCGCGGACCAACGTCATTCGCAAAATGGAGGCGGGAACCCCTCTGTGGGTGCGAAGCAGGACAGGTGCCAGGCCAGTCCACCGTCACGAGCTTCCCTAGTCGTGACACGTGCCAGCCATCCCAGACCACATGCACTGTCATTTGCGGAATAGAGGCAGAGCCCTGCGCGGCCTCAAAGCACCCCCGACCTAATTTGGTTAGCAAGAGAGGTGCATTCAATGCCCCCCTGCAAGTTGCGGATTGACCGATTCATCCGTAAACTGGGTTTTCGGTTATGGGCCTCCGAAAAAGGTGTTTCATGACAACAGATACATCTCTTTCCCCCCTCTATAATTGGACTTTGAGGGGGAGAAGAAAGGGATCGATCAGATTCGGGTGGAAGGATTTCAGAGGAAGGAGATTAGGGTTTAGAAAACTGCGAAGTTCCAATTTGCGAACCAGAATTGGTATGAAACTACAAATGAATTAATAAGGAACTGAAAAATTCATAACAAATTGGTGAACCATAAACTTAAAATAAAAATCCTATGAGTCATGGCCCCTCCGCGAATGTACTCCCCACGGACCAGGGAGTTTATACCCCTTTTTAGATCCGATGAACCGTATAGAACCCTCCAACATGGGCGAATCCCTGACCGACAAACCCCCGACCAGTGACGCCCCTGGCCGCCGCTGCTCCCGCAGACTCCATCGCTTACCAACCTAGTACACGGGCCGAACTCAAAGTCATGTACCGCCCTAGTACGTGGGATGCCTAGTAGTCTGCGTACCACCCTAGTATGCGGACAGCCTCTCCAGCCACGTAGCTCCCCCCTACCCGAAGGGCGCCACTACTCACGCACCCATGCGGCCCACCAACTCCATCGGTGTTCCCATTCCCTGAGCCAGATAGAACCCTTCCAACCCGACCCAATCCTTCACAATCCCTTCATTGGCCTATTCATCGGCCCCGAGCCAAGGCCTCTACCGAAGCAACTAGAACCGTATGACGAAACCTTCAGGTGCATCAGCACACCACTTTGAGTTCACATTCCCATGGTAGGTGAGGTCAAGGGGGTTTCCCCGGCTCTTGAGCGGGTTCCCAAAGCATTCTTAGGTTCACATTTCCATGGTAGTATATGGGTCAACCCCGAGAGTCCCCTTTCTGCCTATCCACTTTCCAGGATTGAGGGACCCCGCTCATGTTTACTTTTGACGAGCGCTAGTGGTGAGCACTTCTCCCATCTCCTAGGAGTGGCTGGGCATCCCTCTTGGAGTAAGTCCCACACCATTCTCACTAGAAGCCAATGGCGCTTCCCCTATCATCACGGAAGGTTCATTGCTCCGCTGCGCGACTCCTACCATCCTCCAACATCAGAGAGAAGGAGAGTCCAGTGGTCCCGACCTTCTCCTCTTCCCGTCACCTTCCTCACCTTCCCTCAGTAGGGAGAAAGTGCGAGTCTTGCCAAGTATATCGCATTCTCTTGTTTCTCACACCGAGCTTGACTCACTTGGGCTTAGAGATTTTTGCTGGTCACGACATCCACATGATGGCGGCAGTTAAATGAACTACCTGGGTTTTGATCTCTATTTCTCTAAACAGGGTACGTAGGAAGCCTCCCTAGGGTTCAATCCCAATTCAGGCCACTAACCATGTGTAAGTCCCAATCATGCCCCCCAAAATGAACTATGTGGGTTTTAATCCCAGTTTCCCTAAACAGGGTACGTAGGATGCCTCCCTGAGATTCAATCCCAATTCTGGCCACTAACCTTGTGTAAGTACCAATCATGCCCCTCAAAATGAACTACGTGTGTTTTGATCCATGTTTCCCTAAATAGGGTACGTAGGATGCCTCCTTGAGGTTCAATCCCAGTAACATGAAACTATCACGTGTAAGCCCCAATCTTCTATGAACTACGTGGACTTCGATTGACAAAAAACCTAGATACATAGGAAACCTCCTCGAGGTGGAAGCCCGATATCTAAGTCTGATACACATCTGTCCCTATCAGACCATGTCCTTATATTCCAGAAAGACCGTATCTGGGCCCCGGAAATCGCTTCCCTTTGGTCATCTGGGCCGTTTTGGCGTAAGTCCCGCACCAACTTTGACCGGGAATCTCTCGCACGAGCGTCCTTTCCACAAGATGTTAAACCGTATGGTTGGGTCCTTGTCTCATGACCTTAAAAGGTGATGTGTCACGTCTAGTGGCACAGAACTACATGGATTCTGATTCCTCTCATGAGGATATATAGGAAGCCCGTATCACGGGTTCAATCCAAACTCTCAAGTCATTATCTATACCCTCCTGGATGACAATAAACTCTAGAGCGCCTAGTTATGAGGCTTCAAACCAGTGTCATCTCAATGAGTCCAAACTTTTTGGAGTCATTAATCCATTGATGGATGGTAAACCTCGGGCCTAAATTATTCTAAATCCCTATGTTCAGCTGACCATTGCTAACTAGGAGTAATCCGTAGATACTATGCATGGGTATAAACCAAAGATCCATGAACATATGAATACGTCTTAAGTCAATAAAAGAGTCCCCGGACATGAAATAATTCCCCCAAAAGGGTGCGATGAGCCCGACTTCCCATCCTCTCAACCAATATGATTTCTTAACTGTCGCTGGCCAAATCACCCAGCGAACGCCTACCTTTGGAATGTAGGTCCACATATCATTGGATATGAAACCCTTGGGCATTTCAAAATGAAAAAGGTGCACCTGATATGAGTGATTAAGCATAACCCAACCTTTTATAATCAACCGTCAGGGGAGAAAATATTTTCACCATCAGTTCGAAACAAAAATGGTGAACTCGATGTGGATCTTTAACCAAGCATGATGGATTTGACCTAATCCCACTCTATGCCCCCTTATACTTACAAGGAGGGCCAAGCAAGGTCATTAATTATGCATGGGATCATGAGATTCCGCTTTTACAGGTTTTCTATTTGTATTTGTTAAAATATTTTACAAGTACCAATCATAACTCCCTTCGATCCAATGGCATCACAGAGTAACTCACTGATGTGTACTTCAAGCAATGGAATGACTGGACTTCCTCACCAACGAAGGACCCCATCACCTACTCAGTGTCTTTAACACTGGGTCTCAGATGCGTTGATCCAAGAGTACCACTTGAACGGTACTCTCTCGATGTTGGAGGCGGCCATGCATGCCCTCCAATCTGCCAAGACCCACCCATCGCCTGCCCAACAGCGTCCACAAATGCAGATCCCGGCGGCTCCTGTTGCCGTCTCAAACCATTTTGGGAGTCTATCCCCAAAACAAGACAACGAGTACCTCCCTTATCTTAGGGAGGTGGATGAGGTCGACACTAAGGACTTTATCCCCACTGAACGGGGGTTCCGCTCTAAGGCCCCCACCAGAAGACATCGTCATGGTTACGCCACGACTCGATATCCTCATGCTAAGGAGGATGTCGCCCAGAGGATACATGCCCACAATCCCTAAGCTCTAGCCCCTCAGACCGCCCGACGAGGGTGGAAAACATACAACCCATGACTGGTCATCACCCTTGTCCCTGAGGAGGAGCTCCGCTCCCTAGCCACAGAGACATTTTGAGAGCAGGAACATACACCTGTCCGCTCCTCCAAAGTCCACCATCCTGACACGGCAGCATCATATGAGCAGGCGTGCATCCCCACCGAGCTCCATAAATCTCGTTACTCATACAGGACAACACTTACCCGACAGGCACCTCTAGCTACCCAGGGTCATGAAGCCCACCAACCAAACATGGTGGAAACCCAGTGCCTGCAAGACCAGCTCCTAGCAGATGCTCCTGACGCCTACCATCCCGATGTGGTGGCGATCAACAAAGCCCACCATCCCGATGTGGTGACAATTAATAGGTGGGAACATCTCCCTACCAGTAAAGGCCACCGACTAGATATGGTGGGGAACCAATATATGCAGGGCCAGCTCCCTACGGATGCAAGTAAAGTCCGCCATCCCGATGTGGTGGAAAATGGAGAGATAAACTGGCATATCCCGACATAGGGAAGACTCGTTCACTTGCCCCAATACAGATGAATTGTCAGTACCCACTGACCACCAGAGGACCAGAGCAGGATATTTCTACTCTGATACCAGAATGGGCCTTCTTACCCATTCCAGCCAAAGATGTCTCTCTGTGTATCTCGGAAATGATGGAGGAGCAGGTATTTATCCCAAATCATATCTTGCAAACATTCCAGAATGTAATTGCATCAGCGGAAATAACAAGGACTCGAGAATGTGAGCCTATCTCCCCAATTGAGGAGACTCATCTAAGAGATGAGATAGCCGCCTCGGAGAATATCTGCATCCCTACTTCCACTTAGGAGGTTCTTCGGCCATATTCCACGATACAAGGGAAACCAGATCAAGCATCTTCACTCATTCCAACTAGGGGACACCCGTCTATCACGGTGGATGCTCCAGAGCAGACATATATCCCAGCTAAAAGTCAAGATGTTCGTAGGCATATCCTAGAGGCATCACAGGACCCAATTAGAAAGGGACCCAAAGGTGAAGGTCGTTATCAATAGAAGACTGTCCCCGTTGCCAGCAAGAAAGCACCCCAAACACGCCGAAGGTAGTTGGAAAATAAAAAGTGGGTTCATGACTCTGCTTTGCTGGAGCTGGGGTTCCCAATGCCGCTAATCACATATCAAAGGCTCATAACCCTGACCACCTATTACCATATTATGGGAGTGGCATTAGCAGTTGCGAAGGTCCTCCCCGCAATGTCGCTACCAGCTGCTCTGAAGGTCCTCCCCAGAGCACCCGCGGGGGCCTCCCCGATGGGCATATAATGATCGATCACAAGAGCTTATATTTTGATGCGAGTCAAGAAATCCCTTCGCGTGACAAGAATATCAAGCCACAAGAAGTCCCTCCATAGGTTGTGGTCCACCATGAAGGTCCTCCATGAGGTATACACTGAAAACACTCTTCTTGCAGTGGGACCACATATTATGATAGTAGTCTTCACTATCGTAGTCATAACTACAGAGGCCCTTCCCGCACTGATGTCTCATCATGACAAGAAGGCCCTTCCCTTGTTGTGGCCTTCCCTGAAGGACCTCCCCAGGGGTCATGTTGCAATGACACTCTGTGTAGTCAGGCATCAGATCATGATGGTAGTCCTTGCCACTCTAAAAATGGAGGTCCTCCCCATAGAGTTGTGAACCAACAAGAAGGCCCTCCCCTCATTGTGGTACATTCTAAAGGCTCTCCCCAAGGTGTACCCTGCAGAAATTCTCCCTGCGATAGTTGTGATGGTAGTCCTTACCATTGTGGTAGCTGTGATGGTAGTCCTTGGTAGCACGACCACCATTGTGAAGGTCCTCCCCGCAATGCCCCCAAGTAACAAGAAGGTCCTCCCCCTGTCATAGTGTGTCTTGAAGGTCCTCCCAAGGATACACATAGAACAACAAACCATGATGTTCATCCTCACCATGAAGGCAGTTGTTGTGAAGTCCCTCCCCGTAACAACGCTACACAGCCAGAAGGTCCTCCCCTTGCTGCGACATGCCTTGGAGGTCATCCCCAGGGTATGCACTATAAAATTCATCTATGCAGTGAGGCGTTACGTAGTAATGGTAGCCCTCACCATTACGGCACGGATAGCAGAGGCACTCCCCGCCTAGACGTCGATCAACGAGAAGGCCCCCCCTTGGTGCGGTACATTCTTAAGGACCTCCTCAGGGCGTACCCTGCAGGTTCTCTCCCTACAGAGGTTGTAATTGTAGTCCTCGCCATTGCGGCCTCCATTGCGAAGGTCCTCCTCACAGTGACATATCATATCGACAAGAAGGTCCTCCCCTTCCCTAATAAAGAAAAGAAAAGCCCTCATATGCCGAGGCACTCAGAAGGATGAGATCAAGCATGTCATATTACTAGCTAGTCACTAACGACAACCTTCTTCAATCTAGACATGGTATGGGGCCACGTTCATCTTCTGAACCACCTTGGAATCTCCCACATGATAATTCAATACCTACCATCCCCACTACTTCCGACCACATTATTAGTGAGCTTCTCAATTGGGCCAACAAGTTAGAGGAATCACTGGAGGAGGAGTATGCAGACATGTTGCACCTGAGGAAATGAATGGCCTGAGATGATATACCAGTTATGTTTTGGCCCACGACCACCTCTCAATTCGACAAATGCTGAAAGTTTCCAGAAGAATGTGTGCAAGACATCCACTCAAATATATGGACAACCCTCTGCTGGCTAAAATCAAGATTCCTACCCTATGATGGGTATACCGACCATGTTAAGACAATAGGAGACCTCCTGCGTCCCGTCGACCTAGAAGACCTTCCTTTGGCACGGCAACCACGACCTGAGAGGCATAAAGGAAACCTTGAGTTAGCCTGCCTCCATGCACCACGCCTATTGTGCAGCCCCATCGGTGACGCTCTGATGGGGGTCTATATCAAAGGATGGGTAGAACATGGAGCTCTTCATTTCACTATGCTCCCCACCTAGAAGAACCCGTTCGACATAATGTCTTGCAACGTCATCACGTCAAGATAGCAATCGAGTGGGGTCCCTATTCAGGAAAGGAAACACACCTGATAGAGACATGCCTTGAGTAAGTCCCAGAATCATCAAGCCCAACAGGAACAAGCCATTCACGAACTCCTGAACCAGGCCACTGAAAGAATACAAGAGGCCTCTCACCTAAGAGAGTCCAATCAATAGTCATTTTATGCCTCCCCGAAGGGGATTTATTCACAGGTGAACTCGACATCTGATCCAGTTCACCCCTGAATGGGGCCACGCAAGATCAGATAGGTAGCGATAGCAGCAGCCACTACCGCAATCCGGGGTCAACCCCAGCCTACAAGGATGGGGGAATTTTTAACAACAAATACCCCCGTAATACCAATAAAAACAATAAGAGACTCAACGTCCAAGGAACAGAGCCCACCCCATATTTTAGGGCTGGGGGAATTTTTACCACCTCAACAACAACCTCCCCCACGAGAATCAGTATTCTCTCGTTTAGGGAGGACAATCATAAGAGGAGGTACATGCCCTATTCCATCCTTTGAATCACCATATCCTTCAAGAGGGAGGCGCAACATAAGGTCGCATCAAATAACTCTCCGCATCAGCCTTCGTCAAGGAGTCCGAAAGCAATACCGATACAGGAAGGGGAAGGCCAGTAAAAGGCACGATAGATTCTCTTCCTATTTGGAAGATGACATCTCCTCCACCCCGTGATATGCATCCATCAATTCCATAGTGGTTAACCCCACGGGTGACATCGAAGATGATGTAAATCCGAATGGATTGGGAGATGACGGTTATGTCCCGGCTATGATTCACAATGAACCATCTGGTGTGCACACCTAGAACCAGGGGGCTTCCCTAAATATGGCTGCCCCTCCAGCTAACCCTCCTCCATTTAACCTGCGATCTTCCAACAAGGATAAGAACAAAGGACTGATTACTCTTAACCCACCTCCTTCTCTCAAAAAAAATGAGCCACTTACACTCGAAGAGAGATTTTCTCAATAGGAAGAGGAAATGAAGGAATTGAGGTGGATTAATGTCAAGATACTCTAGAGGAACCATCTTATTGAAATCGCTTCCTAAGAAGAGACAAACCTTGCACTCCCAGCAAGTGCACCTCAAAGACCATGGTTTTCCCTGGAAAACGAAGTACGGTCTGGGCCCCCACCTAGTGCGGCGCCCGACCCATCCAACTACCTGAACATGGATTCAGATGAATACCAAGACTTCCTTCCACTCAGGAAGCAACTGGAGAGAGTAAATCTAAACCCTCAAAAGGCGTCACAAATGGCATGTTCACCCTTAGTGACGGTCGATCCGGATCCTCGAGAAATGCCTCAGGCTACACCTGCCCAAGAACAGTCCCAACAGGATGTAAACCAGGGTCTTGCCAACATCATCGAGGCACTAACAGCTTGATTGGAAGCAATGGAAGGTCGACGTGCTTCGATACAGCAAGAGTGAAAGCCCTACCCAGATTGGGTGAGCAACACACCTCCTCCACCCAATTTTGGGAGCCCTGTATTCCTTATTTTCAACGGATCAAGTGATTTGGAATAGCATTTGACGCACTACGCGTCTTATTGCAACCCTATGATGGGAACTCATGAACAATAAGAAGCAGGGAAACTCAGATGCTTCGTGTAGACCTTGCAAGGATCTCCCTTCATATGGTATACAAGCCTACCAACTGGGTCAATAAAAAGCTGGGAAGACCTTCAGTAATAGTTCATGTTTCACTTCAACTCAACGATGCCTAAAACAACAGTCAATGACCTCATGAATTGCAAACAGAGGGAGAATGAGAGGGTGTCAGATTTCATCACCAGGTGGAAGGGTCTGACCTACTACCTAAACAGGAAAATGCCCCATGATAAGATGCTTTCCATATCCATTGATAACCTTTGAGATGAGTTGTGAACACCGATCATACCAGTGAAGTGCACCACTAGCTTCTGCAATGTCTCTGTCATTTCCCAGAGAATTGAAGACTCCCTACAGCGAACTAATAGAAAGTATTGAATAGCCTCACAGGCTCCTGCAAAAAGAATAGATAGAGGTGAAGCATCCTCTATAACACTCAAGCTAGCCCCCGCGCCTGATCCACCACCCAGGCCTCAACCAAATATTCAAGGGCCCCCTGTGTATCAGTGGCCACCTCTGCCTCGACGAGACGATCAGAGAGGACCTAAGAGGAACCAGTTCGAGGAATAAAGAAAAAAATTATACTCGTTCCGAGAAGACCAAGTTCGAGACTACTTCATCGCTTCCATGAATTGCAACTTGCTCCACCTCCCAGAGCCAAGGAAGCTCGAAGAAGTCGGCAGTGATGACATTCCAGATTACTGTCCCTACCATCGAATATTGTGGCACAATATCCAAGAATGCCTTATCTTCAGAGACCTCCTGCAAAGGATGGTAGACTCCGGGCAGGTTGATCTGGGACCACCCCCAGCACATGTGACATATATTTCTACCACTAAATCTGACAAAGGGGAGGGGTGGTTAGGAAGTCACCAGTAAGAAGGGGCAGAAATTTGATGACTGGATGACTCAGAAGACTGTCGACCGAGCTCACAACATACTCTGAGCTCAACTACAGCAGCCGGTAGTGCCACCAATTGCCCCTAATGTCTCACAGATGACAATATCGGCCTCACAACCCTCCACAAGCCGGCCATCCAAAAATAATCATAAATGGTAGAAGCAAGTGCAAGAAGGCCAGTCCACAACAAGGCTGAAGTTATCCCTAATACTATCGGATTTTATGCCCTCAAACTTGGTGCCATGGGCACTGACCCACAAAATGGCACCATCAGGAACAATCGACCAGGTTGACCTGTCACAAGATGAGAATATAATCTTTGGTTCCATCAAATTCATCCATCTAATGGAATCATTCCCTAATGAAGGGTATGGTTACAAACCCGAGTTCCCAACACATGGGGTCGGGAGGAGGAATCATAGAAGCATGGGAGGTTCAGTCGCGGCCGAAACCAACCCTATGATTTACCCTGACCTAAACCATTAATATCACGTAAACCCATGGGAGGGACCTTTAACGAACTCAGTAGTATAAAGAATATCCCTCGACCTCCGTAAGTAGCCACTCTAGCCCCGTTATTCTACAGTACCCATCAGAGGGGGAACAAGAATCTAGACACCTAGTGCACCCAAACAGACCGGCTGGGCCGAGTCCACAGAACGTAGGAACACCTTCGACACCTGACCCCACAGATGGTACCTCCACGTCACATACTCCAGCTCTCAAAGTGCCTACTAAAACTCTCCCGCCAACGGAGAAGCGTCGGCCGCTGGAGCAGAAATATGATATCCTTAAGCAACTAGCGTCAGTACCATCCAAGATATCAATCTTGTATGCCTTGAGTTTATTAGCAGATTTCAGGGAGGCACTCATATCAGCCTTTCTTATCCCCCAGTAGTTTCAATCCGAGGTAGTTGCTACCGAGATTTACCGGACGGAGACTGGCCCGACTGAATGCAATACGGTGATCTCCTTCACCGATTAGGATGATGATTCCATGATTCAAGGACACATCAAACCACTATATGTGTCTGGTACACTAAATGATGTTGAGATCCAGAAATTCTTTATTGATAATAGCTCTGGAGTTAACATCCTTCCCCTACGGACACTTCATAAGTTGGGCTACAGTGAGGACGATCTAATACCCTCAGACACAACTCTATTAGGTTACGACAAGAGTGAACAGAATCCAATGGGACAAATAAATCTAAAAACCCATTTTGGAGACCTTGTGGAGTACTCGGAATTTCTGGTGGTCTGGCAGAACACAACATTCAATGCCCTGCTGGGAAGGCTGTGGCTCCATAAGCACAAGGCCATTTCTTCATCCTACCACCAGTGTATTAAGTATTGCGTCAAGGGAAAAAGTGGAACACTGCATGCTAACAAGGACCCTTTCGAGCTCTCTGAGTCACACTACATTGATTTCATGTTTTACAAGCAGAAGAAGATGAAACCTTCAATTGAAGGTATCGACTGGATTCCCGCTCCAAACGACCTGGAAATGGTTCCTGAGGACCCCCTCAAGTAGCTCGGTGAAGACTACATACTGCCCATCAACTATGTTGAGAGAAGGAGTTCAAGTCTGGACACATACTCAACTATCCTCATGACTATAGCCATGAAGCCTGAGCATAGCAGTGCAGAAACGACCACTAACCCTCAATTTGGGGGAGAATACTTGAGTGAGGATGCCCATAATGCCTCGCCTCCGGACTCCCAAGATCCCATGTCGAGAACTCTCCCCCCATCAGATCAAGAAGATGAGAATGTGGGGGATGAAGAAGAGGAAGATCTCAGGGTTGCACCTCCTAAATTTGAGGAAGGTGTCTCCACCACTGTGGATGAGCTCAGGGAAATAAACATGGGTACAGAGGAAGACCCAAGGCCCACACTCATTAGTGCAGCCATGTATCCCGAGAAGCACGAGGTATATACCTATTTCCTGAGGCAACATCAAGATTTTTTTCCTGGAATTAAACAAAAATTCTGGGACTCGATCCCGAAGTGGCGACACACCACTTAGGTCTACAAGAATACCACTGGGGCTATAAACAAGCCGCTAGAAGGACACACCCCACACATGCAGCCAAAATCGAGGCTGAAGTTGATAATATTATTAAATCAGGCTTCATTATGGAGGTCCAATACCCCATTTGGCTAGACAACATTGTCCCCATCAAGAAAAAGAATGAAAAAATATGCGTCTACATCGATTTTAGAGATCTCAATCGGTATTTCCTGAAAGATGATTTCCCAGTCCCGATCACCGAGTTATTAATCGATGAAATGGCCGGGTATGAAGCTCTATCCTTCATGGATGGTTATTATAGGTATAATCAAATCAGGATGGCCCGAGAAGATGAATATTCCACTGCCTTTAGGGCCCCTCATAGAGAATTATTCTATAGGGTCATGCCCTTTGGTCTCAAGAACGCTGGCGCCACATATCAATGCGCCATGCATCGTATCTTTAAACCATTCCTGGGGATATTCATCGAATGCTACGTGGATGACTTGGTGGTCAAATAAAGATAGTGATCAGATCACCTGTCAGACCTTGAATTAGTCATCAACAAACTTTGACAACATAACCTGAAGATGAACCCCTTGAAATGTTCCTTCGGGGTTACCTCAGGGAAATTCCTTGGCGTCGTTGTACGCCATCGTGGCATCAAAGTTGACCGTAAAAAGGAAAAGGATATCCTTGGTTTACCACCTCCCCACAATCTCATTCAGTTGAGAGGATTCCAAGGACACCTGGACTACATTAGGCGGTTCATAGCCAACCTGGTGGGTAAATGTTTTCCTTTCACCAGGTTAATGAAAAATGGGGTTACATACAAATGGAAAAACGATTTCCAAGAGGAATTTGATAGCCTAAAAAAGTACATCTTTATCCCACTGGTTCTCATTCCCTCGGTTGAAGGAAGAACTCTTATCCTATATGTGACGACCCTGGAGAAATCACTGGGAGCCTTCCTCACACAGAAAAATGACGCCGGCAGTGAAAACGGTCTCAATTACCTCAACCAAACCCTGATTGATGCTGAAACTCGATACACAAACATCGAGAAGAGGTGTTTGGCCTTGGTCTTCTCAGTTCAAAAATTGCGAAATTATCTGCAACATCATGATGTTCATTTGGTTTCATGTAGTAACCCGCTCAAGTACATCCTTAGCCGCCCGATGCTGACCGGGAGCCTATCCCAATGGACAGTTATCCTGAAACAGTTTGACATCCAGTTTGTGCCTCAGAAATCCATTAAAGTCCAGGCATTAGAAGATTTTCTGGCAGTGTACCCCTTGAAAGGGACTACCACACCAGACGTCAAGATAACTGATGAAGACATCTTCTTGGTTCATGAGGAGTTCCTAACATGGAAAATGTACTTCGACGGCGCATCCTGAAGCCCAAAAGGGAAGAGGATGGATGATCCCAAATTTAAAAAGGAGGGTTTGGGTGTCATACTCATGTCCCCAAGAAAAATCAGTCTTGACATATTCCTTACTATTTTCAGAAGGATGTATGAACAATGAAACCAAGTATCAAGCCCTCATTGTAGGCTTGGAGCTCGCACTCCAGGCACAAGTACAACACCTTAAGGGAAAAGGTGACTCGGAACAGGTCATCAAGCAAGTCAATGGTTACTATGCTATTAAAAATGCGGATATTATTCCCCTATTCGACCATGTCTGAGGGTTAATGGCAGAATTCTCCACAGAAACAACATTGACCTATATTCCCCTGTCTCAGAATGCCCAGGCCGATGTGTTAGCTAATGCGGCCATAGCCCTAGCTGACCCAGACCGGGATGAAAAAATTATCATTATTGCTCACCGTCGAATGGTCTTGACGTTTGTTCAGACTAAGAAGGATGAAATCAATGAAGTCAGTCATGTCCCTAAGACATATGCTCCTGCCACCGACTTGATGACCCCCATTGCAAACTACCATCAAAGGGGAGAACTTCAATCAGACAGGGCTAAACGAGAGAAAATACGGAAAAGGGAAATCAACTTTGTTCTATATGGCAGCACGTGTCAGTAAGAGGTCTTCTACAAACGAGGCCTCGACAGAGGCCTCCTCAGATACATTTATAGAGAAGAAACAGTTGATGTCATAAATTAAGTACATGTCGGAGTATGTGAAGCACATTAGTTGGGGTCCAAGATTTCCCATAAGGTTTGAAGGCTTGGGTACTATTGGCCCACTATGGCACAAGATTGTGAGCACTTTACCGAAAAATGACACTCCTTCCAAATTCATGCCAACTTCATTCACCAACCCTTGGAGTTACTTCATTAGGCCAAGTACTCCTGGCCATTTTCCATCTGGGGAATGGACGTTGTGGGACCAGATCCTCCCGCTACGGCCAAACAACTGAAGTATATCCTAACAACAACCGACTTATTTTCCAATTGGGCAGAAGCAGTACCCCTCAACGTAGTCAGGGCAAGAAATATTGTCAGCTTTTTGAAAGACAATATAATCCCCAAATTTGGCATCCCTCATACCATACTAATGGACAACAACACCAAATTTTGATCTACTGAATTGGAGAAATTGTACCAAGAATATGGTTTCAAGACTAACCACTCATCCCGCTACCATGCAATGGCCAACGGATAGATTATAAAGCCCCGACCATAAACATTACTTAATCTTGAGTTATTACAAGATTACACATTGAGTATCTTTTCAGGTTTAGAGTTTTAGTGAATTAGATCATAAATCATACATTACATTCCACATTTAAACAAAGTGGTAACATAAAAGATAATATTCATTTTTTCCCATCAACAGAAACATATTTAAAACAAAACATGGATTCTTTCATGACACTTCCTCGACCCTATCATCACATCATGTACCTTTACCTTGACCTATGAAAAACATTTCAAAAACATGGGATGAGCATAAAAATCTCAGAAAGGGATATAAAAGTACGAAATGAAAACATTAGTCCATGTATGAAATCATACTTTACTCATAAAACATAATCATTTTAACATACGTCATCAAATCATGAATAAATCATAGAAATCATAAGAGATAAAGGTAACTTGAGGCATTCATAACATTCTTACGTAGGGAGTAACCCTCATGGTTACGTTTGGAATACCCATCACAGTATATTCCCTAAATCTCTTCGGAGAAACCTTAATGTTTAACCCCTTCGCGTTACCCAATGCATTGGAGAGCTATATCGGGCTTTCCCTCCCTTAGTTTATCACGGTACCACCCGTCTTCATAACAATTCCCAAGAACCATAACATAATCTTATCACATAAAAAATGCATAAAAGAAACATAACATTTTCACTTTTCAATAAAAAGATATCAATACAACACATTGATATAAAAACATTATAAAAAACCATTTTCAATACCAAAATAAAAGAAAATTAAAACATGGTATTTATTTTTCATTTTAGAAAAAAAGTTTATGGCTTGTAGAGGAAGCCGTAACTCAAATAATGGTCATGGCGGCGGAGAGGTTGTTGTAACCGCATACGTATGACAAAGAACATTCCTTTTGTCATTTAGTAAAATGCTTCGTATAAAAAAATATTCCTTTTGACTAGACATAAAATCCAATGGGGTTTATACACCATATAAAATAAAGTTGTGTATAGTAAAAAATATGCCTCAATGAAAGGAGATTGCGACAAAGTCCCTTACCTCGTATCTGACTTGACTTGATCATTCTTTAATCTCATGAATAATAAACTTGAGTTAATTTATACTTGCTTAAGAACCTTTTTCAAGTTTATTATTCCTTTTATATCACTTATCACTATTTCATGAACACTATGTAATTATTTATGTTAATAACGGTCGTTTTAACGATCATTGGTACTTGAGTCAAAAATAAACTCTTTATAATTACAAGTTGTTCATGTATCCTTTATATCCAGAGTTATATTCATGATTTATATATCATATATATCATATATATCTAGTATATACATTAATTTATAATATTACATAACATTTAGAGCTAATAAATGAAATGCACCGTTCATGGAGACGGTAAGCTGTACATATGCATGAACGCTACTTTCATTTATATTTTGTATTTTATGGAATGGAAACATAATGATATCAAGGTATATTATAATTACAGTATAATATAATATATAATATCATTAACCCCATCCTTTATATGTCCCACATATGGCATTAATGAATCAAATCACCTTGAGGGGCGGTAGTCCGCACTTCCTAAAATGAAGATATCATGTTTGCCCATAATGGAAACCATAAAGGTATGCCAAAAATGAAAAATACAGAAGCTTAAGTAAAACATAAACATATTATATATCATATATAAATATAGTTTCATCTCAATGGCCACCTTTTAAGGTGTTATAAGAATATTAAACAATCATCATTTCGTGAGGCAGAAATTCGCCATCCACGGAAACAGTATGCTCTTTAACCATTAGATAAAGGTGTGTGTAAGTGTAGATCGAATCCTTCTTATAAAAAAATACTAGTATATTTATGATACAGTTGTTGTTACAAAATAAATTAATAAATATAGTTTAGGGGGTTGGAGAATAAAAATAAAACAAAAGAACATTAGAGAAGACTTTACCTTTAAATCGGGTAACTCTTTTGGTTGGAACCAAAATTGTTTTTGAATAGCTTTATGCCTAAGGTAAGTCTTCTAGGATATATAGAGGGATTTGGAGAGATAAAATTATTAGGGCTTGGCCGAGGCAAAGGCTTGAGAAGTGTGGGTAAGGAGGTAGAGGTGGGGGCCTTTTATAAGGGGAGAGGAGGGTTACTCTAGGAAAGTTACGAAATGTTACATTATTTTAAGAAGAGTTTCAGATTTAAAAGGTCCCAAATTGATATATTTCTAGGATAAGGTGATAAGGGTTCGAAATATACTCATCCTATAGGTCTTTGACAAGTGAAATCCTTATATTTTACATTATCTTTTCATTTTATTTAAATCATTAATTAATGAGGTAATCGCTGCATCATGATGATGTCATAAATAATTTAATTTGTTTAATGTCTAATAATTATAAAAAAAATACTATGATGTAGGAAATATGTTTAGATTTCAAATGAATATTTATAGTCCAAGAGATCATTTATTTAGACAAAATTTAAAAAACTTTACTCTAGAGATACATTCTTTAGTGATATTCTATTTTCTTTAAAAATAAAAGGATAAAGTGTGACACTCACCGAAAATTTATTCCATGGGGTACCTATGTTTGGCGCAAGGCATCCCATGGTCGGCCATGACACAAATATTAGCATTAGGACAAATTTTGGGGGTCATTTATTATTATTATGATATTATTTTATTATCCTTAACTACCCGATTACAAATTAATCAAGATAATTAAAGATAATTACCGTCATTACTATTCATAATGTCCAAAAACAATAGAGTCTTAATTAGATAATTTGGAACTTATGATTCCAAATATGGAATCCATTTTACCAAATTCAAAACATAGGAATTTCAATAATTAATTTAAAAATAATTCTCGTTGTCAAAACAAATAGCGGGTTTTTTTGAAACAATATCTGTGAAACGTTTGGCACTTGTTTATGCCCAATTCAAAAGTAAAATTAATTATAATGACCACCATTGGATTAGATGGTAAAAATATATTTTAATTACAATTTAAGACCAATTAAATAGATAATCTAACCATATAATTAAATTATATGAAAAAGCAGTTTTGATGTAAAATGCAGTATTTTTCACTATTCATTAAAAAAGGAACATGGTCAGAAAAATACCAAAAATTTACCCAAGGTAAATTTCAATATCCCAATCATAAATAATAAGTTTATTTTGACATATATAGCTTATAAAAGTGTCAAAATATATATTTAAAAATGGTTCTCCATCAAAAGGCAGTAAAACAATCTATTAAAAATATTAGTGTATTCCATGCTTAAGATTGGATTTATTCTCATTTTAAGCCCCTAAAACACTATCTAATTCACAAATAGACATAGATAATAATTAATTATTATTCATTACTTACTTGGGATGTTACATCCTTCACCCCTTTAGAAAATTGCGTCCCCGTAATTTATTTACTAATCGAATAAGTTGGGGTATTCAGCCCCCATTGCATTTTCAGATTACCATGTTGCCTCTTCACTCATGTGGTTTTTACACAAAACCTTTACATGATGAATCACCTTATTCCACAACACCTGCTCCCTATGGTCAAAAATCTGGACCGATTATTCCTCATAAGATAGATGCTCTTCCATCTGCACTACCTCTGGACTCAAAACATGAGATGGATCTGGTATGTACTTCCTTATAATTGAAACATGAAAAACATTGTGTACCTGAGATAAAATCGGAGGTAAAGCCACTTGGTATGCAACTGATCCAACTCTCTCCAAAATTTCATATGGTCCAATGAACCTTTTACTCAACTTTCCTTTCTTACCAAATCACATCATACTTTTCCATGGTGAAACTTTTAGAAAAACAAGATCACCTGCCTCAAAAGAGAGATCCTTACTCCTATTGTCCGCATAACTCTTCTGCCTACTCTGAGCTGTTCTCATGTGTTTCTGTATCAGATAAACTTTTTCTGCCAACTCTTATACCAATTCCGGTCCCATCAAATTCTTTTCACCCACTTCATCCCAGAAAGCTGGATTTCGACACCGCTTCCCATATAATGCCTCAAAATGGTTCCATCTGTATACTAGAATGAAAACTATTATTACAAGAAAGCTCAACCAAAGTAAGATGTTGGTCCCAACTTCCCTGATAATCCATGGAACAAGAACGTAGCATATCCTCCAATGTATGAATATTTCTTTCTAACTGCCCATCTGATTGAAGATGAAAAGCTTTCCTAAAATTTAATTCAGTACCCAATGACTTCTGAAGGCCTTTCTAAATGTTAGAAGTGAACCTGGGATCACAGTCAGATACAATGGAGAGAGGAACTCCATGTAACCTGACTATCTATTTAAGATACAAACGGGAATGTTGATCTAGAAAAAAAGTATCTCGTATAGCAAAGAAATGAGCATATTTAGTCAAGCGATCAACAATAACCCAAGTTGCATTATTACCTCGAGGTGTCTTCAACAATCCCACAACGAAGTCCATGGATATATTCTCCCATTTCCACTCTGGTACTGGTAATGTCTGAAGCATCCCTTTTGGTAACTACGGCTATGCTTTAACCTGTTGAAAAGTCAAACACTTCATAGTAAAATCAACAATGTCTCTTTTCATTCTGTCCCACCTGTAACAATTTTGAAGATCTCTATACATTTTAGTACTACCTGGATGAACTGAAAACAGAGAACTATGAGATTTACATAACAACTCTCTCTTCAACTGTGAATCACATGGAACACACAATCTCTTCCCAAATCTCAAAACACAATCATTATCAATGTTGAATTCAGGCAACTTACCCTTCTGAACGAGATCTACCTTTTTTTCCAACTCGTTGTCTTGCTTCTGTGCTTGCTTAATTCTGTCTGATAGAGACGATTTCACTGATACCTGAAACAAAACATAATAACATCCTGCACCAACAACTTCAATTCCAAAGTTCATCAAATCCTTAACCAAAGGATCACGTTCGAAACGAAACATTGTTAATGAAGCATTAATTTTTTGACTCAAAGCATCAGCCACTTTATTTGCTTTTACCATATGGTAATGAATTGTACAATCATAATCCTTGATTAATTCCAGCCATCTCCTCTGTCTCATGTTCAATTCATTCTGAGTGAATATATACTTTAAACTTTTGTGATCGGTATATATTTCACACTTTACTCCATACAAATGATGCCACCAAATTTTTAAAGCGAAAACGACAGCAGCTAATTCCAAATCATGTGTAGGGTAATTTACATCATGTGTTTTCAACTGTCATAAAGCATAAGAAATTACCTGATCATTCTGCATTAGGACACAACGAAGTCCTTTCAATCAAGCATCAATGTAGATAACAAACTCACCATTCCTTAAAGGTAGTTCCAAAACTGGAGCATTCACCAATCTTCTTTTCAATTCCTGAAAACAATCATCACATTCTTTTGTCCAGATAAACTTAACACACTTCCGAGTTAGCTTAGTCATTGGACTAGATAACCGTGAAAAATTACTTACAAACCTTCGGTAATAGCCTGCCAAACCAAGAAAGCTACGAATCTCAGTTACCTTTGTGGGTCTTGGCCATTCTTCAACAACCTTTGTTTTTGCAGGATCAATAGTTATCCCATCTTTAGAAACAATGTGACCAAGGATTGAAATTTGTTGCAAACAAAACTCACACTATCTAAATTTCCCATACAAATTATTTTCTTTCAAGGTTTGAAAAATAACCCTTAAATTTCTTTCATGCTCCTCTTTACTTTTAGAAAACACCAAAATATCATCAATGAAAATAACCAAAAACTTATCCAAGAACTCATGGAAAATTCTATTCATAAGGTCCATGAATACATCAGGTGCATTGGTTATCCCAAAAGGCATAACTATAAATTCATAATGGCCATATAGTGTACGGAACGCGGTCTTTGGAATATCATCTTCCTTTACCTTCAACTGATGGTACCCCGATCTCAGTTCAATCTTTGAAAAAAACTGATCTCCCTGGAGCTGATGAAACAATTCATCGATATGAGGCAAAGGATATTTATTCTTAATAGTGATGTTATTAAAGGCTCTATAATCAATGAAAAGTCTCATTAAACCATCTTTCTTTTTAAAAAATAAAACAGGTGCACCACATTGTGATGTACTAGGTCGAATGAAACATTTCTCTAATATATCATGAAATTTCTCCTTCAACTCTAAAAGTTCAATTTGAGCCATTCGATAAGGGGTTTTGAAATTGTCTTAGCATCGAGAACTAAGTCAACAGTAAATTCTACTTCCCGGTCTGGTATTATTCCAAGAAACTCATTAGGAAAAACATCATGATACTCATTTACCACTGGCACATCATTAATCTGAACAGTTCCCCTTTTTTCAATGATATGTGAAAGGTAACATTACTTTCAATATTTTATAATTTTCTCAGCCTCTTGATATGTTATCAATAGTAAGGGTTCATTCTTGTACACAAACTGAAAGTATTTCAGAAAGGAAAATTCATTAGCTCTATAGTCAATCTTAGCATGGTAAATAGAGAGCCAATCCATACCCAGGATAACATCAAACTCTACTAGAGGTAAAACAATAAGGTTTTCAAGTTGGTTTATTCCATGGATAAGGATAAGAAGATTCTTATAAATTCTTTTTTCCCCAAAATTTACCCCAGGTGTTTTTACCACAAGTTCATGAGTCATTTCTTGAGATGGTATTCCAATTTTACTAGAAAAGTTTTTAGAGATGAAAGAATGTGTAGACCCTGAATCAAACAACACACTGGCATAATATGAAAAAACAAACAAAGTACCTGATACAACTTCATTTGATGGCCCGACATCTGCTGAAGTAGTTTCAAAGGATTTCACCACCCCTTTTTGCTTGTAGTCTAACTACTTCCCATCACTAGAGCTCTTTGTCGGATACTCGTTTGCATAGTGACCCATCTCATTGCACATAAAACATTTCACTAACTGTAAATCAAATTTGGTCTTACCATCACCCTGATCTTTTTCAGTGAAATCACGAGCCTTGGGTCCCATTATACCACATAAGTAGCACTTTCCAGAATTCAGAAGACATTCACCATCATGCCTTTTACCACATTTATCACAAACTTGAAACTTAGTTTTCTTACCTTCAGAACTTTTTGAAGAATTATTCCCTTTCTCCTGCCACCTCGGTCTCTTCTTCGGTTGGTTGTTATAGAACACTGGATCATTGGAAAACTCCATTTCCACCTTATCAGTGCATCAAACAAGATTTTCATAACTTTTTAACTCACGAGAATCTAATTCTCTTCGATATTTTGGCTTTAATCCTGAGTAAAAACGATTGATTTTACTATCAAGGTCTCGAATAAAATTTGGAGTATACCTTGCCGATCAAGTGAACCTCTCTTCATAAGCAGCCACTGAGTCGTCCCCTTGCCTCAATTCCAAGAATTGTTTTTCTATCCTAATTCGAACAGCCTTAGGAAAATACTTCTCAAGAAACATACCTTTGAATTCATCCTAGTCGAGACCATAAATCTCATCAGCGTCCCTGATATTTTTAACCATCGACCACCACTAATCTGCTTCACCCTCAAAACGGTAAATAGCAAGACTAACCTTTTGATTGTCTGAACAACCCATGAAATCGAAAATCTTCTCTAGTGCTTAAATCCACCCTTCAGCTAACACAGGGTCAGATGATCCTCTGAATTATGGGGGATGATGCCTCATGAAATGTTCCACCACTGACATGTTCCTGTATGGTTGATCTGGCTGATCTCGTGCATGGATACCACCACCATTTATCGCTTGAGTCAACTGCGCCATCACTGCAACAAACTGTTCGGTTCTAATTCTGACCATCTCAGGATGTTGATTAAGAATGTCATTTCCTTATTTATGCCTTCCTAGCACTGCTTACCTATTTCCTCTGAGGAAAACCATTCTGAACAAACATGTCTTAGATAAAGCAACATGGTAATCTTCATATTCTATATCATTTCAATTTGACCATAAAAAAATATTTTTGGATAATCATTTAATAGAAATCTAACTCCTAAAGTTATCTAAAACGACCTCTGATACCAAATATAAGGCCCTAGCCTTTAACATTACTTAATATTGAGTTATTACAAGATTACACATTGAGGATCTTTTCTGGTTTAGAGTTTTAGATAATTAGATCGTAAATCATGCATTACATTCCACATTTAAACAAAGTGGTTACATAAAAGATAGTATTCATTTCTTTCCCATCAACAGAAACATATTTAAAACAAAACATTGATTATTTCATGAAACTTCCTTGACCCTATCATCACATCATGTACCATTCCCTAGACCTATGAAAATTTTTTCAAAAACTTGGGATGAGCATAAAAAGCTCAGTAAGGGATATAAAAGTACAAAATGAAAACAGTAGTCCATGTATGAAATCATAATTTACTCATAAAACATAAGCATTTTAACATACCTCATCAAATCATGAATAAATCATAGAAATCATAATACATAAAGGTAACTTGAGGCATTCATAACATTCTTACGTAGGGAGTAACCCTCATGGTAATGTTTGGAATACCAATCATATTATATTCCCTAAATCTCTTCAGAGAAACCTTAATGTTTAACCCCTTCGCGTTACCCAATGAATTGGAGAGCTATATCGGGCTCACCCACCCTTAGTTTATCACGGAACCACCCGTCTTCATAATAATGCCCAAGAACCATAACATAATCTTATCACATAGAACATGCATAAAGGAAACATAACATTTCATCTTTTCAATCACAAGATATCAATACAACACATTGATAGAAAAACATTATGAAAACCATTTTCAATACCAAAATAAAGAAAACTAACACATGGTATTTATTTTTCATTGAAAAAAAGGTTATGGATTGTAGAGGAAGGCGAAACTCAAATAATGGTCACGGCGGCAGAGAAGTCGTTGTCGCCGCATACGTATGACAAAAAAACATTAATTTTGTCATTTAGTAAAACTATTCGTATAAAAAAAATTTCTTTTTGACTAGAAATAAAAGTCAAAGGGGTTTATACACCGTATAAAAGAAAGTTGTGTATAGTACAAAATATGCCTCAATGAAAGGAGATTGAGATGAAGTCCCTTACCTCATATCCGACTTGAGTCGATCGTTCTTTAATCTCCTGAATAATAAACTTGAGTTAATTTTTACTTGCTTAAAAACCTTTTTCATGTTCATTATTCCTTTAATATCACTTATTATCATGTCATGACCACTATGTAATTATTTAAGTTAATAATGGTCATTTTAACAATCATTGGTACTTGAGTCAAAAATAAACTCTTTATAATTACAATTTGTTCATGTATCCATTATATCCAGAGTTATATTCATGATGTAGATATCATATATATCATATATATCCAGTATATACATGAATTTATAATATTACATAACATTTAGAGGTAAGAAATGAAATGCGCCGTTCATGGAGACGGTAAGTCGTACGTACGCATGAACGCTACTTTCATTTATATTTCATATTTTATGGAATGGAATCATAATTATATAAAGGTATATTATAATTCCAATATAATATCATATATAATATCATTAACTCCATCCTTTATATGTCCCACATATGGAATTAACGAATCAAATCACCTTGAGGGGGCAGTAGTCCGCACTTCCTAAAATGAAGATATCGCATTTACCCATAATGGAAACCATTAAGGTATGCCAAAAATGAAAAATACAGAAGCTCAAGGAAAACATAAACATATCATATATCATATATAAATATAGTGTCATATTAATGGCCACCTTTGAAGGTGTTAGAAGAATATTGAACAATCATCATTTCGTGGGGAAGAAATTCACCATCCACGGAAACAGTATGCTCTTTAACCATTAGATAATGGTGTGTGTAAGTGTAGCTCGAATCCTTCTTATAAAAACAACCTAGTATATTTAATATAATGGTGTTGTTACAAAATAAATAAATAAGAAGAGTTATGGGGATGGAGGAGCAAAATAAAACAAAAGAACATTAGAGAAGACTTTACATTTAAATCGGGTAACTCTTCTTGGTTTGAACCAAAATGGTTTCTTGAAGATCTTTCTACCTAAGGTAAGGCTTCTTGGATTAAGATAGGGATGTGGATAGATAAAATTTGCAGGTATTATCTGATCAAATGTCTTGAGAAGTGTGGTTAAGGAGGTAGAGGTGGGGGCCTTTTATAAGAGTAGAGGAGGGGAACTCTTGGAAAGTTAAGAAATGTTACATTATTCTAAAAAGAGTTTCAGATTTAAAAGGTCCCACATTGATATATTTCTAGTATAAGGTGATAAGGGTTCGAAATA
Source organism: Viscum album (assembly GCA_963277665.1). Taxonomy (NCBI): domain Eukaryota; kingdom Viridiplantae; phylum Streptophyta; class Magnoliopsida; order Santalales; family Viscaceae; genus Viscum; species Viscum album. The sequence goes on from OY728146.1 coordinate 141,808,499, forward strand.
TAGTCATCCAATTGGTCTTTGAAAAGTGTAAGTCTTATATTTTACATTATCTTTTCAATTTATTTAAATCGTTAATTAATGAGGTAATCACTGCATCATCATGATGCCATAAATAATTTAATTTATTTAATGTCTAAAAATTATAAACAAATACTATGATTTAGGAAATATTTTTAGCTTTAAAATGAATATTTATATTCTATTATATCATTTATTTAAAAAAATTTAAAAATGTTTTACTCAGGTGATACATTCTTTAGTGATATTCTCTTTTCTTTAAAAATAAAAGGATAAAGTATCACATTCACCCAAAAGTGATTCCATGGGGTCCCTAAGTTTGGCACAAGAAATCCCATGGTCAGCCATGACACAACAAGTAGCATTAGGACACATTTTGGGGTAATTTTTTTATTATTATGATATTATTTTACTATCCTTAACTACCCGATTACTAATTAATCAAGACAATTACCGTCGTTACTATTCATAATGTCCAAAAACAGAACAGTCTTAATCAGATAATTTGGACCTTATGATTCCAAATATGGAATCCTTTTTACCAAATTCCAAACATAGGAATTGCAATAATTAATTTAAAAATAATTCCCTTTGTCAAAACAAATAGCGGGTTTTTTGGAAACAATATCTATGAAAAGTTTGACACTTGTTTATTCCCAATTACAAAGTGAAATTAATTATAATGACTGCCATTGGATTAGATGGTAAAAATATATTTTAATTACACTTTAAGACCAATTAAAAAGATAATCTAACCATATAATTAAATGAGATGAAAACACAATTTTGATGAAAAATGCAGTATTTTCACTATTCATTAAAAAATGAACATGGTCTGAAAAATATCAAAAATTTACCCAAGGTAAATTCCAATGTCCCAATCATAATGAATAAGTATATTTTGAAAAATATAGCTTAAAAATTGTCAAAATATATATTTAAAAATGGTTTTCCATCAAAAGGCGGTAAAACAATCTTTTAAAAATATTAGTGTATTCCATGCTTAAGATCGGATATATTCTCAATTTAAGCCACTAAAACACTATCTCATTCAGAAATAGACATAGATAAGAATTTATTATTATTTATTACTTACATGGGATGTCACATCCTTCCTCCATTTAGAAAATTGTGTCCCCGCAATTTATTTACATATCAAATAAGTGGGGGTATTTAGCCTCATTGAATTTTCAGATTCCCATGTTGCCTATTCACTCATGTGGTTTTTTCACAAAACCTTTACATGATAAATCACCTTATTCTACAACACTTTCTCCCTGTGGTCAAGAATCTGGATCGGTTATTCCTCAAAATATATATTCTCTTCCAGCTGAACTACCTGTGGTCTCAAAACATGAGATGGATCTGTAATGTACTTCCTTAACAATGAAACAAGAAAAACATTGTTTACCTGAGATAAAATTGGAGGTAAAGCCACTCCGTATTCAACTGATCCAACTCTCTCCAAAATTTCATATGGTCCAATGAACCTTGGACTCAACTTTCATTTCTTACCCAATTGCATCACACTTTTCCATGGTGAAAATTTGAGAAAAACATGATAACCTACCACAAAAGAGAGATCCTTCCTCCTGTTGTCCGCATAACTCTTCTGCCTACTCTGAGCTGTTCTCCTATGTTTCTGTATCAGCTGAACTTTTTTTGCCAACTATTCTACCAATTCCGGTCCCATCAACTTCTTTTCACCCACTTCATCCCAGAAAGCTGGAGTTCGACACCGCTTCCCATATAATGCCTCAAATGGTTCCATCTGTATACTGGAATGAAAAATGTTATTATAAGAAAACTCAACCAAATAAATATGTTTGTCCCAACTTCCCTGATAATCCATCGAACAAGCACATAGCATATCCTCCAATTTCTGAATCGTTCTTTCTGACTACCCATCTGATTGAGGATGAAAATCTATACAAAAATTTAATTAAATACCCAATGACTTCTGAAGACCTTTCCAAAAGTTAGAATTGAACATCGGATCACGGTCAGATACAATAGAGAGAGGAACTCCATATAACCTGACTATCTATTTTAGATACAAACGGGAAAGTTGATCTAGCGAAAAAGTATCTCGTATAGCAAGGAAATGAGCATATTTTGTCAAACGATCAACAATTACCCAGATTGCATTGTTACCTCGAGGTGTCTTCAGCAATCCCACAACGAAGTCCATGGATATATTCTCCCATTTCCACTCTGGTACTGGTAAAGGCTGAAGCATCCCTTTCGGTAACTGCCGCTCTACTTTAACCTATTGACAATTCAAACACTTCATAGTAAAATCAGCAATGTCTCTTTTCATTCTGTCCCACCTGTAACACTCCCGAAGATCTTTATACATCTTAGTACTACCTGGATGAACAGATAACGGAGAACTATGAGCTTCACATAACAACTCTCTCTTCAACTGCGAATCAAACGGCACACACAATCTCTTCTCAAATCTTAAAACATAATCTTTATCAATATTGAATTCAGGAAACTTACCCTTCTGAACCAGCTCTACATTTTTCTGCAACTCATTGTTTTGCTTCTATGCTTGCTTAATTCTGTGTGATAGAGATGATTTCACTGATACCTAAAAAAATAGAAGAACATCTTTCACCAAAAACATCTATTCCAAAGTTCATAAAATCCTTAACCAAAGGATCACTTTCCAAATGCAACATTGTTAATAGAGCATTAATTTTTCGACTCAAAGCATCAACCACTTTATTTTCTTTTCCCGGATGGTAATGAATTGTACAATCATAATCCTTGATTAATTATAGCCATCTCCTCTGTCTCATGTTCAATTCTTTCTAAGTGAATATATACTTTAAACTTTTGTGATCGGTATATATTTCACACTTTACTCCATACAAATGATGCCTCCAAATTTTTAAAGCGAAAACAACAACAGCTAATTCCAAATCCTCTGTAGGGTAATTAACTCATGTGTTTCAGACTGTCGTGAAGCATAATAAATTTCATGATCATTCTGCATTAGGACGAAACCATGTCCTTTCAATCAAGCATCACTATAGATAACAAACTCACCATTCCTGGAAGGTAGTGCCAAAACTGGATCATTCACCAATCTTCTTTTCAATTCCTGAAAACAATCATCACATTATTTTGTCTAGATAAACTTAACACCCTTCTGAGTTATCTTAGTCATTGGAATAGATAACCGTGAAAAATTTCTAACAAACCTTCGGTAATAGCCTGCCAAACCAAGGAAGATACGAATCTCAGTTATATTTGTGGATCTTGGCCATTCTTCAACAACCTTTGTTTTTGCAGGATCAATAGTTATCCCATCTTTAGAAACAATGTGACCAAGGAAAGAAATTTGTTGCAACCAAAACTCACACTTGCTGAATTTCCCATACAAATTCTTTTCTTTTAAGGTTTTCAAAATAACCCTTAAATATCTTTCATGCTCCTCTTTACTTTTAGAAAACACCAAAATATAATCAATGAAAACAACCACAAACTTATCCAAGAACTCAGGGAAAATTCTATTCATAAGGTCCATGAATACAGCAGGTGCATTGGTTAGCCCAAAAGAAATAACTACAAATTCATGATGGCCACATCGTGTATGAAACGTGGTTTTCAGAATATCAGCTTCCTTTAACTTCAACTGATGGTACCCCGATCTCAGTTCAATCTTTGAAAAAAACTGAGCTCCTTGGAGCTGATCAGACATATCATCGATATGAGGTAAATGATATTTGTTCTTAAAAGTGATGTTATTTAAGGCTCTATAATCAATGCAAAGTTTCATTGAACCATCTTTCTTTTTAAAAAATAAAACAGGTGCACCCCATGGTGATGTGCTAGGTCGAATGAAACCTTTCTCTAATAAATCTTGCAATTTCTCCTTCAACTCTAAAAGTTAAAATTGAGCCATTCGATAAGGGGGTTTTGAAATTGGATTAGCATCGGGAACTAAGTCAAAAGTAAATTCTACTTCCCAGTCTAGTATTTTTTCAGAAAACTCATCAGGAAAAACATCAGGATACTCATTTACCACTGGCACATCATTAATCTGAATAGTTCCCTTGTTTTTAATGACATGTGCAAGGTAACATTCATTTCAATATTTTACAAGTTTCTCGGCCTCTTGATATATTATCAACCAGTAAGGGTTCATTCTTGTACACAAACTAAAAGTATTTCTGAAAAGAAACTTCTTTATATCTACAGTAAATCTTAGCATGGTAAATAGTGTAACACCCCGAGCTTCCACGATACGCTTCTCATTCAATAATGAAATAGCTTGCATTGTACGCAACTTCGAGTTCTAAAACACCGCGACTAATCAAAGTAGCTGTTATGAATAGTAATAACCACTTTTTAAAATTATAGAAATTTTATATTTCAAAATGGACTTCATTTTTGTATTCGTAATATCGAAATTATCCTAAGTTGAATTTTTTGTAACTTTCTGAGAACTTCCAATTTTTTTATGAATAGTGAAAAATACTTAAAACAACTTTTTTAATCAAAATAATTTATTGTGATAAATTATACTATTTAGTGGTTTTAAAGTATAGTTAGAATATATTTTTACGATTTTATCCAATGGTGGTCATTAGAATTAATTTAACATTGAAATTGGACATAAACAATTGCCAATCTTTTCATATAAATTGTTTCTTAAAAACACGCTATTTGTTGTGACAGCGGGAATTAATTATAAAATTAACTAATGCAACTTATATGTTTGGAATTTTGTAAAATAGGCATCATTTTTGAATTCGGAATAACAATTATAACTTAGGGTGAAATTTTGGCATTGTTCTGAAAAACTTCAATTTTTGATGAATAGTGAAACCACTAAGTGGTAGTTAAATAACTGATTTTTCGTTTAAATGAAATATTACCACTTCTGTGATTTGACTTTCAAAAATCCGACATACATGGTTGTCATTAAGAAGTAAAATGTGGTTCAATGAGATTAAAATAATTTTTTTTGGTGAATAGTAACTTTTAAGTTCTTAATCGCGATTAGAGGTAATTAGTGTAGTTTAAGGTAAAAATAATGTTTTAATAATATGAGATGAGCTTGAAACTTGTCCTACTCCTATTGGATGAGTCATGTACGACCAAGACAACCCATGGGTCAACATGGGGACCCCATGGAGCCACTTTAGTTGGAAAATGACATTAATATATATTTATTTAATGTTAAAATTAAATTGACACAAACATGAGTTGTTTTACTAAAACAATTTTTAAGTGGGGTTAAACAAGTCCATATTTTGACTATATTTATTCATTAGAAAGCTAAAGATATTTCATACATCATAGTATTTTTTTTATAATTTTTAGACATTAAATAAATTAAATTATTTATGACATCATTATGATGCAGTGATGACCTCATTATTTAACGATTTTAATAAAATGAAAAGATAATGTAAAATTCAAGGCTTACACTTGTCCAAAGACTATTGGATGGGTAGATTTCGAACCCTTATCACCTTATCCACGAATTATATAAGTGTGGGACCTTTAGAATCCGAAAAGCATTGTGTAATAATGTAACATTTCAATCTTTCCAAAAGTGCCCCTCCTCTCCACTTATAAAAGGCCCCCACCTCTCCCACCTTATTCACACCTTCAAGCCATTTTGCTCGGCCAAACTCTGCCCAAATACTCTCCCAACTTCCCCCTATTACTCCTAGAAGCCTCACTTTGGGCAGAACTCTTCCCAAGGAAGCCTTTGGCTCAAATCAAAAAGAGTTACCCGATTTTGAGGTAATGTCTTCTCTAATGTTGTTTTGTTTCATTTTTCTTCTCCAACCCCCTAAACTCTTTTTATTCATTTCTTTTGTAACAACACCAGTATCCTCAATATACTAGGATGTTGTTTTAAGAAGGATTAGAGCTACACTTACACACACTTACATCTAATGGTTAAAGAACATACGGTTTCTGTGGATGGCGAATTTCTACCTCACGAAACGATGATTGTTCAACACTCATATAACACCTTAAAAGGTGGACATTAAGATGTCACTATTTTTATATATGATATATAATATGTTTATGTTTTACTTATGCTTCTTTATTTCTCATTTATGGCATACTTAATGATTTCCATTATGGGTAAACGCGATAATTTCATTTTAGGAAGTGCGGACTACCGCCCCCTCAAAGTGATTTGAATCGTTAATGCCATATGTGGGATGTATAAAGGATGGAGTAAATGGTATTATACACTATATTATAATGGAATTATATTATAAATTTATATCATTATGATTTCATTCCATTAAATACGAAATAGAAATGAAAGTAGCGTTCATGCGTACGTACGGCTTACCGTCTCCATGAACGGTGCATTACATTTCTTACCTCTAAATGTTACGTGACATTATGAATGAATGTATATAATGTATATATATGATATATATGATATCTAAATCATGAATATAATTCTGGATATAATGGATATTTCACCACATGAACAACTTGTAATTATAAGAAGTTTATTTTTGACTCAAGTACCAAAGATCGACAAAATGACCGTTATTAACTTAAATAATTAAATAATGTTCATAACATGGTAATAAGTGATATAAATGGAATAATGAACATGAAAAAGGTTCTTAAGTAAATATAAATTAACTCTAGTTTATTATTCTGGAGGTTAAAGAACGGTCGAGTCAGGACAAGACGCAAGGTAAGGGAATTTCTTAACCCAACTTCCATTCTTTGGGTTAATCTCCTACTTTCGAATTATGTCATGATATTATTATGTCCTATTTTGTATTTTTACTTTCTTTATGTGTACCTATAGTGGATACACATAATAGATCTATTTTATTTTAAAAATGATCTTTTTAAGGACTTTGTCTCAATCTCCTTTCATTGAGGCATATTTGGTTTTATACACAAATTTCTTTTATACGGTGTATAAACCCCTTTGACTTTTACGTTTATTCAAAAGGAATCTTTTTTTATACGAAGCGTTTTACTAAAAGACAAAAGGGAATGTTTTTCTTTCCATACTTATGTGGCGACAACGACTTCTCTGCCGCCGTGACCATTATTTGAGATTTGGCTTCCTCTACAAGCCGTCATTTTTTTAATGAAAAATAAATACAAAGTTTTATCTTTATTTTATTTTGGTATTGAAAATGGTTTTGAAAGAATTTTTATTATATCAATGTGTTGTATTTATATCTTGTGATTGAAATGTGGAAATGTTATGTTTCCTTTATGCATGTTTTATGTGATATAATTATGTTATGGTTTATGATATGTTTAAACCTATTCATATGAGGAAGGCATTGGACTTAATAAGTGACGGGTGGAGCCCGCTATAGCTCCTCGATGCATCGGCAGGTCTCATGAGACAAACTAGTGTCTTGGCACGAGGCCTTGACAAAATTTTATTTGTGGTCTTGGCATGAGGCCTTGGCTACGTGGTTATGATAGTCTGGCATTATGCATTCCATCATTATGAAAATGGTTATTGATGTTGCATGGGATTATTCGATTAGTAGAATATCCATGTGAGTAAGTAAATGGAATTATCTCATTTTATTTTTTCCATATTATGCTAAAGTTCAAGTTTAAAGAGGCTTTTGTTTTAGTTATACATTGCCTTAAATGTTAATGATTATTTATGAAAGCTTCCGCAATATTGTTATCCTTACTGAGCATCTGAGCTCACCCCTTTAAATGTTTTAATATTTTTTCCAGGATGTGAAGAAGTATTTTATGAATGACCTGCAGGGGTAGTCAGAAAGGGATATGATTTTTGACTATGAAGACCATGTTATTGTAGTTTGTTTACTTTATTATGTAATGTAAGACTTATGAATGTATCTAGTGTTTCCAAGGCTACTAAACTAATCGGTCTTTCGAGACTTGATCTTTTGTGATCATGCCAATGTTACGAAGTAACGCACCGGCTCTGGGTAGCTGGGGTCGGGGCGTTACAGTTGGTATCAGAGGTAGTTTAGTACTAACCTTGGAAGCTAGATTTAGATAAACTCTGATTAGAGCTCATATCCCGAAGATAGACTTTGAGGATTAGTATAGAAGAACTTCCTGGAATTTTGGTATTGTAGAGATGTTGTGAGTTTTCCGAGCAATACATCCCTGTCTGGATACGAGCAGGTAGAGGCGGCTCTGGCACAGATGTACCTAGGGGTAAAACCCGAAAACACCGCTTTGAGCTAGACTCAAACGGGAACTGGTGCACGACAATGGGCCTTGCTGCACTCTTGGTTACGACACTCCCGTGGGATTTTCTTAGGATAATTCTCATTTTCTTTACAAACCATTATGTAGGGTTTATGAGTATATACTTCTTCAAAGAAAACATTCTTATGATTATGGATTATATCCATAAACCGTTCAATTTACATTAATTATTTTAAAAGTTTGGAATTATTCATTATAAATCATAAACTAACCTAGTTTATGTCATTGTATAGAAATGGCGCCCAGTAGAAGGAATGTGAACTCCAGCAATACGTATGATCCAAAGAGTAAGAAGGATCGTATCTTTCACAGTATTAAGCCAACATTTCGAAGGGAAATAGTCTCCCATGTGTTCTTAACATATGAAGAAATAGTATCATCTGTTAATAAGATAAGTAAAGAATTCTCTGAGTCCTATGGCTTTGAAGCGAAGCAAGAGACGAAAGGGATGGAAGAGAGAATGATGGATAACAGAATGAGGGGAAAGAAGAATTTTCCAATATGTGGTAATTGTGGGAAGAAACATCATGGAACTTGCCTAAAGGGAATGGGAGTTTGTTATATGTGTAGAGAAAAAGGACACAAAGTGCGTGACTGCAAGGGTAAGAAAATGGTTTCAAATGTACAATGCTTCTTCTGCAAGGATTGGGGACACTACGCAAACCAATGTCCAAATCATCAGAGTATGCCCCAAATGATGTTATTGGATAATAATAAAGTTATGATACTACCACAGATGAGGAGTAATGATTAGAGTTCTTATGTTGTTATTAAAGAATTTTTTTTAATTTGAGTGTTGTATCAATAATGTACTGGTTATAATAATTATGGAGTATATAAGGATTGTACTGCAGTACTATTTCATCAAGGACTTGAGATTGTGTGGAACCAAGAAAAGTGACTCCACAGTAGGTTAAATTTTTGGAAAATATATGGTTGAGAGAAAGATAAACCATAATATGGTTCTGATACTGAGATTGTGATTTTGGAATAAGACGTGATTGATTTTGATAAATTATAATGGATATACTTAACTTCCTTGAAACTGATTGATGTTTTGTATACATTTTTGGATAGAAGGAGTATATCTAGTATTCTATAAGGAATAAGGGATCATGGTAATTCAGTATGTTTAAAAAGAATACATGATGAAGGTGTTCACATGTTGTTACGTGGGAAAAAGGATCTTCATTATGTTTACCTTCCTTATAAAATTTGGACTGTGAGTTGGACAGAAGTATTTTGGATAACTATTAAGGTTGGAATGGATTAAGTTGAACCATGGATAGTATTGTTTAAGGTTAAAGCATTTCTGAAGATTATTTTTGGAATATTATAATACTATAGTTTTAGGAAAAGGACAACCTGCAGGGTGGGGAATAACCCGTCGCGTCGGACAAAGCTGTAGGAATCGAACCCACAACCATAGTGCGACAAGCCTTTATTTCCTACCACTAGCCTACAGGAAGTCCCTGGTTTTTACAGAATAGTTTTACTAATCTAAATGGCATGTGTTAATATTTGGAACCTTATACAATTAGGATAAATAGAATATTTTTGAGTTCTATTACCTTTTAGAGTGAAAGATGGGTTTTTGGTAAAAATTTATTAACGAATGAAAGTATACATAAAAATTATGTATATTCCCTTACGTTCTTAGTAAATCTCCTAAATAAATTCCTCAACATTATAAAAGGTAACTTAAAACAAAAATGTTGTCGGTTAACTTTTCCAACTGGGGATTCAATGACCGTTTAACCAGTCACAAGTTTGTGATTTTCTTGTAGTTAAACTTTCTCCTAATCCTGTTTTCTATAACTCTCCATCAGACCTTGATGGTTTGTTTCTCCTCCATATCCATATTTTCATAGAATCCTAGAATGGGCTATATCGGGTGACCTTTGTACTTATCTTGCTTTCTTTTAATGTTATATATTTATTAACCTTATTTCCGATGTGGGTTTTCCACAAAGGTATTTTCTATTTTCAACCTTTTATTTACAAAGAAAAATTTCAAATTGCGAGGAAGCAATTTATTGAAGGAGGGGAGAATGTAACACCCCGATCTTCCACGATACGCTTCTCATTAAATAATGCAATAGCTTGCATTGTACGCAACTTCGATTTCTAAAACACCGCGACTAATCAAAGTAGCCGTTATGAATAGTAATAACCACTTTTTAAAATTATAGAAATTTTATATTTCAAAATGGACTTCATTTTTGTATTCGTAATATCGAAATTATCCTAAGTTGAATTTTTTGTAACTTTCTGAGAACTTCTAATTTTTTAATGAATAGTGAAAAATACTTAAAACAACTTTTTTAATCAAAATAATTTATTGTGATAAATTATACTATTTAGTGGTTTTAAAGTATAATTAGAATATATTTTTACCATTTTATCCAATGGTTGTCATTAGAATTAATTTAACAATGAAATTGGACATAAACAATTGCCAATATTTTGATATAAATTGTTTCTTAAAAACACGCTACTTGTTGTGACAGCGGGAATTAATTATAAAATTAACTAATGCAACTTATATTTTTGGAATTTTGTAAAATAGACATCATTTTTGAATTCGGAATATCAATTATAGCTTAGGGTGAAATTTTGGCATTGTTCTGAAAAACTTCAATTTTTGATGAATAGTGAAACCACTAAGTGGTAGTTAAATAACTGATTTTTCGTTTAAAAGAAATATTACCACTTCTGTGATTTGATTTTCAAAAATCTGACATACATGGTTGTCATTAAGAAGTAAAATTTGGTTCAATGAGATTAAAATAATTTTTTGGTGAATAGTAACTTTTAAGTTCTTAATCGCGATTAGAGGTAATTAGTGTAGTTTAAGGTAAAAATAATGTTTTAATAATATGAGATGAGCTTGAAACTTGTCCTACTCCTATTGGATGAGTCATGGCCGACCAAGAAAACCCATGGGTCAACTTGGGGACCCCATGGATCCACTTTAGTTGGAAAATGACATTAATATATATTTATTTAATGTTAAAATTAAATTGACACAAACATGAGTTGTTTTACTAAAATAATTTTTAAGTGGGGTTAAACAAGTCCATATTTTGACTATAAATATTCATTAGAAAGATAAAACTATTTCCTACATCATAGTATTTTTTTTATAATTTTTAGACATTAAATAAATTAAATTATTTATGACATCATTATGATGCAGTGATGACCTCATTATTTAACGATTTTAATAAAATGAAAAGATAATGTAAACTTCAAGGATTACACTTGTCCAAAGACTATTGGATGGGTAGATTTATAACCCTTATCACCTTATCCACGAATTATATAAGTGTTGGACCTTTAGAATCCGAAAAGCATTGTGTAATAATGTAACATTTCAATCTTTCCAAAAGTGCCCCTCCTCTCCACTTATAAAAGGCCCCCACCTCTCCCACCTTATTCACACCTTCAAGCCATTTGGCTCGGCCAAACTCTGCCCAAATACTCTCCCAACTTCCCCCTATTACTCCTAGAAGCCTCACTTTGGGCAGAACTCTTCCCAAGGAAGCCTTTGGCTCAAATCAAAAAGAGTTACCCGATTTTAAGGTAATGTCTTCTCTAATGTTGTTTTGTTTCATTTTTCTTCTCCAACCCCCTAAACTCTTTTTATTCATTTCTTTTGTAACAACACCAGTATCCTAAATATACTAGGATGTTTTTATAAGAAGAATTCGAGCTACACTTACACACACTTACATCTAATGGTTAAAGAACATACGGTTTCTGTGGATGACGAATTCCTGCCTCACGAAACGATGATTGTTCAACACTCATATAACACCTTCAAAGGTGGCCATTAAGATGTAACTATTTTTATATATGATATATAATATGGTTATGTTTTACTTATTCTTCTGTATTTCTCATTTATGGCATACTTTATTATTTCCATTATGGGTAAACGTGATAATTTCATTTTAGGAAGTGCGGACTACCGCCCCCTCAAAGTGATTTGAATCGTTAATGCCATATGTGGGATGTATAAAGGATGGAGTAAATGGTATTATACCCTATATTATACTGGAATTATATTATAAATTTATATCATTATGATTTCATTTCATTAAATACAAAATAGAAATGAAAGTAGTGTTCATGCGTACGTACGGCTTACCGTCTCCATGAACGGTGCATTTCATTTCTTACCTCTAAATGTTACGTGACATTATGAATGAATGTATATAATGTATATATATGATATATATGATATCTACATCATGAATATAATTCTGGATATAATGGATATTTCACCACATGAACAACTTGTAATTATAAGAAGTTTATTTTTGACTCAAGTACCAAAGATCGACAAAACGACCGTTATTAACTTAAATAATTAAATAATGTTCATAACATTGTAATAAGTGATATAAATGGAATAATGAACATGAAAAAGGTTCTTAAGTAAATATAAATTAACTCTAGTTTATTATTCAGGAGGTTAAAGAACGGTCGAGTCAGGACAAGACGCAAGGTAAGGGAATTTCTTAACCCAACTTCCATTCTTTGGGTTAACCTCCTACTTTCAAATTATGTCATGATATTATTATGTCCTATTTTTTATTTTTACTTTCTTTATGTGTACCTATAGTGGATACACATAATAGGTCTATTTTATTTTAAAAATTATCTTTTTAAGGACTTTGTCTCAATCTCCTTTCATTGAGGCATATTTGGTTTTATACACAAATTTCTTTTATACGGTGTATAAACCCCCTTGACTTTTACATTTATTAAAAAGAAATCTTTTTTATACGAAGAGTTTTACTAAACGATAAAAGGGAATGTTTTTCATTCCGTACTTATGCGTCAACAACGACTTCTCCGCCACCGTGACCATTATTTGAGATTCGGCTTCCTCTACAAGCCGTCATTATTTTTAATGAAAAATAAATACAAAGTTTTAACTTTCTTTTATTTTGGTATTGAAAATGGTTTTGAAAGAATTTTTATTATATCAATGTGTTGTATTTATATCTTGTGATTGAAATGTGGAAATGTTATGTTTCCTTTATGCATGTTTTATGTGATAAGATTATGTTATGGTTTATGATATGTTTAAACCTATTCATATGAGGAATGCATTGGACTTAATAAGTGACGGGTGGAGCCCGCTATAGCTCTTCGATGCATCGGCAGGTCTCATGAGACAAACTAGTGTCTTGGCACGAGGCCTTGACAAAATTTTATTTGTGGTCTTGGCACTAGGCCTTGGCTACGTGGTTATGATAGTCTGGCATTATGCATTCCATCATTATGAAAATAGTTATTGATGTTGCATGGGATTATTCGATTAGTAGAATATCCATGTGAGTAAGTAAATGGCATTATCTCATTTTATTTTTGCCATATTATGCTAAAGTTCAAGTTTAAAGAGGCTTTTGTTTTAGTTATACATTGCCTTAAATGTTATTGATTATTTATGAAAGCTTCCGCAATATTGTTATCCTTACTGAGCATCTGAGCTCACCCTTTCAATTTTTTAATATTTTTTCCAGGATGTGAAGAAGTATTTTATGAATGACCTGCAGGGGTAGTCAGAAAGGGATATGATTTTGGACTATGAAGACCATGTTATTGTAGTTTTTTTACTTTATGATGTAATGTAAGACTTATGAATGTATCTAGTGTTTCCAAGTCTACTAAACTAATCAGTCTTTCGAGACTTGATCTTTTGTGATCATGCCAATGTTACGAAGTAACGCAACGGCTCTGGGTAGCTGGGGTCGGGGTGTTACAAATAGAGAGCCAATCCATACCCAGGATAACATCAAACTCTACTTGAGGTAAAACAATAAGGTTTGCAAGTAGGTTCTTTCCATAGATAAGGATTGGAAGATTATTATAAATTCTTTTTTCCTCAAAATTTTCCCCAGGTGTTTTTACCACAAGTTCAGGAGTCATTTCTTGAGATGGTATTCCCATTTTACTAGAAATGTTTTCTGAGATGAAAGAATGTGTAGACCCCGAATCAAACAACACACTGGCATAATCTGAAAAAACAAACAAAGTACCTGATACAACTTCATTTGATGGCCCAACATCTGCTGAAGTAGTTGCAAAGGATTTCACCACCCCTTTCTGCTTGTAGTCTAACTACTTCCCATCACAAAAGCTCTTTGTCAGACACTCATTTTCATAGTGACCCATCTCATTGCACTTAAAACATTTCACTAACATTAAATAAAATTTGGTCTTACCATCACCCTGAAAATTTTCAGTGCAATCACGAGCCTTATGTCCCATCTTACCGCATCAGTAGCACTTCCCAGAATTCAGAAGAAATTACCCAGTATACCTTTTATCACATTTTCACAAATTGGAAACTTAGTTTTCTTACCATTAAACCTTTTTGAAAAATTCTTCCCTTTCTCCTGCCACATCGTTCTCTTGTTCTGTTGGTTTTTATAGAACACATGATCATCGGAAAACTCCATTTCCACCTTCTTAGCAGATCGAACAAGATTTTCATAACTTTTGAACTCACAAGAATCCAATACCCTTGGATATTTTGGCTTTAATACTGAGTAAAAATGATTGATTTTACTATCAAGGTCTCGAATAAAATTTGGAGCATACCTTGCCAATCGAGTGAACCTCTCTTCATAAGCATCCACTGAGTCGTCCCCTTTCCTCAATTCCAAGAATTGTTTTTCCATCCTAAGTCGAACAGCCTTAGGAAAATACTTCTCAAGAAACATACCTCGGAATTCATCCCAGTCGAGAGAATTAACTCATCAGTGTCCCTGATATTTTTAACCATCGACCACCACTAATCTGCTTCACTCTCCAAACGGTAAATAGCAAGACTAACCTTTTGATTGTCTGAATACCCCATGACATCGAAAATATTCTCCAGTTCTTTAATCCACCCTTCAACTAGCATAGGGTCATATGATCATCCGAATGATGGGGGATGTTGCCTCATGAAATGTTCCACAACTGACATGTTCCTCTGCGGTTGATCTGGATGATCTCGTGCATGGATACCACCACCATTTATTGCTTGAGTCAACTACACCATCACTACAACAAACTGTTCAGTTCTAATTTTGAACATTTCAGGATGCTGATTCGGAAGGTCATTTCCTTCCGTATGCCTTCCTATCACTGCTTCCCTGTTTCCTCTACGGAAAACCATTCTGAACAAACATTGCTTAGATGAAGCAACATGGTAATCTTCAAATGCTATATCATTTCAATTTGACCATAAAGAAATATTTTTGGATAATCATTTAATAGAATTTTAACTCCTAAAGTTATCTAAACTGACCTATGATACTAACTATAAGGCCCTAGCCTTAAACATTACTTAATCTTGAGTAATTACAAGATTACACATTGAGGATCTTTTTAGGTTTAGAGTTTTAGAGAATTAGATCATAAATCATGCATTACATTCCACATTTAAACAAAGTGGTTAAATAAAAGATAGTATTCATTTTTTTTCCCATCAATGAAATCATATTTAAAACAAAACATGGATTATTTAATGACACTTCCTTGACCCTATCATCACATCATATACCTTTCCCTTGACCTATGAAAAACATTTCAAAATCATGGGATGAGCATAAAAATCTCAGTAAGGGATATAAAAGTATGAAATGAAAACATTAGTCCATGTATGAAATCATACATTACTCATAAAACATAATAATTTTAACATACCTCATCAAATCATGAATAAATCATAGAAATCATAAGACATAAAGGTAACTTGAGGCATTGATAACATTATTACGTAGGGAGTAACCCTTATTGTTACATTTGGAATACCAATCACAGTATATTCCATAAATCTCTTCAGAGAAACATTAACGTTTAACCCCTTCATGTTACCCAATGAATTGGATAGCTATATCGGGCTCACCTGCCCTTAGTTTATCACGGAACCACCCGTCTTCATAACAATGCCCAAGAACCATAACATAATGTTATCACATAAAACATTCATAAAGGAAACATAAAATTTCCACTTTTCAATCACAAGATATCAATACAACACATTGATATAAAAACATTATGAAAACCATTTTCAATACAAAATAAAAGAAAAGTAAAACATGGTATTTATTTTACATTTTTTTTAAAAAGGTTATGGCTTGTAGAGGAAGCCAAAACTCAAATAATGGTCATAGTGGCGGAGAATTCGCTATCGCCGAATACATATGACAAAAAAACATTCCTTTTGTCGTTTAGTAAGACCTTTCGTATAAAAAAAGATTCCTTTTGACTCGACATAAAAGTCAAAGGGGTTTATACACCGTATAAAAGAAAGTTTTGTATAGTACAAAATATGCCTCAATGAAAGGAGATTGAGACGAAGCCCCTTACCTCATATTCGACTTGACTCGATCGTTCTTTAATATCCTGAATAATAAACTTGAGTTAATTTATACTTTCTTAAGAACCTTTTTCAAGTTCATTATTCCTTTCATATCACTTATTAACATGTCCTGAACACTATGTAATTATTTAAGTTAATAACGGTCGTTTTAACGATCATTGGTACTTGAGTCAAAAATAAACTCTTAATAATTACAAGTTGTTCATGTATCCATTATATCCAGAGTTATATTCATGATGTATATGTCATATATATCATATATATCTAGTATATACATTCATTTATAATATTACATAACATTTAGAGGTATGAAATGAAATTCACCGTTCATGGAGACGGTAAGCCATACGTACGCATGAACGCTACTTTCATTTATATTTTGTATTTTATGGAATGGAATAATAATGATATAAAGGTATATTATAATTCCAGTATAATATAATATATAATATCATTAACTCCATCCTTTATACGTCCCACATATGGCATTAACGAATCAAATCACCTTGAGGGGGCGGTAGTCCGCACTTCCTAAAATGAAGATATCGCGTTTACCCATAATGGAAACCATAAAGGTATTCCATAAATGAAAAATACAGAAGCATAAGGAAAACATAAACATATTATATATCATATATAAATATAGTTTCATCTTAATGGCCACCATTGAAGGTGTTAGAAGAATATTGAACAATCATCATTTCGTGAGGCAAAAATTCGCCATCCACGGAAACAGTATGCTCTTTAACCATTAGATAAAGGTGTGTGTAAGTGTAGCTCGAATCCTTCTTATAACAAAATCCTATTATATTGAAGATACTGGTTTTTTTACAAAAGAAATGAATAATAAGAGTTTAGGGGATTGGAGAGGCAAAATAAAACAAAATAACATTAGAGAAGACTTTACCTTTACATCGGGTAACTCTTATTGGTTTTAACCAAAATGGTTTCTTGAAGAGTTTTCTGCCTAAGGTAAGGCTTCTACGATTAAGAGAGGGATGTGGATAGATAAAATGAGTAGGGATTGGCTGAGCCAAAGGCTTTAGAAGTGTGGGTAAGGAGGTAGAGGTGGGGGCCTTTTATAAGAGGAGAGGAGGGGCACTCTTGGAAAGTTAAGAAATGTTACATTATTATAAAAAGATTTTTGGATTTAAAAGGTCCCACATTGATATATTTCTAGGATAAGGTGATAAGGGTTCGAAATATACTCGTACAATAAGTGTTTTACAGGTCTAAGTCTTAGATTTTACATTATCTTTTTATTTTATTTAAATCATTAATTAATGAGGTAATCGCTGCATCATCATGATGTCATAAATTATTTAATTTATTTAATGTCTAAAAATTATAAAAAAATACTATGATGTAGGAAATATTTTTAGATTTAAAATTACTATTTATAGTCCAAGAGATCATTTATTTAGACAAAATTAAAAATGTTTTACTCAAGTGATACATTCTTTAGTGATATTGTCCTTTCTTTAAAAATAAAAGGATAAAGTGTCACATTCACCTAAAAGTGATTCCATGGGGTCCATAAGTTTAGAACAAGTAATCCCATGGACTTCCATGACACAACTAGTAGCATTAGGACACATTTTGGGGTCATTTTTTATTATTATGATATTATTTTATTATCCTTAACTACCTGATTACTAATTAATCAAGATAATTAAAGATAATTACCGTTATTACTATTCATAATATCCACAAACAAAAGAGTACTAATTAGATAATTTGGACCTTATGATTCCAAATATGTAATCCATTTTACCAAATTCCAAACATAATAATTTAAATAATTAATTTAAAAATAATTCCCGTTGTCAAAACAAATAGCGGGGTTTTTTGAAACAATATCTATGAAACTTTTGGCACTTGTTTATGCCCAATTCCAAAGTGAAATTAATTATAATGACCACCATTGGAATATATGGTAAAAATATATTAAGACCAATTAAAAAGATAATCTAACCATATAATTAAATTAGATGAAAAAGCAGTTTTGATGTAAAATGCAGTATTTTTCACTATTCATTAAAAAATGAACATGGTCAGAAAAATACCAAAAATTTACCCAAGGTAAATTTCAATGTCCCAATCATAAAGAATAAGTTTATATTGAAAAATAGAGCTTATAAAATTGTCAAATAATATATTTAAAAATGGTTCGCCATTAAAAGTCTGTAAAACAATCTTTTAAAAATATTAGTGTATTCCATGCTTATGATTGGATTTATTATAATTTTAAGCCTATAAAACACTATCTAATTCATAAATAGACATAGATAATAATTTCTTATTATTCATTACTTACTTGGGATGTTACATAGATAGAGGCTTTCAACAAGACAATGTCCAACATTCTCCAGAAAATGGTGGACAAAGATAAGAAATCATGGCCCGATAAACTCCTTCATACATTTGGGCTTATCGAACCACAATTTTCACCGCAACTTGGGATACTCCATACTCATTAGTATAAGGAACATAACCGATCATTTCCATTGAGCTCCAATTTCCCTCGCTCCGTGTTTCAATTTGTGATCAGATATCCAACGATGTGCAATCAGAAAAAAGACTAGGTGAATTGGAACAACTGGATGAGAAGAGGTTTCACACTTTTCACCATCTGGAAGTATATCAGAACCAGATCACACAAGACTTCAATAAAAAGGTTCGTCTTTGGTCTTTTGTAGACAAAGAATTGGTGTTGGTTCTCCGGACCCCAATGATACCCAGAAAGAAACCTCCAAAGATAGAGCCCAAGTGGGAGGGACCAAATGTTATACACAAGGTCTACTCCAACAGAGCATATGACATGATCTCCAGGGATGGGCAGTTCACTACCGCTCCTATGAATGCTAGATTTCTGAAGAAGTATTTCGCATAACCAAAAGCAGTTATCATATGAGTTGTAGGATGTTAAACCACCAAGCACCTATCATCTGAGCTGCAGGATGTTAAAATACCAAGACCCAATGGTCCAAACTCTGAACCTAAACTAAGAGTATTTTTTCCTCACTACACGATGTTAAAATGCACGGATTTCAGTGAACTACGTACCACTTGATTCCTTCCCTTGCAGGATACGTAGCGACACCAGGATTTTGTATCCTGGCCCAGCCATCCCCAAATAAAGTTAAAAGTGACTTTTTTCCTCCATGTACAGACCAACCCTGCACAAGGTGTATCCATTTCAGAGAACTACGTACGGATTGATTCCTTCCTTTGCAGGATACGTAGTGATGCCAGGATTCCCCATCCTGGCCCATCCACCCCCAAATGAAGATTAAAAATGCCATTTTCCCCCATGCACGGACCAGACCTACACGGGGTGTATTATCTTCTAAAGAACTATGTACGGCTTGATTCCTGCCCTCGTAGGATACATAGTGATGCTAGAATTCCACACCCTAGCCCAACCACCCCAAACGAAACTAAAAATACCCCCTTTCTCCTATGTAAGGAAAAGACCTGCACGGGGTGTATTCCTTGTCCTTGCCGCACAATGTTAAACTGCACGGATAAGAAAAAAATTCCCCTTTCCCCCGTATGGAACAGACCTGAACGGGGTGTATTCCCCAAAAGAACTACGTGTGTCTTGATTCCCACCCTCATAGGATACATAGCGGCGTCAATATCTTATCTCCTAGCCCAGCCGCTTATAAAAGAAAACACAGGTAAATATACCCTCATTCCTAATGCATTATGTTAAACTGCACGGTCCAGCGTCCTTACCGAATGAGGTTAAACTGAACAAAATCCCCTTTTCACATCAGTTCATCTTCATCCTCACCACTTGACATTAAAACTGCACGGACATCGTCCTCACCGTACGATGTTAAACTACAAGGACTTTGTTGAGACCCACACAAGATATACCCTGAAACAGGATGGGAATACTCCTGGTGCATTTGGATACATCCTCTCCATACATCAGACTCCGCGACCCGGATAATTGTGGATCTTCATAACCACCCATGGCCATCGGAAGTGGAAAGTTATCGACTCATGGACACCTTGGTATGACTATGCATATCATGCCCTCAGCAACTCTGCATATTGAAAGCCCCTAGCCTGTCTACCAAAAGAAAGAGTTCCTCATGCGATACTCTTCCTATCTTCGTATGCTCACTGGCCTCAGATCCCCAATATCATATCTCCCGATCCAAAAATTTATGGGGCAGTGGTTTAAAAGTCTATTCCCCTCTCACATCCAAATGTTTCCAGGGTATGCCTACTAGGTTAGCCTATGTATCCTCCCATGGTTCACATGGCGATCCGCATCTAAAAACATCAAGTCAGTGCTAGGAAAATTTGACTCAATGGGAAATTGCGGTGAAGATGTTTCTGGTATGGTTGGACACCATTATCACCATATGCCGAACTTTATGCTATGAGAAATCCTGGATTTTCATAATCATACATGGCCATCAGAAGTGGAAAGTCATCGACCTGTGGACACCTTTGTATGACTATGCATATCATGCCCTCAACAACTCTGCATATTGTAAGCCCCTGGCCCGTCTACCAAAAGCAAGATTTCCTCAGGCGATGCTCTTCTTAGCTCCGTACTCTTACCGGACTCAGAGCCCCCACACCACATCTCTTGATCCGGGAAACCATAAGGTTATAGTTTACACCCTCAATCCCCCACCCTATCCAGAGTATAGCAGAGCATGTTAACTTAATTATCCTTCGAGTGACTATAGCAAGAGTCACCCAATTTTCCGAACTCTATGACCGTTAAACTAAGAGTAGTTCGTCCTTACCACACGATGTTAAACTGTATGGAGTAAAGGTACACCCCATGTGCCAAATAAATTAGCGCAAGGAACTCTTCGAGTTTTAATAGCAACCAGGGATGAACATCCCCGACATGTCCAGATATTTCTTTACCAAATGATAGACTTTGTGGTTCGGAAAATTGAGGATCCTCATAATCATTCATGGCCATCGGAAGTGGGAATTCATAGACCCATGGACACCTTTTCATGACTATTCATACCATTCCCTTAGCAGCTCTGCATGTTGATATCCCCTAGCCCGTCTAACAAAGGCAATATTTCCTTAGGCGATACTCTTCCTAGCTTTGTATGCTTACCGACCTCAGAGCCCCCATACCATCTCTCCTGATCCAAGAAGCCCCAGAAACATAGTTTACACCATCAACCCCTCTCCACGTCTTGTACATGCCGAGATATTAGATCTTAGTTACATTCTAATCAAGAGTGGCCTTTTCAACTACATCCTTAACGCATGGAGATTAAAACTGCATGGAACATGTCATTGCCTCTTGGCGTGAAGCTGCGAAGACCGAGCAATAAACTTCCAGGGAAATGCCTCCAACTACAAGCATTTTCACGGACTATCTAAATTCCCATGTCCTCATTGTACGATTTTAAACTACACAGTATCTTTAAAAATTCTCCCCGTCCTCACCGCATAACGCTAAACTACACGGAATTTAAAATACTCATATGTCTTTACCACATGATGTTATACTGCAGGGAAGCCCTCATCCTTGCTGCATGATGTTAAACTGCACAGTCAAACCTATCATGGGTTCAGTCAATAATGGAGGCTTTCCTCTGTCCCTTAGTGAACTGGATAGACCTACACAAACTACTGTCTCACACTAGCGTGAGAAGGGATGACTTCACCCATTCCTGGTAAGTTTAGCCTTAATGTTTCTCCTGTATCCAGGCACCCTCTTTTTAATAAACCATAATTTGTACTAAGAAAAATCCAAACTCTCATAATCCACCCTTGGTGGTCCCGAATCTCAACATCCCCGAATTTTCCTGGCTATCGGGAGGATACCATCATTTACATAAAGACACCTTTTCATGAATATGCATACCATGCCCTCAGCGGCTCTGCATATTGATCGGCCCTGGCCCATCTACCAAAGGCAAGATTTCATTAGGCAATGCTTCTCTCCAAACGCCTCTTAGCCTATGAGCCCCCAATTCCATCCTGGGATTCAGAAACTCTCTGAGATGCAGTTTACCAACCTTTCATCACAACCCTTCCTGAGTATGGTGGAGCATCTCTGGCATGATTATCAATAACAAAGGGAAGCCATCCCATTTTAAATGAATGTCCCAACTGCATGACTTTAAACTGCGTCAAGCTCCAACCATCCTTCATGCTAGCTAAATGCGTAGGAGAGGGGCCCTTCGTCCACACTCCTAATTAATACAGATGTTCCCAAACCCTTTTAGACATCACATACCCTTTCCGAGCCACCCCTGGTGGTTTTCATAATTCTCCAAGCCATCCATGGTTGTTTCCATAATCCAGACTTACCTGAAGTCCTCAGGCCATCAGAAATGGATGGTCATTGACTTAATGACACCTTTTCATGACTATTCATACCATTCCCTTAGCAGATCTGCATATTGATCTCCCCCGAATCGTCTAACAAAGGCACATCTTCCTTAGGTGATGCTTTTCCTACCTCTGCACGTCGATACGGCTCCCATGCCTTGTGACATACCTTGTATGTTGTTCAAATCTATACATGTTCCACCATGTGCATATGAAAGGTATTGAGACATCTTTTAATCAATCGAACCTCTTTTGGGCCCTTGCCCCACTATATCTGGTCAAAGTAGTTTGACCTAAAACATTAGTAATGATGGTCTTGTAGGAGAGACTTTGAACTGTTCACAAAAAGAGGCACAAAGACCGTTAGGCCAAAAAACTGAAACGGGAAACCTAATAAAAAGCTGATCCATACCCGCTGGGTCCACACCAAATGGGCCCATGAAAAATTTGGGTGTTGACGGGAAAGACAAAAAAGTTTTTCGGGTTTTTCTACAAAACCATAGCAATAGTCATACTATGCTTGTTGGATCTCATGGTCCAGGTAGAAATTTGAGCTCGTTTTTATTTTATCAATTGTTCTGAACTCTGATGGTTCTATTTTCGGTGAATTATCATATACAACAACCATGTCAAAAAATTTCTATCACAGGAGAAGGCAACAAAGAGTGCTAAGGAGAAACATATTTTTCTTCCATAACAGAGTTGATGAGAATGGATTCCACAATCCGGAGCCTCTTCTAGCAGTGAAAAGTTATTACAGAAGACTTTTAGTCGATTCAAAAAGTTTTATCTGGTGCTGATGAGAACCCTTGATCGCTTGACAGAGATTCTGCAACAAATCTGTCTCAGCTTCCGCATCAGCCCACAGTGCTTCCGCCTCCTGTGCCGCCTTTAAGCTCGACCTCATCTCCTCCTCCATCTACCTCTCCCCTTCTTCAATTATGGATGTGGCATTAGTCTCTTCATGCTGCAGCCACTGTATGTCACTCCTCATCACCTCCAGCCGAGAACAATTCTTATGGACTTCCCCCTGATGTCTCGCGACTACCCCGACATGATCATGAGCTTCTATTTAGAAAAATTATCGGATCGCAGAAAGGTAGGCTTCAGACTGAGCACCAGAAAGATGAGGTTTAAAGCCAGAAAGCCTCTCCCGATCAGCGACCACCTTCTTGACTATATAATAAATTCCATGGTAGTCAAATCCGTCAAATCCTAGCAGTATAAATAGATCGTGCAGCTTCAGCAATTTAGTCGGTATCTCTACCAAGGGCGTCTGGGAAATCAGCTTCCATATTTTCTCCCATGCCCTTTGGCGAGCAAGACGAATATTGGAAAGGACCCATTGATTAGTCTCATAGTCACTCTCGAATGAAGATAAATACTTTGGGACAAAAATCAGCAAGGAGGGACCCGATACGGCTTCAACCGCAAGCTCCGACGTTGCGGCAACTTTTCCCATGACAGTTGTGGTCACGAGCACGATTAGATCCGATGGAATAATCACCAGTGCCGAAGGTTGTGGTCCTAAAGCTCAAAATTCAGTAAGGCATATAAGTATCCGTAATCAGAAAAGTGAGGAGTAGGGATTCAGTGGAAAGAGATTGATAAGATTACCCCTGATCATTAAGGCGTCGATGCCCCTAATCTCCACACCGCCACTGCCGCTTGAGAAAGACACTACATCTTTAATGGGAAATGGAGTCCTGGAAACCTCCAGAGGTGCCTAGGACCTAAGGCCACACCCAAGTATAGAAACTCTCAAAGATGTCTCCAAGCTGTCATCTATGGAGATTATGCTTGGGGAAATTACTCCCCCGGTAAACAGAATGATGGCCTGCTCTGGGCTCTCAACAACTGGCCTGATAATAGGCTCTTCCCCCGTCACCATGGGATCCATCCGGTCCGAGGCAGCTGACCCCGTTGGATATGGGGACTCCTCGGTAATCACTGGTGCCCCATCCTCCCCCGCAGCTATAGAGACTGTGGGATCAATGGGAGTCTTGTCTTCCAGCTGCTCCTCCTATAACATATCCTCGGTCGTTGAAGACAGAAGGAAAGCGTTCGTACCACTAGCCCCTTCATCAGGGCCCACCATCTCATTGCTCTCATGTATGGACGCAGGTGGTCCCTTAGATAATAAAGGGGGAAAAGGTATGACCACTTTGGCAGCCACAACTAGGTCACTAATTGGCCCTACACCATAGCACTAAAATAGTTAATAGCTAGAAGAGACAGAACATATGAGTTGGTAATCGAGGAAACGATATTCACGATTGCCTGTCATCCCCTGTCTGAGCCGTTCTGATAATCGGGACGCCTGCTGATGTCTCTGAATCTACCCCAGGGACAATTCTCTGCTCCGAACGCTAGGAGGCGCTAGAGGAGGAAAGACCCTAGTCAGAGCCACGATGGTCGCTTCCATGTGCTCAACTGCACCAGGAGACCCCTCCTCGATGACCTCCATAGTCGAAGGCGCCTGTTCGCCTGCTGCGGTACCCCGTGGAGTAAACTCAGGGGAAGGAATTTCCCCTTGGGATTCCTTGGTACCCTACATAATGGGAAGAAACTTTATAACCTTCACAATAAAGAAGGAATAAGGTCGGGAAGGATGTGTAGGAAAACCTCTTCTTCGGGATATGACAATTCAAGATGCTTTATCATCATGGACACCCGATTAGACCCATAATGCTGGATTTAGAGTGAATGAAAATATGCATCGATTTCCTTCAAATAGGAGACTATTTCTTCCAGATCCTCTTCTAACAGCAAGTGAGGCGGAACAAAGATAGTCATAATACCCTGAAGCCCAAGAGAGCTCCTTTGGAGTAACGCCCAAACCTCTTCATTTGAGCCACTGACCCTCAGGTCATCACAAATCCCCCACGCGTCTGGAAATGTTACCATAATAGGAACAGCTATCTCGGGGGGATTGATCTGAGAGGGTCGGGAAATGACAGGGGATGGTGGAGGCGCCAATAGTCATGGTTGTTTTCTAGGTCTTGCCGCCACCCTAGAACTCTTGAAAGCTACCTGTGGGTAGGACCTCACAGGAAGGGGGGGGGGGGAATTCATTTGCTTCAGTTGTAGAATGGGAACCAATGGAATCATCTCCCCTTGAAGATCAATCGATCTCTTCCTCCTCCTCATTAGTCACTAATCGCAGAAGGGCCTGGACTCGGTGAGTTAGCACCGCATAACCCAAGCATGCATGAATGTGAGCCTCGAGGTCCCAAAGATACTGATTGACCTTCTCTGGGTCCACATCGTAAAGGATGTCAGTAAGAGCAGATATGTAGCCCAACCTGTCAAACGCCATTTCTGATTCCTGGAGGTGCTGCCACAAGAAATGGGGGTACTGGATGTGAAAGGATGATTGGCCTTTGAATTCATCCCATTGTCCCTAGGCCGTTGAGAAGGCAACATCAGCAGGAATTGTGAACTATCTCCGGGCAGCTTTGAGGGCATCTGAGAAGACACCTCTGTCCGTTAAAACCTTCCTCAGAAGCACGGGACCAGCAGGGTTATGGAGAACCTTTCCCATATTGGTTGAAGAACTATCCCCCTTCCACTTCCTCTTACTCTTAGATGGATTTGGACTCGGGATAGTGGGAACCCACAGCCTTAACTGACCATTCAGGTATGATTGCACCCAGGAATCGGCATAGCTTTTGGATAAGAAAAGCATGGTGTCTGCAAGCGCGGGGGTCATAACCTCTCAGTCAGTGTCCTATTATGTGAACATTAGCCACAATTGTCTGGACACCATCATATGGAGGTTCCCGCAGGCACCATTGAGAGAGGGAGGACACAACACCTGGACACAGCCAAATTGACATCCGAATCGGCAAGGCACATACCCCTCACAAATCAGTTTCCCACCGATATGAGCCACCATAATACCCTCTCGGAGGGAAAAGAGGTAGCCCCGACTACTAAATCTCTCTGACATGGCATTCGTGATTGTGCCGGTCAGGGAGGGATATGGTCAGAAATTGAAATGATTGTAGCTCGAGATCCGACTCGATAGCAGACACATATTCTGAACTGTCTGTTGTCTATCCTTCTCTTGGGCCACCCACTCCTCGAGCATCACCCCACTGGTCAATTGCAAATACTGCTGGTATACTGTACCCGGAATCTGAAAAGGATTGATGCAAGTATAGAAATTCCTAATATGCACTCCCAACCACCCCCAGAGGATTTAAAAATGGTTGGCTACCTGGTTTGGCCGACTCCCCTCAGTAATATTGCCAATCAAATGATAAATCCTAGCCAATACTGGGATGTCCAAGTTGATAACATTTTCAGTTTCCATCTATTCCGCCATAACAAAAGTATATACCCGCATGTCGCCGGTCTCGCATATGGGCAACAACCATCCACTCAAGAACATGGCCAAAAATTCCGCCAGATGGAGCAGTCGATCAATGCCCGACACAAGTTTCCAACCCCTGCTGTTGAACTGTCCTTCCTCGAGGATCAGCCAATAGCTTCCCCTCTACCTTCTGGACTCCATCGAAGGATAGGTCGTGGGCCTGTGCGGAAAAGACATAGACTTTCTCTCTCTGGAAAAAGATTTGATCCATTCATGATATGGGACAAGCTATTTCAGAAATATATCTTTCGAATACTCTTGGGCCTGATCAATGAGTTGCTTCACCAAGGGATGAGTCCTTTCTTCGTTAACCCGCACAAAAGGGGGAGGCAAGAATTCATCATTCATGCCTTCAACAATTGGGTCCCCTGAAATTTGGTAGACATCCCAAAGACTGATATCCACCTCCCCATGGACCAAATGGAATGTGTTGGTATCTGGACTCCAATGGCTCATAAGCTACTTGGGAAAGGAATGGGGCCGATGGGTATAGGTATGGGATACCCAGACAGCTTCATATAGACCCACGGTTCGCAATTACACTTCAAAATCCGCATAGCTCTGGTGAACCCAGAAGGGCCACCCCCAATCCAACAACTTAAAGGTCCCTCTAGGCTAGAGGTCTCGGTCCGCTGACCAGCCACGTTGGTTGTTTACCATAGCATTGCCGGCAATGCTTCAGTAATAGTGAATTTCCCCATCCTGTTGACGTTGTTCTCATGTCGGTAACACATAAAGGTGATTCAGAATAGACCCGACAACTGTATCCCATGGGGTAGGCCACCCTCTGGAGATTATCACATCTCGAGGGATGGTACTGGTAAATATCCATGCTGTGGGATTGTTTTGGCGAGATGGAACTGGAATTAGTGTATCAGACAATAAACTAAACCCGTAGGCAGGAATGCTGTTGGAAAAGGGGTACTTCTCGCTGTGACTCAGAGAGCATGTTTGTGAGGAGGGGGTACAGTGGAGTGTGGTAGACTCCATTCTGAATAGAGATGGCCACATCCTTTAAGCGTTGATCACCAATTGGAAGAGGCTCGGCAACAGGTCTGGGTGCAGGTTGAGGAGGAACAATATTTTATCCCTGAATTCTAAAAAACTAGGAAAATGGTTAGTCTGGAATAATAATATCTGGACAAAAATACCAAGTATTTGGAAAGGGACTCCCTCAATGAGCCTTGATAAAGAGATCTGCAGGCTGGCCTCAAGAAGTAGTTCGCGACAGCAGCATCCCGCAAACTAGCCCTACGTGAAGGAAGTCCGCGACACTCTGGCCTATGGAGCGTTGGCCAGCAAGCCGTGAACCAGGCTTCCCCATGGAGTCTCAATTCTGAATTTAAATTTTTATGTTCGGAAAACCTAAAATATTTTCGAAGTATGGATGATTTCCAGTCCGCAGACCATCCTAAACCGCGTAGCGATTTCCTACGCAGCCCATTGTGTCTTAATTTTTAATTGATTAAAAGTTTTAGCTAGCGGCCGGGAGATTGGTTCGTGGGTGAAGGCAGGAACGAATGAGGAATGGCTCGCAAAAACAGAAGCTGGTTCACTGATGAGGATTTTCAAAAAAGAGCAGGCACGCGGAGACAAAAAGAGAGAGCTCCGTTTTCATAAGGAATCTGATAAAAGATGAGGGTAGGGGCCCCTTATTTATAGGCATGGTCCTCCACTGGGTCCACTCCTCTATCGCAAACTACCCGAGTTTCAGGACCACTCTGCATTAGAATAGTATCCTCTTCGTTATGATCGGACCCCATTCCGATGGGGGGCATTTGTAGGGTCCTAAAAAATCTGTAAAGGAGAATGAGAAACCCCCTTAATTTGAGATAGGATTATACCCAATTTCCCTCAAATAATTGGACAAGAATATGGTGAATACTAATGATTGGAAAAGGGAGGACCGGTCTGCGTACCTATCCAACATTGATGGTACGCGACCGGTTCAGCGAGACGCCCCATATGCAGACCAACGTCGTTTGCGAAACGAAGGCGGGAACCCTCTGCAGGCATCAAGTAGGACAAGAGCCAGGCCAATCCACCGTCACGAGCTGCCCCAACCATGACACGCACCAACCATCCTAGACAAAATGTACTTTCATTTGTGGAATAAGGGCAGAGCCCTACGCGGCTGCAAAGCACCCCCCGAACCGATTTGGTTCACAAGAGAGGTGCATTCAATGCCCTCGCGAGTTGCAGATTGACCGAGTCATCTGTAAACCAGGCTTTCAGTCATTGGCCTCCACAAAAAGTGCCGCATGACCACATATACATCTCTTCCCCCCCTCTATAAAAGGATGTCAAGGGGGAGAAGAAATGGATCGATCAGATTCGGGTGGAAGGATTTAGGATGAAGGAGCTTTCGATTTGGCGAATAACGAAGTTCCAATTCAAGAACCAGAATTGGTATGAAACTGGAAGCAAATTAATAAGGAACTGAAAAATACATAACAAATTGGTGAACCGCAAACTTAAAATAAAAAAAAACCACGAGCCATGGCCCCTCCGCAGATGTACTCCCCACAGACCAGATAGTTTATGCCACCTTTTCGATCCGACGCACTGCATAACACCCTCCTACGTGGGCGAAGCCCTGACTGATGAACCCCCGATCGGCGACGCCCCTGGCCGCCGCCACTCATGCAGACTCCACTGCGTACCAACCTGGTATGCAGGCCGAACCCAAATCCACGTACCACCTTGGTACGAGGGATGCCTATTAGTCCGCATACCACCCAGGTATACAGATGACCTCTCCAGCCACATAGCACCCCCCACGTAAAGGGTGCCACTCCTCATGCACCCATGTGGCCTGCCAACTCCTCTGGTGTTCCCATTCCCCGAACCAGGTAGAACCCTTCCGACCTAGCCCGATCCTACGCAATCCCTTCATTGGCCTATTCATCGGCCCCGAGCTAAGGCCTCTACCGAAGCCAC
Organism: Viscum album; assembly: GCA_963277665.1. Lineage (NCBI taxonomy): Eukaryota > Viridiplantae > Streptophyta > Magnoliopsida > Santalales > Viscaceae > Viscum > Viscum album. Next base: position 141,838,789 of record OY728146.1, read on the forward strand.
CAAACCCGTATAATGAAACCGTAAGGCACTTCAGCGCACCACTTTGAGTTCACATACCCACGGTAGGTGAGGGAAAAGGTGTTTCCCCGACTCTTGAGTGGGTTCCCGAAGCATTCTTGGGTTCAAATTCCCAAGGTAGTGAAGGGGCTGAGCCCATGAGTCCCCTTTCTACCTCTCCACTTTCCAGGATTGAGGGACCCCGCTCGCATTTCCTTTTGACGATCGCCAGTGGTGATCACTTCTCCCCTCTCCTGGGAGTGGCTGGGAATCCCTCCTGGAGTAAGTCCTACACTATTCTCACTGGAATCCAATGGCCCTTCCCCTATCATCACGGAAGGTTCATTGCTCCGCTGCATGACTCCTACCTTCCTCTAACCTCAGGGAGAAGGAGAGTCTGGTGGTCTCGGCCTTCTCCTCCACTCTTCGTCTTCCTCACCTTCCCTTGTTTGGGATAAAGTGAGAGGCTTTCCAAGTCTGTATTATTCTCTTTTTTCTCACACAAAGCATGAATCACGTGGGATTATAGATTTGTGATGGTCACAACGTCTATGCGAAAATGGCGGTTAAACAAACTATGTGGGTTTTGATCCCTGTTTCCCTAAACAGTGTACGCAAGATGCCTCCCTGAGGTTCAATCCCAATTCGGGCCACTAACCATGTGTAAGTCCCAATCATGCACCCCCCCAAATAAACTACATGGGTTTTGATCCCTGTTTCTCTAAACAGGGTGCATAGGACTCCTCCCCAAGGATCAATCCCAATTCGGGCCACTAACCATGAGTAAGTCCCAATCATGCCCCTCAAAACGAACTATGTGGGTTTTTGTCCATGTTTCCCTAAATAGGGTACATAGGACACCTCCTCAATGTTCAATCCCAGTAACAAACAACTCTCACATGTAAGCACTAATCTTCCAAGAATTACGTGGACTTCGATTCCCGACCAACCGAGATACGTAAGAATCCTCGCTGAGGTGAAATCCCGATATCTATGTCTGATACACATCTGTCCCTATTAGACCATGTCCTTATACTCGAGAAGGATCGTATCTGGGCCCATGAAATCGCATCCCTTGGGTCATCTGGGCCATTTCGGTGTAAGTCCCGCACCAACTTTGATCGGGAATCTCTCGCCTGGGCATCCTTGCCACAAGACGTTAAACTGTACGGTTGGGTCCTTGTCGGACGACCTTAAAGGGTGATGTGTCCCTTAAAGTGGAACCGAACTTCATGGATTCTGATTCCTCTCATGAGGATATGTAGGAAGCCCGTATCACGGGTTTGATCCAAAAGCTCAAGTCATTATCTATCCCCCCTGGATGATAATAAACTCTATAGCACCCAATTATGAGGCTTCAAACCAGTGCTGTCTCAATGAGTCTAAAATCCTCGGAGTCATTAATCCAATGAAGGATGGTAAAACTCAGGCCTAAATGATTCTGAATCCCTACGTTCAGCTGACCATTGCCAACCAGGAGTAATTCGTGGATACTATGCTTGGGTATAAACCAAATATTCATGAACATATGAATACGTCTTATGTCTATAAGAGAGTCCCAGAACAACCAATAATTCCCCCCAAAAGGGTACGATGAGCCCGACTTCCCATCCTCTCGACCAATGTGAGTTCTTAAGTGTCGCTTTCCAAATCACTCAGCGAACGCCTGCCTTTTGAAAGCAGGTCCACGTATCGTTGGATATGGAACCATTGGGCATTTTGAAATGAAAACAGTGCACCTGATATGAGTGATTAAGAAGAACCCAACCTTCTCTAATCAACCGTCAGGGGAGCACACGTTTTCACCATCAGTTCAAAACAGTAACATACCACCATGAATAGTAATATGAATAGTAATATGGCCCTAATTAATAGTAAATTTAATTATTATTTTATTTTATTGAGGCATTATGATAATTTCATCTTGATTGATTTTTCAAATTTATATTAAAGCTGTTATAGTTTTAAAATTTTTAATTTTTTAATTATGTATGATTTTATTTAAAATTTAAATTAATAATATATAGAAAATTATTTTTAAAAAATGGATTTCAGTTTTGAATTATACACGTAGAAAAATGGTATGGGTTAAATTTCGGTAATTTTTTGAAATTCTTGAATTTTTGATGAATAGTATAATAAGATAAAATACGATAAATGCTAAATACTTGATTTACTACATCATAGGTGATGCAAGGATGATGTAATACCACTTGGTTCAAAATAACATGACATTATTACTATTTAGGGTCACATGAATTGAGATTATTCGTAATCTTGGGAAAAAATATTATAATAATGATTAAAATAATGAAAAATACTCACTCTCCTCCACTATACATACCACCCTCATTTACCTCTTCCTCCCACACCTCTCAAAAATTTATCCTCACCTAAGTTCTTCCCAATAGTCCTACCAAGACACCTTCAAATGTACTAGAGCTTCTGGTCTCACAAAAATACTAAAACCAAAGCTCTTAAGAAGGATCTCAAAGAGAAGAGATCAAGAGGTAAACACCATCTTTTATTTTCTTACTTTTCTTTCATTTTATGTTAACCCCCTTATTTAATGTTGGAATTTTCCATTATATATCCCCCATTTTGTCCTATATTATGTAATATTTATGAGAAACCCCCTTTTTATTATGAAAATATATTATACAATTTCATGCAACGTCATTAGGCTGCTGAATTTTCATAAGAGATTTCTCAAGTTTTCTTTTATTTCAAGATTCATTTCTTTTCTTCTTCTTTCCTCACCACCTATTATCCAAGAGGAATGAAAGATCCATAATCTTATATATTATGGATGTTCTAATGTTTATGTAAAATCCATAATCATTTTTCTTCTCCTCTCCCGCATATTTGAGGAATTAAAAACATTGTCCATGATCTGTCAAATTACTGATATCATGGATGATGTGATTTAATTTTTATTTAAATCCTTCAAGTATGGCCATGAAAGCATTTTTATTGTTGAAACAGGTTATAATATATATATTATGTCTTATCCATGGTTTTTTAATTCTTTTTTACACATGGTTTTAATTTATATAACAAAATGAGGTCATTATTTTGAAAGAACAACTAAAATGATCTAAACGAACATCATTAATGTTTTAACTTATGAATCCTCCTCATATAAGAATTCAAAATGATAAATGGTATAATTTAATGTAATGGAAATTTTTAAAAAATACTCTATTCCAATTCTTTATTTTTACTTCCAATTGACAAGAACATACATCATGAACCAATCATGGAAATCATGTAAAAAATGATCCCTAAACAATACAAGGAACAAAATGCTGGCAATTTAAGGGTAAAATGGGGTTATGAAATGATTATATAATATGTTATAAACATGAACATGTTCCTTTAAAATACTAATAACACTCTTTTTTAACAATTACATAGGAGGTTTAAACAAGTTTGAGGTAAGGCAAACCCTAGGTAAGATAATTCATAACCCGATTTCCATTCTTTGGGTTAACCTTCTACTTCATTATTTATGTCATATTAAAATTTTTTGTGTGATGGTTTATATTTATATTATGTTTTATAATGTGTATTTATAGTATATATACATACTTAATCCACTCTATTAAGTATCTTTTCAATTGTATGACATTTATAAGTGAATATTCTTTGAAAATCCTCTTTTAAAATTCAGTTTTAAAAATTTCAAAAGCAATGTTTTTATGAAATTATTCATGTCGTATGATTATGTTATGGTTCTTGGGAATTGTTTATGATGAAGGGTGGTACCTATATCTATCTCCAATGCATTGGGTATGTGTATGTTGGAGGTCGGCCGTATGGTTACTCCATGTGTAACTGCAATGGTTACACAAATTGTAAGGTAGCCGTGAGGGTTACAAATTATAAGGTTTCCATGAGGGTTACAATATTACGTAAGTAATTACCCAACATAACTTTATTGTTTTATCTATGTTCTTATGTTTTGTGGAAATCTTCCGTGAATCTCATGTTTTACAAAGTAAATATATATGGGTGATAAGCATGTCTTTTGAAAGTGATTTCATGTGTTACAAGTATTCTTGGACTAATGTGTTCTTTTTTTATATCCCTTACTGAGATTTCTGTGCTTATACCAAGTTTTTAAATGATTTTAACAGGTTATAAGTATGTGTAAGAATGTTAAGGAAGCCATGATAATGTTGGAAGAACTTTCAAAGAAATCTTGTTTTATTTGAAATGTTTTAAATTTTGGAAAGAATGAGTACTATTTTTATGGAATCCACTCTATAATAATGTGTAATGTTATGATTGTATTGTCCCAATTCTATAACGATATAAACATGAAAATATCTTCAATGTTAAAGGAAGTGATTTCTTGACTAAATTCAAGACTATGTTATTTAATAAGGATGAGACCTTATAGTTGGTGTCAAAGGATGGCTTAGATAACATTATGGGTTAGGATGATGTTAAATAATACCATAAATGATTTTTACTCTATGACTAATTTGAAATGTTATTGCATTTAAAGATTAACATTTTTCTTTCTTTTAAGGCATGTTTTTTCAGAATGGTTGTTCGTAGAAGAAACAGGGAATCTGAATAAGAGAGGCATTGATAAAATGACATCCATCCGAATTTGAAGTCTGAAATGGTCGGGATTAGAACTGATCAGTTTTTTATAGTAATAGATCAGTTGATGTAGGAAATAAATGGTGGTGGCATCCATGTAGGATAACAACTAGAGGTACCACAATGGAACATGACAATAGTGGAGCAATTTATGAGACAACACCCTCTGGGTTTCAATGGATCTTCTGACCTAGGAGCGGATGAAGGATGGATTAAATCCCTTGAATAGATATTAAATGTTATGGGTTTTTTAGAAAATCAAAAGGTAACTCTTTCCATTTATCATCTTGAAGGTGAATCTAATCAGTGGTGGTGACTGGTAAACAATATTAGGGATAGAGCAGATATTGATTCCATAGATTGGAATGAATTTAAAATTCTTTTCCTTGAAATATATTTTCCTAAGATGGTGCGACTTAAGATGGAGAAGAAATTCCTTGAATTGAAATAGAAGGAGGAATATTTAGTGGTCGTGTATGAAGATAACTTAAATCGACTAGCGAGGTATGCTCCAAATCTTATTCTGGATCTTGATTGCAAAATCAACCGCTTTTACTCAGGACTGAAGCCAAGGAATCAAATGACGTTGGACTCCCGTGAATTCAAATGTTATGAGAAACTTGTCCGAAGTGTAGAGAGAGTAGAGATGGATTTTTCTAATGATCATGTGCATTTTGGAAACAATCAGAAGAAGAGGTACTGATGTAAAGCGATGGGTAAGAATCAATAAAAGAAATCTGAGGGTAAGAAAATCCATCTTCTTGTTTGTGATAAGTGTGGCAAGAATCACCATGGGGATTGTATTATCAAAACTGGGAAGTGTATTAAATGTGGTAAGTTTGGACATATGGCCTGAGATTGTAATGAAAATGATCCTAGGACTAATCCTAAAAATCAAACTATTAAGTGTTATAAATATGGTGAGATGGGTCACTATGAAAATTCCTACCTAAGAGAGATCCGAACAATACAATGCAGCCAGAGTATAAGTAGAAATGTGTAGTGAGATCCTTTGCAGCCACGTCAGCAGACGTCGGACCATCCAATGAAGTTGTATTAGGTACATTGTTTGTTTACTAAGATTTTTTCTAAAGTTTTTTTATACTTGGTCTACATATTCCTTCCTCTCTGAGAAATTTTTAGGTAAATTGGAAATATCAACTCAACAAATGAAACTGGATGTTTTTGTTAAAACACAATGGTGAAATATTATAACAAAGAGGAATTATTAGAATATTTCTATTGTGGTATGTGGAAAGACATTACCTAAAACATTGTTATTCTACCCTTATTCGAGTTTGATGCGATTTTAGGAATAGATTGGCTTTCTTTTTATCATGATATGTTTAACTATTGAGCTAATGAAGTTATTTTTCAGAAAGAGTTTCATTTTCTATATAAGAGTGAACCTATACAATTGATAGCATATCAGAAGCTGAGAAACTTTTAAAATATTGAAATGTAATTTATATTACTCATATTGTTGAAAACAACAGAACTGTTCAGATTGATGATGTGATAGTGGTAAATGAATACCTTGATGTTCTTCTAGATGAGTTACCTGTTGTCATACCTGATTGAGAAGTCTAATTCACAATTAACATAGTTCGTGATGCTAATCCAATTTCAAAAACCCCTATATCATATGGATTAAATAGAACTTATGGAATTGAAAAATTAGTTGCCTAATTTTCTTGATAATGGCTTCATTCATCCTAGAACTTCACCATGGGGTGCTTTTATTTTATTCGTTAAAAAGAAAGTTGGTTCCATGAGTCTTTGAATTGATTATAGAGCTTTTAATAACATCACTATTAAAAACAAGTATCCTTTGCCCCATATCGGTGAATTTTTTTATCAGCTCTAGGGAGCTCAGTAATTTTCCAAGATTGACTTGAGATCTGAATACCATCAACTGAAGGTGAAGGAGGATGGCAGCTCGAAAACTGCCTTTTGTATTAGATATGGGCAATATGAATTTGTTGTTATGTAGTTTTGATTAACAAATGAACCTTTTGTATTAATGAATCTTTTGAATAGAGTATTTCATGAGTTCTTGGATATGTTTTTGGTTGTGTTTATTGATGACATTATGGTATTTTATAAAAATAAATAGGAGCATGAAAAACATCTTAGGTTTGTTTTACAACCCTTAAAATAAAATAAACTGTATGGAAAATTCAAAAAGTGTGATTTTTGTTTGCGACAGATTTCTTTTCATGGAAACGTTGTAAATAAGTATGGAATAACAGTTAATCCTACCAAAACAATTGTGGTTGATGAATGGCCTAGACCCACAATTTTTAAATAGATTCATATTTTTCTTGTATTACCAGATTATTACCGATGTTTTGTTAAGAAATTTTCTAAGTTACCTAGCCCGATAACTAAGTTAACACGGAAAGAGGTTAAATTTTTTTGGACATAAGAATGTGATGTTTTTTACAGAACTGAAGAAGACATTGGTGAATGCTCATGTTTTGTAATTTCCTTCCCGAAATGGTGAGTTTTTCACTTACATTGATTCTTCTTTGAAGGGACATGGTTGTGTTTTGATACAGAATGATCAAGTAATTGCTTATGCTTCGATAAAACTAAAACTCCATGATTTAAATTATCCCCCACATGATTTGGAATTGGCAGCTGTGGTTTTTGCTTTAAAAATTTGGAGTCATCATTTATACGGAGCCAAATGTCAAATATATACTAACCATAAAAGACTGAAGTATATATTCACTCGGAAGGAATTAAACATAAGGCTGAAAAGATGGCTTGAATTGACAAAGGATTATGATTTCATGATCAATTTCCATCCTGGAAAAGCAAGAAAGTGGCATATTCATTGAGTTGAAAACATCATGCATCGTTAACCATGTTATGTTTGGAACATGATCTCTTGATCAATAATTTGATGAATTTTGTCTTAGAAGTTGTTGGTGAAGAAAATAACTCAGTTTTGTTTTAGGTTTCAGTGTAGTTATCATTATTAGACAGAATTAAGCAAGCATAGAAAGAAGGATGTGAGCTATAAAACGGTAGAATTTGTTAAAATGGGTATGTTTCTAGAATTTTTCCTTGATAAAGATACAGTTTTAAGATTTAGAAAAAGGTTGTGTGTGCCTAATGACTCTCAGTTGAAGAAATATTTTTAGTGGGAGGATCATAGTTCTTAATTTTAGTTCATCATGGCAGTACTAATATGTACAGAGACCTTTGAGAGTATTATTGATGGAATGAAATGAAAAGAGATACTGTTGATTTTACTATGAAATGCTTAAAATTTAAACAGGTTAAAGAAGAGCGGTAATTACCAAAGGGAATGCTTCATCATTTTCCAATTCCAATGTTGAAATTGGAGAATGTATCAATGGACTTTGTTGTGGTACTACCAAAGACTTCTTGAGGTTACAATGTGATATGGGTTATTGTTGATTGGCTGACAAAAATTGAATATATTTTTTTCTACTCAAGATACAATTTATTTGCATCACCTTTCTAGAATGTACCTAAAAGAGATTGTAAGGTTATATGGAGTTCCTATTTCCATTATATCTTTCTGGGAGCCATGGTTTACTTCTTACTTATAGAAGGGACATCAGAAGTCATTAGGAACATAGTTAAATTTCAATACATATTTTCATCCTCAATCAGATGGGCACTCATAATGAACAATTAAGATGTTGGAGGATATTATTTGATCTTATTAAATGGACTATCAAGGAAGTTGGGATCATCAACTTTATTCAATTGAGTTTTCTTATAATAAAACTTTTCAGTTTAGTATACAGATGGCGCCTTTTGAGGATTTATATTGGAAGTCGTGTCGAACTCCATCATTTTGGGATGAAGTCAGTTACAAAATGTTGATGGGGCTAGAATTAATAGAGGAAGTGATTGAGAAAGAGAATATGATCCAGTAGCACATTAAGTAAGCTCAAAGTAGGACGAAAAGTTTTGAAGACAGCATAAAGAATGACTTCTCTCTTGAGGTATGTGACCATATTTTCCTTAAAATATCTCCTTGGAAAGGTTTGATGCATTTTGGTAGGAAAGGGAAGCTAAGTACACGATTCATCGGTCCTTTTAAAATCTTGGATAAAGTAGGAAAATTTTTAAACCTAGTATGTTTTCCTCTGAGTTTATCTTAGGTACATAATGTTTTTCATGTTTCAATGTTGAGGAAGTATGTGCCAGATTCATCATATGTCTTGAGCCCAGAAGCAGTTCAGCTGGAAGAGAAACTTTCATATGAAGAGAAACCAGTTAAGATACTTGATCTAAGGGAACATTTATTGCGGAATATGGTAATCCAATAGGTAAAGGATTTCTGGAGAAACCATATGGTAGGAGAAGCAACATGGGAGTCTACAAATGCTATGAGGGAAAGGTACCTTCATTAGTTTAATAAGTAAATATAATTTCAAGGACGCAATTTCTAGAAAGTTGGGATAATGCAACACCCGAAGGTTTTAAAAAAAATTCATTCATGAAATTTTGTTTTAATTAGATATTTACAACTACAATTTAATTATAATTTTGTTTCCCCTATATTTAGAATTTCAAAAAATAGCCATCTATATTTTTGTTCAGTAAGTTATTTGGAGTTTGATGGAA